>JACDOX010000400.1:60246-413687 GCA_014549065.1 Cardinalis cardinalis | reverse complement strand
CTCTGACAACAAACCCCAACAGCAAAATCACACAGAAACACCGCTGATGCTTGGGTTTCACCCGTGCGGGTCTCTCAGGTGCTGTCTGGCGGCTTGGTGGTCTGTCACTTTCGTCAGGAATGAGTACTGGGCTAGAAAGAGATTTCAGATCAGCTTTCCCTCTAAAGCACAAACCTTCTGGTTGTATGACACGGCAATGTCATTATGTTCATGTATTTTCCACAATACTTTTGAAATTGTCCCCATTTTGTCTGGGGCTTAAAGGCTTTRAAAGTACCACTAAGTTTTGCTAAACAATTAAGAAAAGCACTATGTCTTTAGATTTGAATTTCTTCATTAACCATACAAGATTAATTAATACTTCTTTGCATTTTTCATATGTATAAAACCACAAGAAATGCTGAGAATGACAAATTATTAAGGAGTTACTTCTATTTTGAATATTTTTTTGTACATAAATGCTCTCGGCAGCTGTACATGACAATGGAGACATAAAGTAGGACATATTAAATAAAATTGCAAGTCAGGAAAATACGGGAGCTGAGATGCAGTAAGTGCTGACACTTTCATTTGAAGAAATATTTTAGTCTATCTAGATAAAACTTGGATTTACATCAACTGAAACATACGTGAAGAGAATATATGAAACATAATGACCAAATAAGAGGAATTCAAGAGGAATGTTTTCAAAAAAACTCAGCTAGTGTTTCAGTTGATTTGTGTCACTGAACATTACATATTCCATACATTTTAAATGAAAAACCTCATCTCCTTTAATTGCTATGCAAAAAGAGGAGCTGAAGTATTTATTAGATTATGACTCTTTACCTTAGGACCCTATAAATAAATAATCACATAAACTGATTGAACATAGGCTATTAAGAAAATGGGACTGAGGAAAGTTAGATTGCATATAGCAATCTGATTTTCACTCAAAGACAAGAAACAGTAACAACCATTAGAGGCCTATTGGCTATACAAAAGAGGCATTCTACCTTTTAAGCACAGAAAATCTTAGTGCTTAAATGGCATTTTAGGAGGATTGAAAGGAAGAATTCAGAAAAAATCATCCTGTGAAAAAAGTGCATAGCTCTGATCTCATTTCTTTTTCCTTTTTCTCAGGGAGACACAATCTATAATTATAGCCACGATCCCAATTCCAGTGATTGAGACAAACAAGCAAACAATCCCCACTGCATCATTGTATAAATGTTTTTTCAGTTTGATTGAGTGTAAGAATGAGCCCTGTCTAACAGATGTGAGCTTTAGTGTTTTACATAGTGYAAGATGCACTTTCACAGTCAAGTGATGAGGGTGGTCTATGCCTCCCATACTATGTAATTGCAATTAAATGGAATAATCATGAATTATCTTTGAATAGCATTTTCAGTTCAGATACTGAAAAATGAAGTAACAAAAATAAAATTTATTAAGAATCACTGGAAAAGCATTTTTATTWAAAAAAATTAACATAATCAGAGAATGGTTAGGGTTGGAAAGAATCTCTGGAGATTATCTAGTCCCAGACATAAATGTGTGCCTCAGGGCATTGGAACAGTTCTGTGATTTAAATAAAATATAGTCTAGAATTAAGACAACACAATTTAGCCTAGGTATTTTTATTTTAAGTTAGACAAATCATGTTAAATTTAAAATTATTATTAAATTTAAATATGAATGAATTACCTTAATTTTAGGTTATTAGTTAAGTGCAGAAAATAAGAAATTATGGTAATTAAAATGAATACTGTGCTACAGAATGACAAGGAAAAATCATACTTTAGGTACACATGAACATTCCATTATATATTTTTGCTTGTTCACCATTAAAATATTAATATATTCCATATGGGTTTTTAGTCAGGAAGCTGAAAGATCAATATAATTCTTAAAAAAGTTCTGAGTCAAGAAAAAAAAATTTCCAAACCTAATGGCCTAGAAAAGCAGATTGAGGCCTTTTCCTGAACTATCTGGTGATTTTGAATCTTCATATACTTACGAAAAATATCTTACTGCATTACAAAAGAACTTTATAGCCAAATATAGAAACACAGCAAGGATAAGGAAAGATGAGTCCCAGTGAGGGTAAGGAAAGAGGGAAGAGAAAAAGGGCGGGAGAATTTTCAACATCAATAGCAGGTTATTACTGACTAAACCTCTAGGGCTGGAATGAGATTCACTGAGGAAAACCTAACAGAGGAAGAAGGTTCATATGGGCAAGGGTGTTGATATGCCTGTTGATCTTACACAGCAATGCGAAGATTATTTAATCTCAGCACAAAGGGGACCAGAGGGTCACTTCAGCTGTAGGTAAACCACTATCAACAGCTGAGTGGATCAGCTGGTGGGGGAAATGTTTCCCAGAGTCAGCCAAATTTAAAATAGGAGGAGTAAAGTATCAGACTCTGGCACAGGCTCCGAGTAAACTCATGAGGACTTGCCTTGTGTCCTTAAAAGAAGCTGCAGTTCAGGAGAGGTTTATCCTCTGAGACTGCTTTGCAGCTTAGTGTAAAACAGGTGGAAGGAGAGAGAATATCATAAGGACAGTATGTCCTAAAAATTTCCCAACACAGATTTGAATCAGACTATGGTCAGATGGCCATGCTTAGCATAATTTAAAAGGCTGCTACCCCTTAGCTTGAGTTACTATTGAAAACATAATCTAGAAAGTAATTTCAGAGTTGTTTATGTGTTAAGGCAACCTAAACATGATGTGACAGTATATAAAAAGGTTTTAAAAGGGGTAAAACAAACAAAAAGTTTTGGTTTTGTTCTAGAGAAAGAACAAAGCAATTTTGTAAAGCTATCAAATCTGTTCATTGTTTTGATAGTGGAAGTCTCTTTAGTTTGTTCTTTCACGTACAACCAACAATGCCTTTTCAATCACACAAAGAAAGAAAACCTAAGGAAAAAAGAAACTGTAAAAGTAAAGAAAATAAAGTTTTTATTAACACCTCTCTACCCCCAGATAATCAGGGAATAATATATTCTGGACAGCTAATTTGATTGAATTAATTTTTAAACACAGGAAAAAATTTCTTGATTACAGTTAATGGCTTTCTATTTACGCTACAATATGAAGAAATAAAAAGAGTTTTTCTTTTTTTTGCAAAACTCCTTCAAAATAATGCACCTCTACAGGGCCTTAAAATTAAAAAAAGTTAAACATTGCAATGTTGTAACAATACACTTTAGGAAGAACCAATTATGCAGTATAATGCGTGTGAATATTTGTCCACATTTAACTGTTTCTGGTTTATTAGCCAAAACAGATTCATTTCAAGGGTAAAATTTTAAGCTCGCAATAAAATTACAAAGTTTGAAATATCCCTCATGCCAAAAAGAACAATTAAAAAATGCTCAAAAAACAATAAAAGAGCTGCAATTATACAGAATTTTCTTCAAGATACCAATTTTTAACCTTTTCAGTTAGAAAATATGAGACTAAAAGTCATCTTTTTTTCAGCCACACTCAGAGGAGAAACAATAATAATTCACATGTTATGATAATGGACCTACTTACAGCCTCCCTTATAAAGCAGGACTTGCCATCCTTCAGAAAATCTCCATTAGGGTTCATCATGTACATAACTCAGTACTCAGGTGTGAGAGACGAGTTTGGCCTGTTCATCCTGGCTGGATCTCTTCCTAGSCTGAGAATACATCAAAATTACAAAAACTAATAATTCTTTCCAATTTTCTGATTTGAATGCACAGAATTTACTTTGGCTCTTGGACTAATTGAGCCCTGGAGTTCCTCTCTTTGTAAGAAAGGAACTTCACAGGTTTTCTTATTCCCTTGTGAGGAGAAATGCAGCATGTTAAGACAATATTTGCTGCTGGCATGGCAAGAGTACAAATACACATAAATGTTGTGGTATGGTACTGGAGAAATGGGAATTTAAAGATTGCTTTGTGTGGAGTGTTTGAGGAGCCAGTTGCTAAGATATAACTTAGAGCCATCCTGCGCAGATAAGACTAGATAAAGCCTGAGTTCAGTCTCATGTTCTATTAGAACTTCTGAGGACATAACCAATGGTTTTTAATGCTAATTGATAAATCATGGGGAAAGTGTATCCTTTCTGAATGTGTGGAGAATTTTGACTGGAATACAGATTGTCAGTCTTCTTTGGAGCTGCTATGATAAGTCATCTCCCTACCTTTATGTCAACCCAGGGGCTTTAAAAACCCATTTTCTCCCCTGCCCTGTGGGTCAGACAGCTGGCCCAGGTCAACCCCCCACATTCCATAGGAGGAACGTAAATAAATATCACGAGTACATCTATGTTGCTAAAAAACAGCTAGCAAGGAAACAAGATAAGGATTTGGATCTTCCTTTGCTGGCCTAATTCAACAGTTAATCCCAGTGAGTTTAGATCCCCCCAAGGAAATATCCTATTTCATTCTAAAGACAGTTATCTCAAAGGAGTACTCATAAAGGACAGCAAAACCATAAGACTGCCCGAGTTTTGCTCCCCCTGGTCTACATTGCTACAACTCCAGACTGAATCTCTGCCTCTCAAAATCTAGTAAAAAACTGCACTTTGGCAGTGTGCAGCATAGCCCTTTCATTGTATCCCATTTATTGTGAAAAGAGCAAGATACAAACCAGCCTTGCAGAGGCATCACAGGGGACCCATTGCAGGATACAAATCATGAATGTACTGTTTTCATCCTAATGCAACTGCTACTAAGCAGCCTGGATGCAAGCCAGCCCACAGTCCTTGGTTTCATGTCCAAGGATTGATCCTGATTCTCTGTCTTTAAGGGAAACAGCTGAGGTCACTGCAATTGCTGCATGGCTTCCTTCACTTCTCCTGTGGTATCTGATTTTGGTCATTGTCAGACGTACATTAAAATTTTTAAGAGTTATTTTCATTATGAACATCCTTATTACCTCACTATTTCATGGTGTTCATCTGCTATAATTTGTCCTTTATTTCACTAGTAATCTGTTTGAGGTATCTTAAAAACTATAGAAAACCAAGGCTGCTGTGGAATTCTTAACAGCACCTGAACACAAACCAGAGACATAATTTTTTTTTATTGAAATGTATCTGAGACAAATGAAGAGAACCAATTCATAACAAATGCAGAAGGGAAATAAATTTAAATAACACAAATAAAATACTGCTCTGATTCCCAGTTCAGACAAGTAAGATAATAGCATGATTGGCCTTTTTTTCCATTTTTCTTACATTTTGCTAAAAACATTGCCTCTGAAACACAATTCAAAGCTTCACACTCCTCATTTTAGATCTGTGATACTGTACCTTCAATTGTCTATATATCTTGTACAAAGTCTTATTCAGATGATACTGTACCTTCAATTGTCGATATATCTTGTACAAAGAAGCTTGGTTCAGGCTTTTTTGTTTGTGTTGCTTTGGGGTTTTTTATTTTAATATCTGACATTATTCTTTCCCACTAAATGTTTTCAGATCATCTTTTCCAGCATATCTTTCAATAATTTTCCTGGGTTATTCATATGAAGACTCAACTCTTACCTTCTGAAACACAGCATGGAAGTATAACACATCTGAATTTCCCATTATGCCTTCACATATATACAAAAAATGAAGTAGGGACTAAAGGGTAGTGTACCAAGACTGCTAAATAAAGGTAAATGTGCTGCTTTATACAAGATTCTTTCCAGTCTGACAGTATCACAGTGCAGTAAAAGCCACAACATCTGCTATATGTTATCAAAGTCAGAGCTGAGAGCATAATTGATCAAAGGAATAATAAGGAAATATATTACAGGAATGGCATTTTTTTTGCAATAGAAGGAAGCAATTGAGAGAAATTGCAATTTAAGTGTGTCAAACACATTACTGGCATGCCTGACATTTGCAATGTACATGGGAAATGAAATTTCTAAACTCAGGTTGTGAACTCAAATTCTCTACACACTGAATGGCGAAAACTAGTTAAGTTTCTTTTTAAGCATTAATTAGTATAACAATTGTCTAATAATTCAGTGACTTAACAAGCCAAGAAGAAATGCCAAATAATGAAAATTCTTATACAACTCTGCTTTTCTCATCTGTATAGATATTAAGGAAAGATTAATATTTACAGACTGAAGCAGCATTTGAAGGTGGAGGCCTGCAGCTTTCCTTTATTTATGAAGGGTCACTTCACCTCAGAACCCAATGACAAAAAGACGAATAGTGCAAATTCACCTTGACAACACAACCTCTGTTTTCCCTGGGCTTTGATCCACAGATCCCTCCTCTCAGAATATTATTACAATGATTACTGCAATCTAATTAGTTGTGCACTTACATCTTTTGGTGAAGTTACACAAATTAGGGTAAGCAATGCAGTTTGTTGGTGAAAGTGGTAGTGTGACATTGTTGTCCCTATGTTGAGGCTTGATTTTGAACTTTGCCTTTAGGTCTAACATGATGAGGTAGTGAGTTTTTGTGAGATATCTGGTCTTGAGTAACTCCTTGATAGTAGGCAAAGTCATATGACAGATTCCTTGGCGTTGCTCAGTGGGAAAAAATTAAGCGTTTAATATCTTCAGAGTAACAGTTAGAGATCAGAACTTCCTCCTCCTGCACAAATATAATCTCAATATTCAAATCAATATTTTGTGTATGCTAAGTAAGATATTAGCTAATTTGCTTACTTTGTCTTTCAGTAAGTTGGGATGAAGTTGTCGCCTGCTAAGCCATGTACAACTGAAATGGTTTGGTGGTGAAGTCCTGCCTGAAATGCCCATCTGAGCTTAAAAGAGGAAATTGCCATGAACAAGAGCAGAATTTTACCACCTTAGAGCTAGTACAGCCCTAAGTATTCTGATTGCATAAATGCACAGTCTGAAGTCTGTTAGATATATAAAGAAATGTATTCATAAAAAAAAAACTAGAACAGTGTTCTTTGTTTTGGAGAACTTTTTATTAAATCTCTTCATATTCATTTGCTTTATTACCACATAGGAAAAAAACCAAATTTTTTTTGTGTGGTCTACTCCAAACATATGTAGTTCTATGCACTATTTGTATGATTATTTCCAGCCATCTATTTTTGCAGAGAGAATAAACAAATGGATTTATGACTGGAAGAAAAAGAAGAAAAATGTTAAGAAGCAAACCTCTCGAAGACTGCATATCAGATCAGCAGCCAATAATTATCAGTATATTAAATGCTATGCTAATATTAATACACCATAGTAATTTGAATTTTGAAACTAGAACACAATGGTAAGAATACCTGTGCCTTTTAATGCAACTTGACTATAAGAAAATGTTTGGAAAACTCATCAAAGTTAACCTAGAATTGATACAAACTATTATATGCCAACGCAGCATGATGCACAGAAACACACTCTGATTATGGTTTATGTAATACCTTCATCCTTGAATTTCTTTTCAAACCTTAATCCATATCACAGTGTCTATTTCAGGAAACAAAGGGATAATCAAATGTGGTAGAAAGATTGATTTTTTTGTTGGGAATTTTTTTATTTTTTTACCAAAGAGAAGACATTCCTAAACAGAATGGATTTCATCTGATCTCCCACTGTAAGTCTGTTCTGGATGTGTTATTCTAATTTCTAACCAGAAATAATATTTTGATATTCCTGCTTTTTCTTATATGATGTTATTCACTTAGAGAATAAAATTATAAAACTGAAGTACATGAAAGAATAAATAATATGTAAATATAAATAAATACTAAATTTAAAGAAAAATCTTGGGGAGATAATTTAAAAAATACATTGGGAGAAAAAATCAGGTTCCTTGATCACTTGGAATTTCATCATTGACATTAGCCTCTATGTTTTCTGAATTGCAATATTGAGATTGATAGCAATATAGACTCACATAACAAAGGCAATAAAGGTTAAGTATCAGAGATTTAAAATGTGTGTGTCACTCTTTCCTTTTCCTGAAAAACTCCAATCAAATTCTTGTGTTATTTTTCAGTGCAATTAAAAATCATCATCATGCTAAGAAATGAAAGAAACCCTGGATTTCACTTTCTTTCATTAATAGACATGTACAAGTATAAATGTCTGGTGCAGCTAGTATATTAATTTTTCGCTTCTTCCGAAGTTGATTACAAAATAAAAACCTTAGAGAAATATTAAAATGTAATTAAGCACCAAAGGAACTATGCAGATATGGTAAGATATGAGAGGGGAAGGTGTGAAGACCCAGGAGAAACACAGAACTTTATATTTTACAAAAACCTTGCAGATAAGCAAGAAACTGAAGAAGTCCTTGCAAAAATAAGCCCTTCCATAAAAAATGCAAAATTAATAGGAATGATAACAATTAGGACATGAGTAAAATTATTTTATATGTGGAGGAACAAGTAATAAGAACTAACATTAAACTAACATTAATTAACACTTTCAGCAATCATTATTTAGAGCATAATAAACTTGAGGGTTTGAAGTAGTTAGCATACAGCTACCTTCCACCAGGTTCCTACAATATGCTTGCACTTATGGAAAATATCTTTTCCTGAAGTTTGCAGAAACTAATTTACTATGAAGCTTTAGTTAAGTAAGGATTATTATTTACAATAGTATGCCACCAGTGACTTCATTCCATAAGATTGTATGTTGATGCTCATACTGTGYCTTGTGTTTTCAAACCACTTTGAAAATAAGTTAAATAGATTAAAGCATTTCAAGATTATAAATTTAATTATCTAGCCAGATATGGAGGCCTGCTTTACCCATGAAAGATGAAGCTGAGTGAGTAGATTTTATATTCAGCTTATTTTATACCAAAACATTAACAACAATTGCATTATTGAAGACACTTTCTTATACCCAGCAGCCCAAAAACTCAATACTATCACTACTAGTGACAGCCCACAGGCCTTGTAGTACCCGTGCCTGACAATGCAAAGCCTAGCCATGACTTTTGTTACCAGTTTGTTATGGGAGCTGGCTGTGTGAACTTGGCAGTCAGTAGCTCATTACCCTGGGTGATTTTCTTATGGTCTTGCCAGTGTGAGCAGAGGCTGACAGCAGCAAGGCTCCCAAACAACTCCATGCTAGTCAAGAGTTTTTCCCCTTGGTTGAGCAGTGGTGCAGATTGCCCAGGGATGTTGTGCTGCATCAAAGGTTTGCAAGAACATTCTGTTGCAAACTCAGTCTGACCCGTCTTTCAGGAAGAGGTTGGACTAAAGAACTCTTGAGGTTTTGTGTGCATGCTGTAGAGCTGGATAAGGTTTTGCTTTAAAAAACTAGAAGTAACCAAGCACGGGTGAATAGGAGAATTAGGGAATGGGGAGGTGGAACAGAGAGATGAGCCCAGGTGGAGCACACATTGAGTCAGTGAACATGAACATCATAGTCTGCAGCCATTAGTGCTGACTGCACAGCATTGTCCTTGTGATTTTGCATATTCACATCTGGTGCAGTATGGTTGTTAAGGGAGAACTGCTTTCAGTATGCAGTGATAATGATTAACAATGTGCTATAACTAATTATTATCAACATGTGATGTCAATTAATATCAATCTAGTAAAGAGTTGCTTTAACAGTTTGAGATTTTTCACTCCTCTAAGCACTCCAATCACAACTCTCTAGTTTCTTGGTACACACAGGTTGTAAGAGCTGGCAGTGAATTGTTACAGGATGCCTTAAAAATTCTGAGTGTTCTTGACTGTTGATTAAAAACATGCTGAAAAACTAATACATGTATTCTTAATAAAATTAAATGAGCAATTATTTCTTAAAAAAAGAAGACTATTTTAATGAAAAACTGAACAAGATTACTTTCTGCTGCTCTTTTCTTTTTGATTAATTTTTACTGTAGAAATGAATGAAAAAGCTCCATCTCAAGTATAGTATGCAGTACATATTCTGAAAGAGTTTTATAAAATMATGAATTGAAATGAGGGCAAACTGGACAATCTTTTAATGTTCCAATGCATGAAGTCAGGGAAATTTAAAAAAAACTTATGAAATCAAGTGGAATTATTATAATAAAAAAGTAAATACATTATTTTACAATGAAACCTGCCTTTATATGAAATGGTAAAGGTAAAAATTGTAAGGACCCTAAGTCTTTGGCCATTAGAAGACATGATTATCCCAAAATGAAAGAACACATATTCCACTTAGGAAAACCTGTGGCCTTAGCAAACTGGACATTACAAGAGTGTATCTGAACCATATAAATATACACTTATCCCTAATCACCCACTTCATAATGTCTTATGACTAAAAGAGACTGAACATATTCAGAACCTAGAAAATATCAGTTATAACTGACAGTTTTACTGCTGACACTCTCTCAGGTGAATGTCTTTTGACATTGGTTATAGTGAAGTGAGTAATTTCTTCAGGGGAGTGTTAACTTGCCCAGTAAGTGTGATTCCACACCRTACATACTAATTTGTTTGTAATGAAGATCTCTGCACCTGAGCTAAACTTCCTAGATTTCTTTTTCAGTTAGAGGAAAAAAAAAAAGGTACTTCTAAGGAAAGATTTATCAGTTCTGTTTTAATGTCCACATTGGTATGCATACACAAATGTAAAGTAGTATCAGCAACCAGAGGAAAAAAAGGCTGTATTGGCTGGAGCTCCAAGGAATACATAAATTCAAATGGTGAATTTCAATGCGTTTCAATGCAGATGTTCAAGTATATAAATCCTCTCAGTACGGGATCCAGAGACTATCAAGTGAAGCTTTTAAGAGTCAAGTTCAAACAAACAAATAACACAATAATTGTCAAATAGCAGGTTGGAGGAGAGTTACTGATTCTGTTCTATCAGCTCATTTACACACCTAAGAAAGGAGCTGCTGCTTGTGTTTCCAACCCTTGCAAAGTATGAGTATCACAAAGAGGGCAGAATAGACAAAAACATCTATTCTGGACTGTTTTATTCTGAGAAGTACTGAATCTTTCAAGTATCTTCTGCCTTCAGTATGATAAAGATATGTTTTGATGTAACCAGATAATGTTTCAAAGGATGATGTAAATATTTTTTTATTTCCATTTTATCTGGTGTGTATATAGTAAGAAGTATGTTAGAACATAGGTCTGAGAAAAGCAGCAGATATTTTGTTGAATCAAGTCCTAGACCATTCTTCTCTTCACTGACCAAGCTGAGACATACTTTGTGTCCTAGAGATTATTTCTCAAGTCTTGCAACCACTGTGAAAAGCAGATATAAAAAAGCCCATACATAAAAACTCTCACCTGGACATTCCCTGGTCTGAATTGCACAGCCTATTTTCCTAAACTACTGACAATTTTGTTCCTGTTAGGTTTAAACATAGTGTTTGAATTGAATGCTAGGAATGGTTGTTCACAAAACACGCAAGATAATATGTTTTAAATATGAAAATGGCTTTCTACAAACACTTTGAATAAGTGGTTTGAAATCTTTTAACCTTGCTTCACAAATTACAAAAAGAGAACTGCAGGGAGTTACAACCCTTATATTCCCTAGTTAAGCTATTACATTGTTAACAAATGTATCAAGAGAAATGAAGCAATCATTATTTTTAAGATACATCTCTTTAAAACTCAATCAACTTCAAACCAAATAGAAGGGTGATTTAATATCACATGTCCAAATTCAGTTAGTTGCACACAATAGTGGGCATGGAAAAGGGTGTAAGAATATCTTGAGGGCAACAGACTAGAAAAAACGGTCAAGACGCAAAATCCTGAATAAAAAATAAACAGTTTTACTTCTGCTAAACACAAGAAAAACAATTTCTATTTTAATTCAAGTTAAACTTGGTTGAAGTGAAAAATTACAGCAATTCTAAGTAACTAAACCACAGCAAAATAAAATAATCAAGTTCTGATTTTAATTGCAGAGAGCAGAAAAAAGAAACATTTATATGTTTGGTGACTCTTCAAGCCACTTAAACACAATTTCATTGCTTGCTGTAAGAAAAAGTACAGACAGAACATCATAAGAGTTTTTCTATCACTTTGTTCAAGAGAACCACTACATAATATAAAAAACCTGAACCAGTTCTTGCTTCTGAAAATAGGTAATAAGTTATTTTCAATCAAAAACAGAAGAAGCAGCAGTTGGAAGAAAAAAATGTTATTCCCTTCTGAAAACCAGAAGTTCGCTGTGCTACTCCCAAAGAATACAATTCTGACAGAAACAAAATTCCTCTCTCCTGTTTATGCTCAAGGCTGTACAACTATCAGTTCAACTTATGCATGTTCAGTGTCTCTCATGGCCTCAGAGTCTCTGACTGAATCTCCTACTGATTTTCCTGTGTAGAACACCAGACTCATCTGTCTCTACCTCTATTGGAATGCTAGGTCAGGTTTTTAGCTGTCCACAGAGCTGGAGTGGGATCATTCTGAAGCTCTTTTTTCTCAGCTTTTGACAGGTGTACACAAAATACCAAAGAGATGGTTCTCAGGCTGCCAGCCTGGGCTTGAGGGAACAACCTAGGAGTTTGGTTCGTTGGAGGAGGGCAGTCAGAGCCCTGAACTAATGTAAAATACAAACATATTGTCTACTTCGACCATATTTCTCATGTGAAGCACTTTGTTAATAAAATGCAAAAAGGAACAGTTGAACAACTGACTTTTATCTAAACCACATGACCCAGTTAGAGACTTTCCTTCCATGTGTTCACAAATATATTTTCCTGCTTTTTTTTGTTTTGCTAATAGTAGCTAGATTTTCTAAATTATACAAAATAGATTTCAGAATTATTAACTCCTAGAAAGTATGAAAGCTGTTAATCTTGCTTTACAAGGGCTGAGCGGATATATTTGTATCTCCAGATTTTGTTTGGGGTGAACAAGTTAGTGTAAGAAGTCAAACACAACCAAGAACGGCAATGTTTCCACTGGAACGAAGTTGCTGATATTGTAGCTCTTACTGGGGGCCTTAAATATAACCTACAGCAAAACAGAAAATGTTTGATAGATTATTTGTATACCTTAAATACTGTAAACCCAAAAGGCACTCTTACTTGTTGGCAATACTCGTTGAAAGATCTGAGAATTTAAAAAAAAACCCAACTTTTTGTAACTCAGTGCCCAGAAAGACTTCATTTCAGTAATAGCAATAATTTCATCCAAAAAAATCAGTCTAATACTGTAAACTATTGACTGTATTGAGCCTGTCAGTCTAATTTGGCTGCTATCATATATCTTCCATGGGAAACAGGCTAAGAGGTGAGCATGGTTTGATGCTGGCACAATGCCAGTGCCCCCATGAAAATACACTCTCCCCCTGGTATCTGCTGTGAGATGTGACCAGGAATAAGCAAAGCAGGCTCCCACTTAGAGAAAAAAACTACAACTAAAAAAGAAACACATAAGGAAAATGAAAACCTTACAAACACATCTCCTCCTCTCCCCACCAAATTTCCAATACAATACATCCACAAAATCACTGACTCTCAGTCCAGCACCACCCCTCCGACAATCAATCCTCAGTTCATCAAGAGGAGAAGAGTCCTTCTTGTGCCATGGTGACTTCTTCATGTCCAGTGCCCTCACCACTGAACATGGACCAGAGCTGCTTCTAGGGTCGTCTTTTTAAGGATGCTTTGTCCCATTCCAAAAAGGGCATAGTCTCAACTTTGGGACATCTGTCCTCCCCCATATTTTTTCACCCCCTGGGGCCAAGGGGTACCCACACTGAGTTCTCTTGGTCCTGAGGCATTGCCTCCCCCTAGAATGCAGTCTCTGCATCACAAGGAAACACAGCTCTGTCCATGGCTACACAAAAAGAGTCCAGCATAAGCTACTCCATCATCTCTTCCTACTAAGGGTCTTCTCCATTCTTCCAACATCTCTCTCACTTGCCCAGACCTTAATTACTTGCCCGTTTCCTTCTTCATCCTCCACTCCATCTCCCCTCCAGGAAAGGTTAATGCTCTGCCCACTCCATCTCCCATCCAGGAAAGGTCAATGCTCTGCAAAGTTTTCTTTGTCCAAAAAGAGGTTAAAAGCTCCTACAAGCGGCCGGACTCCTCTTCTTGCTGCACCACCCCCCATACCCGCTTCGCCCAGGCTGTGCCGGCAGCACATGATATCAAATTTCAAGATAACTGTCGCGCGACTCTCTCTCTCTCTCTCTCTCCATCTCCCAGTGGGGTGGGGGAAGGAACTGCCCGATGGCTTCTGGTGTCTCCTCTCTCTTGGGCCAGGCCTACCTCCCATCTCTGTCCCAGGCCCGGCCCACCTCACGGCCACATGGCTTTCCCTTCTCCCRCCCAGCAGCGGACAGCTGGGCAGCAGAGGTCTGACCTGCTTCCCTCGCCAGAAAACCCAAGAGAGTTTCCCAGGGGAGAGCTCTGCCTTTAACCCCGGTGTTCTCAGCTACGTATCCAATGCCCCAATGGCCAAACCAGGCACCAATATTAAAAYCTGAGCACTCATTGGTGTGACTACAGCATCCCAGAAATCCTACTTCCTGTCAAACCACCACACTGCTCTATTTCTGTGACATTTCAGGGTTTATGGGCAAGAGGATCCTAGTATTAAGACTGTGCAATCCAACATCAAGTGTAAACTCCAATCTTTTACATAAATCTCAGAAAACTTTTCACTAAAATAGCTGGTGGAGCAGTTTCTTCTTAAATATCATGTATGTCTTAGTGCATTTCCAGAAGGATCCAGAGGAATAATATCTGTATCTATTGCCTTTTTACTAATTGTGCAATGGTCAAATAATTCAGATATATTTCAGATGTTTGTATCACCTAAATTTATTCCAGACAACAATATTTGCAGACAAAAAGATCAAACAATGAGGAAATGCCTTACTACCAAGGAAAAGCAGCAGAAATAGCAGAAAYTCTTGAACTTTCTCAAGTTCCGCTCAGTACCTGTTTGTGAAGCTGTTGTATGCAATAAAGATTTTTTTTATTCCTTCTTTAAAAGAATAATTAACTTGATAGGGTGGAACATTACAGGTGGTAAAAGGAGAAAGCAAATATATTTTGATAACTCAGAGATATTTAGGGTCTTTTCCAGGGTACATTATTCCATGACTCTGTGATTCTTTGCAATAACTATTGYTAAAGATTTCACACTGTCTGCCTCTATCTAGTGGAGAAACATTGGGCAATTTTGTGAAGTACACTCTTTACACTCATGTTAGGATTGGAGCTCCTTTAAGGAAGCACTGTACTTCATAAAAAGGGAATAAAGATAATTCTGGGGTGCTCAGGGGGTGTTATTTATCTGCGGGTTTGTGTTGGTTCTGTTTAATAAACCTGAATAGTTGTTACTCACTGATCCTACCAAGATCAACACTGTAAATCAGGTAACATTGTAGTAGTTTCTAYGGGTTCATACTCTTCTCCAAAGAACCTCATCAAGATTAGTTTCTTTCTGCAAGTTACAGATTCATGCCATACTAAATAACTCAGATTTATTTTTCAATTCTATTTCATTTTTGCTTAGAATTTCAAGCTCCATGCACAATCAGCTTGGGAAGCGAAGTCTTACCGAAAAGAAATTGACCTTTCTTTTAGATCTGTAAAGGATTTTTTTTTTCCAATCATCGTGGCTAATGTTTATGCTGTATAATTTAGGGCTTAAAGTTAACTTTTAAATTAATCAGTTAAGGTATTCCGTATAAGAAATTAATAAGGAGATGAAAACCAATAGGAAATCTTCTCATCATAAAATAGATACACCAAATTCTTTCCATTAGCTATAAAGTGAACCTAGGACTACTAGCTTTTATTTAATTAGCTTAAATTGCTGTGTGAGATAAGGATGACCTTTCATTTAATAGGGCATCTTTCTGCTTTGAAATTTTTGGCTATTAGTCTCAGTTTCATTAAGGCTTTGACAGATACAGGCTTACACATCCAGCTGTTACAAGTGAGCAAGTTACACTTCCTTCTATTTTTCTGGCTAGCTGCTTCTGGTCTCCATCCCTCTCTCTCTCTGCTGTCAAATGCCTTCAACAGACTAGATTCAGTGCAATGTCTATCAGCTTTAACTACACTGGCTAGATTTCAAAATAAATTCCAAGAATTTTCACTGAAGTGGCTCATCTCCTTTGCTCCTCTGTAATAAAAGAAGATGCTTCAAGAATGAAACCACTAAAAAGATGAGGAAGATAGAAAAGAGCAGGCAGTGGATGATAATGTGATATGGCTAGTTAGTTAATTCACAATGTTATCATTTATATGCATTTGAATTCTTGTAATAACCATTCTTGCATTACACTAAAAGAACTAAACTAGTGAAAATGATATGTTTTCATGATGATAGACAATATACATTCTGTTAAGCTGACTAGGAAATAAGGGATTGCATATAGAGGGCTTTCATTTGTCATGGTTTGAGACAAATGCTGAGTCTATAGCAAAAACTGAAGGAGTCTTTTTAGGGTGAAAGATATCTCTTTGGGCTGAGCTGTTCTTAGAATTTTAGGGAGGTTCTGACTCTCTTAGTCATGAAAAGCAAAGCCATTTAATCACTTTTTTTCTAGTAAAAGACATGCCAGTAGTGCCCCCCAAAACAGTTTTCAAAATACTGTTTCCCATTTCTGAAAATAAAATTTTCAGTATTGTTTGAAATTGTTCAATTGTGAATTTATTGTTTGTGGGAAAATAAAAGGGTTAATGAGAAAATAGAACTGACTAAAATAATTTATTACTTTAAAAATATTGAATATACAAAGAAATAGAAATGCAGAAAAAATAATATCGTTTCTATTTTATTTCTGTGGAATGTTACGCTGTGTTGAATTCAATTCAAGGTACGGGGGAAAGGAAACAGGAAATATCCTTGTTGTTAATGTGAGAAACAGGTAACTTTGGAAAGCTGACACAATTTGCAACTTCTTTCTTAGTTTAGGTTTCATTTAAAACAACTTGCTACTTTGCTAAGCCGTCTCTCAAAGGATATTTTTACTGAAAGTGCTCTGATTGTGTGTACATGTTGTCTCTATTCCACTATGGAGCTACAAGTTACAAATTAACCAATTTGAATGCCCCACATTCGGGCTTTGTTTAGTACAACAGAGGTAAGGGATTGTATTATATATGCTATCTATATTATTGTAATAATATTGCATAGCCAGTGTTTGAATATTTCTTTAAAATGAGGAAAGAATTTGAAGGACTCATGGCCTCTCTGGACAAAAAGTAATAAAATAAAAACAGACTTGTAGACCATGTTCCAAGGAATYGGAAACTGAATAATTACTGTATTACTGTCTCTTAATCAAGGAGGGGCAGAGCAAAATTGATTCTCTCTTTCCTTCRTTGTCTCTGTGGTAAGTAGATACATCATATTAAGAAGAAATGAGCTGAAAAGTTCTACCCATAAAATACTTGGCAGATCTGAAATAAAGGACTGTGTCACAATAGTAAAAAACTTCCTTTAATTGAGAAGTAGACATTTCTATATAGTAATTTCTTTATAGGAATAGTTTTTCTATATAGTAATTGTCATCTGTGGTCCGTAGAATGCAAACAAACTCATTTTATTTATTCTATTTACATAGGAGAAAAACAGATTTATGTTCCAATCTGGTCTCATACAGTTGCTCTGAAATATTTTCCCAAYTTAATTTTGGTCCTCAGATTTTATGGATTAGCAGTGTAATACTAAGCATTTGAATTACAATGAGTGATGACTTTCCAACATTGAATAAAATGGAGACCTCACATCATGAGTTCACTTATCCTATTGGCACTTGATTTCTGCTAAATATGCTGGCAACAGCTAGGCAGAGTTAATCTGTTTTACCACTGAATAATCTATATTTACTGATGTGGTCCAAGGATTTAAAGTGGATGTTGATGGGCATACTTAGTATAGTTGACACAGTGGAAGTAATTGCTGAAGGAAAAAAAGAAGGTGATTTTAAAAGTGCCATGCGTCTGGCATTATGCCAAATGTCACTGACACATTTATTACTACATCTTAATGACATAGAAGTCAAGAATATTTTATGCTAGAGATCTTTGTATACTGAAGAGTTAAATAGCTATCTGTGATTTGGTGGGGTTTTATATTTTTATTGCAATAAATTTCAGGTATGACTGAAAGCTTACAGCTTTCACTTTTTCCAAGCTAGATTTTGCTTATTAGGAAAATAATTGATCACAGAAAATATAATTGTATTTAAAAACATAACTTCAAAAAATGTATACAAAAATACTTGAATTTCTGAGTTTTTAAAAATATTTATTTTAAACTCATTTTTATTGGACATGAAGTGAATTAATAGGAAAAAAATTGAATTTTGTGAGAAGTTCTCATTTTGTCTGATTAGCATATTATGTGTGGATTAAGTAAGAAATATAGTGAGTACATTATGAGTGATCTCATAGTTTAGATTTGCTTAGCACTATCATCTAACTTCAGGAACAATTTCCCATTACCAAAAAGCTCTAGCATGTTTATATATTCGGTCTTATTTCTCTCATGTACTTATCAATCCTTTGGCATGTTTTAAAAAAAGCACTTCTTTCTTTCTCAATGATGTTCAAAAATAGTTGTATTTCCTATATTTTCTTTTTACAGAATTCATTATTTTCTCAAATCTATAAATCATTCATGTCTTTTGATTTTTCTGTAAGTATTCAGTTGTTGGTCTTTGAGATGTATTTAAAATGGTCTCTAAGATTTTTAGAAAGCAAGAAGGCTACATTTGAGGTCAAATTGATGAGACTTTTCATCATACATGTTGTTATATAATTGAAAATTTTATTTCCTCTTAAGCACAAAAATTAATTTAGCACTCCTTCAGTTTTCACTTTGCGCACTTTGGGCACATTGATTCTTAGCAATACAAAGAAGAGTGGATGTTCTGCTGTTTGTCATTTCTGGGAGTATCGTTGTGTAGTTTCATGATTTAATAATAGCAAAACACTGATCAGCGAGAATGTTTGGAAATCTTTGTTTAATGCCTTTCAATGCATATTTCCAAAGATATGACTTTAGTGTCTAAAATTACTTGACAATTTTTGACAGTTTTGAGTTGCAACTGCAAAAATAGAGTCTATGTTTACATCTAGAGTCATTTGCATGTTCCACATCCAACATTTATATGAAGTGACTTTAATATTTATAAATCTTGTACAAATCACAAGGAAACTGCTGTGAACTTGAAGAGTGTCATGTTTGCATCATGGGCTGCTAATCTCACCATATTTAAGCAACTAAATATAACTGTATAAAAATTATCTTTCTGCAAAAAATACCRCATGAAAAGAAAAATGGGAAGAGGTAAATATTTAAGAAGAATATACATGTTGTCTCTTAGTAATCATAGTGAAAGCATCTTGGGAACAATCTGCTGCTTGGATTGTCTGCTCCCAGACTCAGAAGAATTATTCTCTCAGTTGGTTTGCTGCTGTTCTGGTTTACAGTTCCAGAAAGTGTTCCAGAGATGCCAATACGCTCACACAACACACTCTCTCACAAAAAAAGGAACACARGTAGCCCCATATTTTCTTGTCTCTTATTTATTTGTTATTAAATACTGAATCCTTGTTGACTTTTCTTACTAATCAGAGGTCTTTGCCACCTTGCAGGTGACCATGTACCATTCAATTCTACATATCATTCCAATTTCACATAAACGTTCAGCCCCATCTTGTAAAAAAGTGTACTTCATTTGTTCAGTGCATAGTAGAATATTATGATTAAAACAGTGCCATGGACTAACTATATGTAAATTCAACATGAAAAATTTGCCAAATTAAAACATCTTTTTTTTTCTGTTAGAARCAAGGAGATACAGCAATCTTAATGCTTAAGAACTTAAGAATAGATTGACAATAACCCATTAATGTGATGCACCATGAAAAAATAGAACCTATTTTTAGAATATATGAGGTGAGCTATTTCAGGCATAGATGGTAATATATATAACTGTCTAACTTTGCTTCAATATATCTCACCTGGTGGGATGACACTTAAATTGATATGGACAATTCAGGTCACCTACATTCTAAAAACAGAAYATATAAGAAAAGGGACCTCAATCGTTCAGGATGAGACAATAAAATGATAGTAGAATAGTAAAACTTAATACTACAGGACTGAGATTGATAATTCTGTTCACTTCTAAAAAAAGGTGTGTAAGTTAATGAGCAATGAAACACTGAAGTAAATGAACACAAAGTGAACGTTAATAAGTCTGGTCTTTAACCACCCCTCAAAAAGCAGTTWTTTTAGAAGCGAACTTCCACATCAGAATAGCCAAACAAAGATCTCAACAATTCTAAGACTGATTGATATCAGACAGCACTGGATTCCCCAAAAGAAGATAACATTTTTAATCCTATATTTTCCTCATTACAAAATAACTGTAAACAATGATCTGGGTCTTGGAGAATGTAATTATATTCTGCTAAGAGAGTTTAGTGGGGGAGGATAGTGTGATCTGTGCATCTACCCTATTGAGGATGTTTTAAGCTATGTCTCTGCTGTAGGGGAGATTGATTCTATGGTGTTCCTTAAGCTCCTGATCCCTATAAAGTTTGGATATAGGGTCTGATGAGATGTGATTCTTCATTTCACTCAAAGTCCATATGGAAAAAAAGTAAAAGYACATTAATTTAAGAAACAATCAGGACATCTACTGCAAAGTGCTATGCATTTTTATGAATCAGCGTGGCTCTTTTTATATTTGCTGAAGAATTGGAGAAGAAGCAGTTTGGGGGTGTGTGTGTGTGTGTGTGGTACAGGTTTAAGAAAGGGGTGAAAAGTATTTGCTCGTGGAAAAGAAAAATAGATGCTTCAGATGAGACTTTTAAAATAACAATWATACAACCATAATACATTTGATTGAATTCTTTGTCCTTCTTTGCTGAAAACTTTATCGATAATATGTCCTGGATTTTCAGTTTCTTTATATCTTCAGAGCCATACTTTCCTATACAGCTSTGATTTTAATTACCTATCCAGATAAAAGTAGAAAGTTGCAAGCCCTATCGACTTTTTAGAAACTCTGATTCTGGCCCGCTGGAAATAGAAGTACAAGTGACTAAGAAAACTTTTGTATCTCTTTATTCCTCTYCTAATGAGGCAATAATGCTGCTGAAGTACAACCAGTTGATTTCCACTAAACCAAGAACATGACAAGGAAAAGTAAATTTTAAAAAATACTATAATGGCTATGAATTACCAATTTCATAATGAATTTGAAAATCTAGGAATGCCAAAGTAAACTTGGAAACCAGCCAGGTGTTTACAACAGGGACTGTAAAGATCTGCCATTACTTTAAAATACTTCCAGCTGAGATTTAAATGTTTCTGATCTGAGTTGCAAACTGATTTCATTTGTTGAGTTACAGTATCTGTTTGCTAATGAAAAACTTCTGCTGCTTTCTTTTAATGGTGTGAACCTCTGAAAATAATGGATTAGGGAGAACCTTACTAAAGCTATAGAATATATTTAAACAAAAGGGTAAGCAAGACATAAAATATACTTCCTCAAAACTATCCTGAAAGAAACCAGAAATCTCACAGAAGACACAACTACTCTGAGAAGCAAGACAACCCATCCCTACTATGGAGAATATTTTAGGGTAATGTGAAATGAAAAGCAAAGCCATTCATGTAGTCAGAAAAAAACCAAAAGGTACTGGTTACCASGGACTGGATGAAACAGACAAATAAGGCATTGTAATAATAAGCATCTCACAATGTAGTTTTACATGTGTAAGTCCCAATGCAAAATGCAGTTAGTGAGGAGAGCCTGAGCTCCTAGCTTAATGCACTTTAGAATTAAATCAGCCCGAATGACAGAATTAATAACAGTGGCTCTATATTTGGCTGAAGCAGCTAGGAGGAAACTATGAAAAAAAGCTGTGACTTCGTATCAGCCCATCAAAAATGCCTAAAGAAGTGGGCTGCAGGCAAAAGCTTTGCAGCACAGAACTTACAGCCCACAGGCTCCTCCTCACTTAGGGAGTTTGAAGGAGGACAGCAAAGAATGTTTTCTTCTTTCGTTGATAAGACAATAGAGAATGTCCTTTTGGGAAAAGGCTGCAACAGACATCACACTCATGATAGATATATGAGATTCTTGTTGCACTGTTTTCACAGAAAATTTTAAATTCTACACTTTAAGAAAGTGTTACAGCCTGAGCTAGATGCTGTTCTACTATGAAAAAYGCAATCTCTTTTCCTGTTGATTCTGCCTACATTTGCAAAATAGAGGATTGATAATAGAGGAGATGCAAGAATCATTGTCAACAATCTAACCCCATAATAAAGAGTACTAATTTGAGAGAATAAAGGCTTATGTTTGGTACATGTTTAGGTGGAATTTCTTTAATTTATTCAATGACTGCCATGACCTGAATCAAATCATAAGCTATTGCCACTGGATAAAACACTTCTACTTTTATTTTTCAGTCATGTCAGTCTGCCTAGAGTCTTAGTAGGAAAAATGATCATTTGAGCATGACTTCTTTCAGGGGCACAGACTGAAAGATGTAAACATGAAATATAAGTTATTGTTATTATTTTTTTTCCTCCTTTCTTTGAGAGTTAATCTAAGGATACATAGAGAAAACTGCAAACTCTTAATCCACATAAAAGTCTACTCCATTCATAGGAGACAGATGCCACAGCTGTTTACAATAGAAGTGTCCAGGAGGAAAACTTCTTTATCATATTGACCAGGATAACTTAAACCTGTTTCTCATCTTGAGGAAGGCTGGATTTTACCATGGAGGAAAAAAGACTCACTTTTTACCAATTAACAGAGAAAATTGTCAGGTAAGACTTCTAATAATTTTCTTTTACTCATTTCCCACATTACTTTCTTTGTAAGGCACAAAAAGAAAAGAGAAAAAAAAAGGACAAACCAAAAAAGGTAAAAGATATTATGAAACAGAAAACATATTTTAATTTTATAATGAATAAAATGATAATTTTAAATGAATGATGATTTTTTTAAATAATAAAATTTTTATAAGGAATAAAATGATAATTTTAAAAAAATTTAATTCTTATACTCTTAAGAATTCTAGCATTCTGAGACAAATACTGTCTTTAGCATTAWAGGAATTTCTTGCTCACATTTTTTTCCTAACTACCGCTAATAGAAACTATTCTGCATTATAATGTAGTGTTCCAGKTTTTTTTTTTAATTATTTTAAGAAATGGTGAAAGATTGAAAACAAAAAACAAGATGTATTTTGAAAACAATATGAGGTATTGGCTTCTGTTAGTAAGAGAAATGTGTTTCAGCTTGACCGAGCAAAAGGAGTCTGAAGCAAGGCCCTGTAGTATTTTCCTAGTAATTATTTGAAATTATTTGAAAAGTAGAGGAGCCAATGATACAGTTCTTGCCTCAGAAACAGTTAAGTATTCCCGCTATAGAAAAAATGCCAAAAAAACTCTTCTAGGCAGAGTCTGGAATCCTATRAAACTAAAAATAAATCTGAAACTCTTTTCCTGTTCAGAAGAGTCTGCTGTTATACTAAAGATGGGACTCTGGCATCTCAAAACAACAGCAACAACATTACAGACACGTTAATGTTCTGTTGGGTCTATCCTATTCTGCCTCATTTCAGTTTTTCTTTAATACTCTTAATGTGCTAGGAGGTCTTAGGAATTTACTCTCAATACATTAATAATTTAAATGGTATCAACACTTCATGTAACATCTATCTTTCTTCTATCACTTGAGCTAGCTTTAATTCCTCTGGCAGTTGAGTAGAACTGGGTTTTGAGGTTCACAGTATAACTAACTTGAAAGTTTGTGTGAAATGAAGCTGCAAAGTTCAACAAACTATCACGGAGGATTTATTCAAGTATATGAATATGAGTCAACAATATAGGAAACAGTGAAGTAGAGAGGAGAAACACTTTTTTCTCTTTGAAATCCTTAGCTGTTATCCTTAGACCATGCGATAATTAGATCATGAGCTAATTGAAACATACAAATTAATTGCACTGATTGCTATTTATGTGAGATGATAGTCTTTTCCTGACAAATTTGCTTTGATGAGGCAAAGGAAGCACTTGACATTTTGCCATTGAAAGTCAATTGCTCTCCTGCACCAATTAAAATGACACAGTATTTGAACTCAATTGCTCAATGAGCAATTCCAAACAAAAAAAAAAAAAAGAAGACAATGCAGAACCTAAGGTGTCCATGCTTTTAAAACACAGTCTATCAGTGTAACCAAAATTTTAATAAGCCTAGAAATCCTTTAGTTGTCAGTGGGTTTTAGTAGAGAGTTCTTAATTTATTGGGAAAAGAAATTGTGGTCTTTCAGGAAACTGGTAGCAGGCTGTAGATTTCTCCATGTTGACAACAGCTTAAAAGGAAATTTTCTGTGACTCCCTAGACCTAGAGATAGAAAAACAAGTAATAAACAGAAGAAACACAAAACTTAAACAAGAGTCATGGAGTAAAGTGACAAGTGGAACAAATGAACTTTATCATGACTATAAACTGTTATGAACTTCTCTTGCTGTTTATCTTTCTAACAAAAGCAAAGGCAGTAGTATATTAAAAAAAAGGCATATTATGATTCTGCATATGAACATGGATCATGATGTTCTGATTTCCTTTTACATCAGTTTCCCCTATGTAATGAAATTCATAGCCCATCATTTGTGACTCTTCCACCACTGGTTACTTTCAGAGAAGAGCCAAACAAGCTCTCTTAGCCAAATTATTCCTTCAAATTCAACAGTCAATGTAGAATCCAAAATAAGAAATATTCACTAGACCACAATAAGCACCATTTTATCCAACAACTGCTTGTTATAAAATGTACAACCAACCCTGTAAGACAAGTCTAGAATCCAGGTTTCTATTTTGTACTGTAACAGCTGATCTAGCCAGCTTTTCTTAGCAATGACTTTTCTTTCACTGTGTATTGTTTCATTATTAACACAGGAACTTAACCTCCTCTTTCCCGTTAAACTGCCTTCCACCTTCACATTCATTTCTGTCTGTAGCTGGATGGTTACAACTGCTTTTGAAATAGATATCAGAGGACAGCACTTCTGGATGAGAATCATTGGTAGGCACATGAATAAAATGGAACCACTTATGGTGTGAGGAAGGTTTTAGCTCTTTCTGCAGTCAGGAGCTAACACAATGTCAACATTCCCAACCACAGAGCAGAGACACCACCACCAAGTCACTGCCTTCTTCCTATCATCACTGTGGACACATATTTCTTTGAGTTGATGGCCTGAAGTCATAAACAGATTTTGTCTTTCAGCTTCACAGAACATCACTGGGACTGCTTGCTTGAATGTTTATGGCACCTTTTTTTATCTTGGTCTGCTGGGATACTATTACATGGSGAGAATTTTTTCTAGTGTTTGAATCTCCTATAGCATTTGTTGGCAATTCACCACTTTAAATAAATTTTGAATGCTACCCAAATGCAGGTCTAATTATTATCTACAAGCAAATAAAAAACATCAGTGTTACTATTCCCAATCTTTTGTTGATATGTTGCTGTTTATTTTGAAAGTCACCCATGTTGAGCATCTTGGGTGATATCTTATTTTTTTTTAGAAATAAATGACAAAACTTCAGTAGAATTCAGTAATATCATGGTTGCATACCTTGTATTATAACTTACATTCAATCTCTTATATATATCACATTAGTCAACCAATAAAGCACCTTTATTCTTAGTAGCATTAGAGTACCCAATTATTAGGACTTTAAAAATATTGGTAGCACCAGATGTCAAATTATTTTAAAATAACTTGTGTTTTCAGCAATTATTAAGTTAAAACTATTACAAAAATTATAAAGATCTRAAGATAAAATAATTTATTAGAAAACTTGTTCTGATTTGTATTCTTTACAGTACATTTACTCTGTTTCTGCTGCAGTTGAAAAGCTATCAAAAAAAAATTCTAGACATGCTAAATCATTTTTCGACATAGTCTTCATTATCACATTGGTCGAGTCAATACATGCAGTTTACTCAATGCAGTAAAACTCTGCTTCAGATAACATGCTTGCTAATGCAGCTAATACCTTGCAAAATACTAAAAGGAACTATGGAAATTCAGGGTAAAGAGCTGCGAATATAAAAAAATGTCTCTAGATTGCAAACTACTAAAGAATATATTTTGACATTAAGTCTATTCAACTTTTTTTTTTTTAATTGCATGAGCTAGCCAACACAGAAATGCTGAATCAGATTGTTTTCATGCAGCTACTCTAGAGAAGGATGAACTCGAGGTGGGTGAAACCAGAAATTGATTAAATAAAGCCCTGGCACCCTGCTCTGTTTTAATAAAGCTTTATTAAGTCAACTCAGGAAAACAGATGACTCTTCAGAATCTTTGCTGAAAAAATCCAGTGCACGTCTAGAAACATCTACTGAACTGGGCAAAACAACAAAAGCATCTTAATTGGAACTATTCAACTTACCTCACTCTTGCAGTACTGTGAAAATTACTGTAAAAGGAAATAAAACATCACTAAAAACCTGTTAGAGATGAAATTGTGATTT
Source organism: Cardinalis cardinalis (assembly GCA_014549065.1). Taxonomy (NCBI): domain Eukaryota; kingdom Metazoa; phylum Chordata; class Aves; order Passeriformes; family Cardinalidae; genus Cardinalis; species Cardinalis cardinalis. The sequence goes on along the minus strand of JACDOX010000400.1, from coordinate 387,282 downwards.
CTCAGAGTCTTATGAAAGTGAGACTCTGAGATCTAGGAAATGAACAAAAAGCTGCTAGACAAAACATATTCCTCAGCAGAAATCTGATGAAAAGGTGAAACTAAAGAAAGCCATGACAGCTGCTTCTACTCRGTTCATGCATGTTGGATAAAAAGACGGTTATAACAGAAGTGTGTAAAAGTGAGATTGCCATGAAATGATTTTTTTCAAACTTTTACATCTCACTATTATCATAGTTTTATTTTATCTTGAGTCTATGATTCAATTGTAAGAGATRCCTCTTCCTGAGTTAAGGTGCAAACCAGACCACATGCCAAAGTCAATAGTATGGATTTTATATAACAGTAAATGAGAGGTAGAGAGATAGAAAAAAATAGGGAAGAAGAAGGAATGGAGCAGGGCAGRGATGGGATAGGCACAGAGGAGAGAGAGAGAGAACACCATGGATCCCTGTGTTTGTGGCATCCTTCTGCTCCTTCCTTGGCGGTGAGAGTCCCCAGTTCTTCTTGGGGTGCCATTTTTATACACTCCAAGTCCCAGGTATCCACAAGATATCGATGGTGTAGATTACTGACTTTACTGTCTTGYGTCAGACCCTTATATGCTCTAAAAAATTACTGATGAATGTAGTACTAAAGGAATACTGAGTGATATTCGGATATAGATGGGTAATTGTACCTGCCCTTATTCTATTCTGCCAAAATAACATTCCAATTGAAAAAGATAAAATTTTATGTAAACTACCGTTGAACTGTATTAGAAAGAACCAAGCTGATTTTTCACTTTCCTAGGGTTTTGTTGCATAGTCATGAAACCTCCTCTATTTTGATCAGTTCCTTTTCAGTACATTTAAGATGTACAGAGAGCTGCAAGAGAATTTTTAACTTCAGATACTGCTTGGAGCTCTTTTTGCAGTGGAGCTTATTATGCCTCTCTGTAGAAGGAGGAGGATGATCACTCTTAACCCAGCTGTAGCTTTCAAATGCCTATCAGACTAAGCAACACTTGATTAAGAAATTAAAAATACAGAATTTTGATGTAAGGATTTGATAAACAGAACAATTAAAGCACAAAGTACTGAGAGGAAGAACAGTTGTTGCTTTTTGTTGCTACTATTCTATAAATCTTTCCCCAATAATTTTCGTTGTACCTTACTGTCACCATAAATATATCCATATGTTCAGTATTTATATACTGAGTTCTACAGTTTCTAGATAACTATTTTTTTTTAGGTGGATCCAGAATTCATATCATGAAGCTGTACTGAGTGGTCTAGTAATGGTTCACAAGCAGTGGGTTCAGCTCTCTTAAATATCTGACGCTCTCTTTTTTAGGCTAAACCATCCCATCTCTCTCAGCCCTTACTCAAAGGAAAAAAGCTATATCACTTCATTGGTTTAGTCACCCTTTGTTGCACTTTCTCCAGTGTATCCAGGCCACTCCAGTACTGAGGAGCCCATAACAGGACACAGATGCGGTCTCATCAGTGCTGGATAGAGAGGAATGTTCATCTCCCTTCGTCTACTAAAAATACTTTGGCTAACACAGCCCAAGACACCATCATCTTTCCCCTTGTTGAATTTCATGAGGTTTCTACTAGAATATTTCACCAGACGTGTGGTTAAAAAATAAAAAAAAATAAATTCAATTTCAGAAATACTAACTCAAAATTTCAAGGTTATGTCATCGATAATATAGTTGTCATATGTTCGATAAGGTGAATGAGAAGAGTTTGATGCCTTAACAAAATGGTTTACCCAAATCACACATCTCAGGATGAACAGCATAAGGATGAGCATATCTTAATAGTGGCATTACAAGATAACTAGGAAAGGGCATTCAGGGGAATTCTTTACCCACAGTTTCCTGAAATTCAAAGATTCCTGAATTATCTTCTGTGGAGTGGTAGAACTTCCACAAGTTGGGAAAATAAGGGACTATGGCCTAGATTTCTATTTTGTGGTTAGATTACTCTCCAGAATTATAAAATCAAAAGTTAATAATGCAGGAAATCATCCTGGATATCCTATGATACATCCTAGTCTATATCAGGATGTGGATCGCTGCCAAGTCAGAAGATACTGATTTCTATAATTTTTAMGTGGAGCATGATCCTAGAGATGTGTGTGGAGGGATCCAAGATTGGACACTTGGCTACAAGTCTCCAAGATCTTGGTTGAGAAATGTGCCATTCCTTCATCTTAATCCAATTTCTGTTGCAATTCAGTCCTTCAGTCCTTCACAGAAGGAAAGAAATGTTACTTTAGACTCCTACAGAAATATCTCAAAAAAAARSMAAMCMAAAAAAMSRAAAARGRAAARGRAAAAAAAAAGAAAAAATGAGATGTTGATAGAGATTAGACATTTATGGGTTCAGATGGCAGTTGAGCTTTAAATCCCACCTCTAATTTCCACCAATATCATTCATAAGGCACTAAGCTGCTTTCTGTCACCTGGCCTTTATTACCCAAGCAGATCCATTGCCCTGCTTCAGACGTTACTGGAACTATTTTTAAAATAATTCATTATTCATAGTCTCTGTCTACATTGGTGACTGTATCACTGTATCCATCTTTGGATAGATGTCACCCCACTATGTGGTACAGTGATTCTTGTATATTTAGCCCAGGACTAGCTATCTCCAGAGCAGATTGGTGGTATCTGCGCTACAGGCCAAGTAACCCTGGGCATGCAGCTCCTGATAATCAAAGTATTTCTCTTTTTCTCTTTAAAGCGTCTGACATAYTGTGCAGATTATGCTGTAGAAGAGGTATTTCTATGTTTTTCTTGATTTAGGATGTATTAGGCAATATAATAATGACTTAATGCCTGAAAGAGTTTAAGTGTATTTCTTGATGTAGAAAGGACCAAGTCTGGTGCTACTTCACCTGTGCTGGATTTGGAGATCAGTGCTGAAATAATYTTCTAAAACCATGCAAGAATGTCCTGGGGGAATATGTTGATTCACATTCACAAAGATCCTGGGAAAAAAATTAATAATTACACAGTGTAGATGTGTAGAGATGGAAACAAAATGGTGATGTGAGCAGCCATAATTAGTAGCCTGATTAGAATGAGAATGTTACAGAAGGAAATGTCTGTTGAAAAATACTGACAGACAATTTGCCTACCAGCCTAAGAGCCTGGTAAGTAGGCCTTGGCAGCTGAAATACCCTTGAAAGTGGAGCTGGCATCTTTGAAATACAGCTGTGTACATAGAAACAGGAGGCATTCTGAGATATTATCAGTAAGTGYAAAACCTAAGACACTGCAATCAAAAAAATAATCTCAAAAAGTGTAGACAGTCTGAGAAAATGAAGTTTGTTTGAAAATACCACAAAAATTCATCACATATTAGCTCTTACAGGTGAAAAATAGAGATTCACAACATCTATTGTCTGTTCAGAATGCTAGTGACTGACGTGGTCATGTTTCTAGGAAATAAAAAGGACTTAATTTTACTTTCCTAGACAGGCTGAATTCTCCAAAAGAAATTTTTATGAGATCTTGGACCCAGGCTGGGGATGCTTGGATGACTTCAGAATCTGTGGTGTAGGTTACCTTTGAAGAGAGACTCAGTCTATTACTGCATTGGTCCCACTTCTGGGGTTAGTTTGGTTTGTCCTCTACCTGTGAGGTGGTTCCTTTCTTGTATCAATGTCCTCCTCTTCRGGTTTATTTCACCCCCTCTGAAATCTGTCTAGTTCACTTTATGCTGGTATTGCATATCCATGTAACTCTATTATAGCTACCCACTATTATATTGTTGATAAGTTTGTTTCAGTAATTATAAGTTTCTGGTAGCTGATAATAGGACACAATTGTGTTGCTGTTTTACTATTGATTGCTGTTGTTATATGATTGATTGCTACCATACTATTGATTTATACTATATTATTGATTGTTGATAGTAATCTTTAATAGTTTGATATATATGCATAGATACATATATTTATATTTTACTTATATTTATATATTTATAGATTATATAGATATAGATTTAGATTATATAGATACAGACATAGATATAGAAGATATAGATAGACATAGATATAGATATAGATATAGATATAGATATAGATATAGATATACAGATAGATATATTCACTTTATTAATCATAGCTTTATTTGCTAGTGGTGATTTTGTGGTAGTATACCCGCTAGTGGTGATATGGGGGAAATAAATATATGTGGTGATCTGCAAAAAAGAGACTTTTAGAGGATTGTACCCTTGTGTATTATGGAATCCTAAGAACCCACAGTCACGATTTTTATACACCCACAGAGCAGGTTATTTTTTTGCCTGTGACAAATAGTGAGATAAGCTACTTGACAGATTTACCCATTTTAAATATGTCAGAGTACAGTACACTTTCACTGGGTCCTTTGAGATTGTGGAGGTTGTAGTATTTAATATCAGTTTTACTTATTCTAAATATATCTGATCTTGAAAAGGATTTCTGATTTATCAGAGTGATTAAAAATAAGCTGKATAACACCACCAAATATAAGTCACAGTTAGCAAAACACAGCAAATGCAGTGCACAGTTCAATCACAATATCATTGTGATTCCCATTCCCAGTGTCTATGATATGTTCACTATCACCATCCTGGGTATCATCAGTCAGCAGGAAGAAACACATGGATTGAAGCCAGCTCAAGCCTTTTGCTGCCTTAGAAATTCTTTTACCAGTTGCTTTGTTTCTCTTCTCTGTGTTGGGCTGAGCCATATATTCACTCCCCTTCTTGTTGGTCTGGCTGACTCAAGGAAATATTTACACTTTTAAGGAACACAGGGAGAAATATTTACATCACCAGTTATCCAACTCAGACTCAGCTGTTGGTAGTGGTCATCGGAAACAAAGGCTACTCTCATCCTTTTTGTGTTGAGATTAGGTGAGTTTCTTTGCATTACTCCCTGATCTTCCTGGACACATCAACTTGACTCATTTCTACTGAGATTTCTTTCATTGCAGAAGTTTGTTGATCAGTCACAAAGGGCCATATCAGGTCTCCCAATAGGATAAAAAATTAAAAATGCAGGGAAGTCATTASACTTTCATTAGTGATAAAATATGAGTTTGTCTACTCTGCTAATGTTGCTTCCTAAATAGAAAATTTTCTGCAATAAAACTAAGATTTATCTYACTTAAGATGATTAAGAATCATGAGACTTTCTGTACAGTTAACAGGGTGGCTGTATGACTAGGCTTTAGCTTTAGATGATTGATTGATTTAGGATGATACTGAGTTCACGATTATGTTGATTGTACTGAGGAATCCCAGTCATGACAATCTCTAAATATTTCATATTAGTCTATTATGTCATTATACTACAGTTTATATTGAATATGCTCTAGTAAAGGGTTAYTTATTTATTGGAACAACTTAACAAGTTTTCTAGTTTTCTCATGACACCAAAAACCTCCGCTTCAGTGGTGGACAAATGTGCATCTGTCATTCTGTTGGGATAAGTCATTTTCTTCCCCCCATCCTCTCTGGCAAAAGGTGAACAATGACAAAGACTATGGGTTGAGATAACAATTTACTGAATTTATTGAAAGCAGAGTGCAATGAAAGAAACAAGAAATATGCAATAAYGGCAGCAATATTAATAACAAAAGTACACAGAAAAAAGAGAGAAGGTGCTTTACACACAAAAAATGTTCACCCCCTCAGATTAACTCTGTGTGGCAACCGGAAAAAAGACAAGAGGTGAATGCTGCTCACAGTGCTTTACCTGTCCCCAAGCCTGAGAAAATGGAAAACAATTATGGACAAACTCCTGAAAGCTAGATCATAAACCTTTGTTAGGAATTAAACTAATTTCTCAACTCAATTTAGTTCAATTCTGAATATTTCTAAATTAGATATAGTTTCTAAATTCTAAATTTCTTTTATTTATCCTGTGTCTGACAGTGTTTGAATTCATGCAAATATAAATCCAGAATATATAATCAAGTGACTATTACCTTTTTTTTTTTGAGTTGCCAGGAAACTGTTCTTAGCTGTTCATATTTTTTTATTGCACACAAACATACTAAAAAATCCCCAAACATTTTGGATAAGCTTACACATCTTCTTAATGGTAAGCTTTCATTTCAGTTTTTGCAAAGATGGGAAACTGAACCTAAATATCCCAAATCATAACAACACTAACAATGTATTTCAACACAACAATTTAGASAGATCATGCATCATTTTCTCAAAGAGAGTGATCCATAGCAATAAACATAAGGTTTGTAGGAGTGAAAGGGGAGGCTGCTGTACTTCAGGTAGTCTGCTAAATTTAAAATAATTTTCCTTTAGTCAGTAAGATCCATAGTAAGTATAGACTTTTTAAGGTGACTTATCAAAAATAATTATGAGGAAAGAAATGTAACCATAGTGAATGTTACAGGAAATTACCTGAATTGTCGTATCGAAACAAGCTATTTCAACATCTGCAAGAGAAAACTATTGTCATTTAGACAATAGATGACCCAAAATTTCACCTGCCAACAAATGCACTGCAGTTCAACTGGGACCAAGTGCTACTAAAATCAATTATCCTGACCTTCAATAGAATGTTCATTTTTAGTCTTTACACTCTTCCCGCATTATTCTACATGTGTACTCTTCCTGGAATGCAACTCTGAATATGCCTCTTAGGAAATGCTGCAGCCTACCCACAATTTGTCTGGAAGATTAGTCCAAGGTATTCACCTTTGTTTGTGTCTGAGTAGCTGTAGATCCCACTAGATGAGTCACTTGTACTGGTCTTTTTCATCTCCTTAAATTTTCTTCTGACCACCTTCTCTCCAAGGGTGAGTTTCATTGATTTACATAAACTTCTGCTAGCGGATAAACATGAGAGTGTTTCTTTTCTACAGTTCTATCCTAAGATGAATGATAATGAATTACATGTTTATTGTGTTCTCATCTTCTTTAGATGGGAAAGGAAGATAAAACATGGACAAAAAAATCCTGCTAACTTTTAATCTCATCAGAAGTCTACCCTGGCGAAGAAAATTACAAAAATGCATACAATTAATAATTGGTGACTAAAATTCAAAATATTTATAGCAAAAAAAAGGAATTTTGTTTTACTGCTTCATATGAAACTTGTCTATGAAAGCTTATTGGACTAGAAWTAATACATAGCACCACCTGAACTGATTTATTCAGTTTTTTTACATCCCTGAACCTGTGTACCAAGCAAGGCACAGCAATGACACTGTAGAAAGAGTGAAATCTTTCATTGCTTCCACATGCAACTTGTCTATTCTATATCCTGGGGCTGAAAGGGAAAACTAGGCTACAGCAAAACTGGAACAGGATATTAAACTTCTACTGCTCATTGTACTTGTTGTGAAGGAGCACTCCTAGCACACATCTGAATACAGATGACTTGCATTTCTGGCCCAATGCATACTGTGAAGCATAAAAACTATGTGTAGAATCTAAAAGTAGAGAATACAAGTGTCACACATTTTTAACTCATTGTTCATTAATAAAATGCCAAGGTAAGTTTGCAGTGAGCAAAGARGGGTTCCCAGCAAGGAAAAATGTACCAAAAAAAAAAAATCAAGTTTCCAATCTGAAATTGGAAAAGGCAAACAAGCAGACAAGCAACACAGATTCTAGAGCAAGCATATAAATAAGGATGACTTCAATTATCATCCCATTCTTCTTCTGGAGGTATGCACTATTATGGAAAAGCAAAATATTCCCCAGTGGCTGTTGATGTTCTTTCTCTTCCTCATGTTCTGCTGGTAAGTACATCAATATATATTTTAATTGTTAGTACTGTGTTTAGACGTCCTAACCCCAAAACATGGGAATAAGAATGTTATACTGTGAGACTCTTAGTTGTATATTCTCAGCAGATTCTTACTGACCCTATGTAAATTCATTCTTTTTCTTTTCTTGTCTCACCGTCCTTTATTCATTCCTTGAAGCCCCACATGATTTCATTTAGAATTGCTTTTGACAGCATGATTTCTTTGATCTCCATTTTTTGTGAGCTTTTAATGACCAGCAGGTATGTCTTACCCATGTTCACTGCATGAAAAATTGTTTTACTTATAATTAGATCCCYGGACTCCATAGAGTCAGCATTTAATTTCATGTACACTAGTGTAAATCAACAGCACATTATAAAAGCAAACTGGAGGTAAATCTGAGCGAAACAATATCAGAACTTGACTCCACTATGCATCAGTTTTGTGTCTTTCTTTTTGAAGTTAGGGACACATTTGAATTTTGTTCTATTCAAATATGGCACTTTTCTTTCTTGACAGTAAAGCAAAGTAAAACAAAATATACTACATGAAATCACAAGAAGAGGTTAAATCTAAATTTCATACTATTATCATGCTGAGATATCCCCTTCATCTTTGACCTCTGAAATAGTATTTTCTGTATTTTATATAGATTTAAAATTAGACAGAAGCTGTCTCTGATCCCACAGTTGAGGCTGAAGGTTAAATGGAGAAATGGGACAGAAAGAGAAAGCATTTTTTATTACTTCAATCACATAAGAGCTTGAATAAGACTAAAAGAAATGACGGACAGAAAGACAGCACCTCTGTATTCTGGTCAGCTTTGAAGACATGTCTATTTTGATTCAGAAAAAATAAAATATCTGTTAATATCTGTGCTACTTCCCAACTCATTAAAAAACAATTGCTACAAGGACTTCATATAAAAGAAACATTTTTCSTCTGTTTCCATCAAACATGTCTGTCACAATGCATTTGCTGTCATGTTAAAAAAGTAGTATTTCTGGAAAGTAGTACTTGTGGGAATTACATTACTCTTAACATGGTAGCTGGCTAGTATAGGGACTACCTGAGGGCATTGCTTCCAGGCAGTTGTTTGAAATATTTAATGCCACATAAATCAGTTCTGGTACGGTTCTGCAAATGCTCATAGCATATTAATGTTGCAATTCTAAAAGAAAAGTAAAAATCAAAATCTTGTTTTTCCCTACACCTGTGACTTGACACTCAAGAAGACAACACTTATACAATTTATTTTAATATATGAGAGTCCACAGTGTAAAATAAAAAATAATTGCTCATTGAGTAAAAGTCACAAAAATGTCTTTCTTGAAAGGAATAATACCTTGATCTTTTAATTTTCCTCTCCTAAATAGATGCTAGAAATGTGCTGGTTCTTCACGCTGAAAAAGGAATGTTTCCTTTTTCCACACAATAGTATTAGTCAAATTTTAAAAAGAAAATTATGAYAGCTTGCTTACACATAGGTCCAGATTAGACTTTGAGAGCAGATTTTTATATATAGTTCTTGTACAAAAAAATTCAATGTGAATTCTAGTCTTAGACRTCAAGGTCAGCACTCCATATCCATGATTCAAAGTCAGAGCAAGATAGTGGGGTCTGTAGGCTGTGAGGAAATAGTTTCTGCACGTCTTGATGTGGTACTCGTGTTTCTGGAAATGAAAACATGGATCAATGGATAGGGCATACATTCTGATATTGAATAGCTACTGTTGAGGCATTTCTTACCAGTTTAAGCAATTTAATGCCATTTCAAAATCACTAGAAAATCTTATATCTCACATTGATAAAGTAGCATWCTAACTTCATAATATATTTAATTTGAAATGGAACAAGCCCATGAAATATTCTAGAAGTAAAAAAGATTTTTTTTTAGTGACCGGTTACCATGTCCAAGATAAAATTTTTGTCATGAGACTTTATTCAGATCAAATTACTAACCTGAATCCTTGTTATGTTGTGTTTTGAAAGAAGCATCCCCAGTTGTTATGACGGCAGCTGAAGTGTGTGCTCTCAAGTCATTAATAAAACATGTGGTTTTGTTAGTTCCTCTGTATTTCATTTTCATAGAAAAAAATGTGTTCATGGCTTACTTCTAATATAAAAGAAATATCTGCAAGGCATACATAGATCATGAATGTAATGCCTCAAATATGTAATTCATAAATTCAAAATACCAGATTGTTGCATTAGTCTCCCCTGCTATGCTGTTTTGTCTGAATCATTTTCTCTCTTATAATTCCCAAAATGGAAAGAAAGTATAAAGATTGCTTTCAAACAAAACTTCTTTAGGCATTTTTAATTTATGTGGTTTCCAGGCAGGAGTTCATCACTTGCCCATGAAAATCATCCTTGAAATTGTCTATAGTGCTTTATAGAAAAAAAAAAAAAGTTTTCCAGGTTTCATCTTTAATGTTCCTATTTCTTCAAGGGAGAACCAAAAACCATTCCTATAATTAGGATAATATATTAGGGTATAAAATAACTGAGTATGTTTACAGGAGATGTGGGATATTTTGTCTTTGTGTCCAGATAATGAAAATGTTGCTTATTTAATTTCAAAAAGTGGAACAAGTTTGATTTGATGAATTTATCTTACAATTTTTTTAATTCTGGGTGGTTTTTTTTTGTATTTTTTAACCAATTATTAGAGTATTACTTACTGGGGAATTTAATAATAATGAAGAAGATAATCTTTTACTTGTAGGGTTTGATTTCCACCCAGCTCAGCAGGAATTAAAAGCTGTTCTTATCTAATTAATTTCAGTGGTTTACACATCAGAGATTTTCAGTTTGAGCTCCAGTGTTACAAACTCACCACCACACTTTCCCTAATTGCCAGGCTCAAACAGCAAGAGCTTTAAAATCTCACTTAAATTGAACTCTCTACTATCTACCTCCTATATAAGGGTCAAGCCTGGCTAAGAAGGCACACATGGTGAGCAATTTTTGTTACAGACCTGTGAGCATGCAAAGAAATGAATTTTCTGAAGCTGTCAGGGTGAAACCTCTCAGCCTCACTGGCTCCACGTCATACTTTGAAGTTGATACAATGGGTAGGTTGTAAGTAACTTAGCTGAGGGGAATTTTCCTAAGCATATTGAGAAAAATAGTAATTTAAACCCAGCATTTCTATGTCCATTTCCAGCATGGAGGACAGCAAAAGCCTTGATCCTCTGCACCCTCTAAAGCTCTTCTTCTCTGAATCTTTTTTCTTCATATACCTTTACCACACACAGAGACACTCTCAAACAGACAACTTAAGAATTATTTATTAACACAGCAATTATTTATTGGCAAGTATATACACTAGGAAGCTAGGAATGGTTTGGTATAAAGCTAAGATGATATTAATATGCTCAGCATTCTGGATKAGACAGGTCTCTGCTTGCCAGGCATGTACCAGTTGGGTGAGCTATGGTTGCTCCCTTAGAACAACCTGATCCTYGATGTTGTTTTGTTGCTATTTTATTTTTTCTAGGTTGTACATCCTCTCATGTCAGCAACATTTCTTGTTCAACTTTGAAGCTATTATTTTTATCTACTTAATAACGTTGTGAGTAAAATTGAGATTACAAAGCTAGACTGCAACAAACTGGACTTCAGGTCTCASGAGTATACCTTGTCCATTCTTTCACACTGCTATTATCCAAATTCTACAGCTGAATGCTCAGTGGATAAGATCTCCTGTCCACTAAAATCCTGAACAATTGATGAGGAGTTTGGAAAAATTATGAGTGGCCAAGGCTTAGGTAATGTTGGGAATTACTCTAATATTTTAGCCATATAAACAGTTAAGTACCAGTGGCTCTTGCTGTTCAGTTTGTACTGCAGTCATGACAATAAGGTTCTTGTTGAAGATGGAAACATCCAWCACCTAATGTAGTACAAATAATAGAACTTTTGAATCAATATGTAAATTAACTGAATAGCACATTATTTTCAAAATCCTTCTATGGGCAAAGAGAAAGAGCAACAACTATTTATGTAAGTAAAGCCAAGACTTTACTGATTAGTATAATTGACATCATACTAGTCTAATTCAAAAATCATCATTAGTCTATATGAAACTACTTTAGAGAAAAAAAGAGTTATAACGCTAATAGAATAGTTATATGCAGAAAGGATCTCAATAATAGCAGTAACACATTTAAAATTGTAGTTTGCACTCTTACTTTGTACTCCTTTTCCTGCTGTTACACTTACCCTTTAACAGTTCCTCTGAGCCAACCATTTCATTATGGTTTTAGTGGTGATGTTCTGTTATAGACAGTTGTAAGCATCTAGAATCCTTTTCAGTGAGGAATAGAATCATGTTGAYGGTTTATTTTTTCTCTTTCCCATTTCCTGTCTTCGATTCTCTTTTCCTTCTCCTCCGTGCTGCATTCTGCCTGCTCATGTCAAGGCCTTTATCATACYAAACCTGTATTTCTCTATACTATATCATTGTGTTAGGCTTGTAAATATTTCCTTCTGCATAGAACACCTGCTTGTGACCATTATCCATAAGAAACTACAGTTTTACCCTGCAAAGATTAGCAAAAGTAAATGCAAAAAAATGAAAAATAGACAGCTGATCAATTAGAAAGAAATGCTGTCAAAAATAAGCCAAGAAAAAAAAGTTACAGACGACTCAAAATAAGCTTGAAAAAACCTCAAGACTGTATAATCTCAATCTTGAGACCTTGTAAGTTCAGTACAATATGCAACAAAATGAGAAAAAATAGGTGATTTCTAATACTTTTCAGATTATTTTGAAAGACTGCTTATTATTTCAACATTTTCTCACTTTATTGCTTTGGAGGTGTGATAAAAGTTGAATAGTAGGAAGTAAGGAAAAACATATATAACCTTGGTGGGCATTTTGAAAATAGGTGKTTTTTTCTGTTTTCTACACAAATTCTTTAAAATTACTTTTATCAGAATCAGATGAGAGGGTTCTATTACTTCCSCTAAATTTAACCAAATACCTGTCTGTTCATTATCAGTAATTCTTATTATGATTTAACAAAGGGGCTGGGATTGTCATTTAAGATGTAGGTTTAAGAGTCAAATTCTGTTCTTTGCTGCACATCAGAATAGCGGAGCAAGTACTTTACTTAAGGCAGTTACTCTAGCTTTACACTGAGTAAAATCTAAAACTATCCCCATTAAAAAGTCAGGTCTCATACAAAATGAACAGTACCATTATCTGTGCTTATGCAGCATATATTTAATGATAATCAGTAATCATTTTGTTGAAACTAACTTATTATCTTTTCTGCAAATAAAAGCTGCAGAAAATCACAACTAGGTTGTTAAGGTGCCAAGAGGCATTATCTCATGAGCAGTAGAGCACATTACTGTCATTTGACTCTAAACAAAGACTCAAAGCCTGAAAAAACTAAAAAGCCTTTTCAAAGCTTGGTGGATTCAGCCACCTCTTTGTYATAAAAAGAAGAAGAGAAAAAGAAATAACAAAAGATAAAAGAGCAAAAATATTCCCAAAGCTACGAATTTTTTTTCAAGCAATTAAAATTTATTTTAGTCCCACATTACTTCTAACCAAGAGGTCCTCTACACTTGACGGTCTACCCCTGAAGGCTACAATTTTGACTGTAAACTTTGCTATCTTGTGTAATGTAATGATAACTTGCATGTACTCTCCTAGACTGTGCTATGTTAATTTACTGGTGGAGTTTAATTAGCCTTTTGCCACCAAGTGATTAAGATGCACCCAGTTTTGTCCAAAAGTCATGTCCTTCTTTTAGTACACCATCTGTCTATTCACATTCTCATACCTGGTTTTTATAACTCTCTCTAAAACTGTCCTTTATAAARTAAAAAATTCAGGACTACTCTGCTGCTCAGAAAAACAAAAAAATAAAACCAAAAACAAACCTCCCCCCAAAAAAATCCCAAGAAAACAAGTTAGTTTTAAACCAGCACATTTTATAGAGTAGCATAAGAGATACAATGAAAGAAAATGAAGTTGTATGTCTGACAATGCATAAAGGCAGACTGTGAGCTATGGGACTGTTGCACGCTTGCATTTTGCTTAAAGAGAGAGATGGACAATATTTTCTCTAGCCTTTCTCAAAAATCAAATTATATCTGCATTAGTTCTACTTATGCACACAACAAAAGTCCAATAATAGACTAAATATATTGATCATTGTGGTTCAAAGCACTCTTATTATACGTTAGAGTGGCTGATTGGGCATAAAACCACTTATACCTCTCCAAATGAAAACTCAATATTTCTTTTTTCATTTTCAAGGCAATAATTTACATTTACTGGTCTCCTACTTGAAGACATGTCTATGAATTTCGTATCCTCGTGTAAGTCAGTTCTTCAAGGTGGGTGAAACACTGCTCTCCAACCTTTAAGTGGAATAATCTTAATTCTTATCTGATGTACCATGTTTCTTGTTGTTTAAARCTGCTACCTTGATATAGTGACAATACATGTACGTTGAAAAGCAAACCCAACTTAATTTACATCTTACATGTTCTGCATGTTACRAAACATACCTGCAGGAATCAGCGCCTCCATGTTGCACAATTGCATCTTTGCAATAAATGAGTAAAGCATATATTTTATACCGAGAATGTGTGTATATTTTTAGAACTAGAAATTAACTTTTGCTACAGGTTTTTATCCATTTGAAATGGTTTAGCTGTCAGAATTCTTGATGCTTTCCATTTTGAGATTAGCTGAGTTGGTTAGAGCATGATGCTGGTAATGCCAAGGTCACAGGGTTACACTTATGAATATTCATTTAAAAGTTGTAATTGATAATCATTATGGATCCCTCCCAGCTCAGAATATTCTGTGATCCTAATGGATTCGTGTTCCACCCCTCTGTTATCTTTTTATWGATGTTCTGATCTGGTGGTATCATAAATAAATAGTCGTTACCATGATGGATAACACAAAATAATAAAATACAAAGAATTGAGATGAATAAATAGATCTTTGATTATTTTACGAGGATGATAATGCAGAAAATTTGTTTCCTTAATTTAAGGTTTTGCAAAGAGTTGCCATGCATTGTTGTCCAGAAACCACAGAAGAGGTACACAGGTACATGGCTAATAAGAGATGTGCAGGCCTTTCCCTAGTTCTCTCTGCAAGGGGAAAATTAACTTAAGTGAAGCAAACTTGAACTTCCTGGTTCTGTGTTCTGTTTCCCTGTTCTGTTTCTGTGTTCTAATATTCTATGAATATTAGGAAAAAAAAGGTCCAAACTTGTTCACCTGCAAAACAGGATGACAAAACCTTTCAGCAGCTTGCTAACAAACCAGGAAAATGGCTAACCCATATATATRTGTAGTCTTGTACACTAAAGTTCCCCAGATAAACTAACATCATGACCAGAACCTCCTTCATTTTTCTGCGTCTTAGCAGACAGTAACAGATACTACAAGCATTCATAAAGCAATTTTTAATGCCTTTCCTATACAGAAAGAGTGAAACTTGCAATAGGAATGACACATTCTATTTTCAATTGRGCAGTCTTGGGTGACATGCCCATATGCCAATGATTCTGGAACAACGAACATCTATCTTACCCTTGGATCCAAAAATCCAAGGGAAGTAACAGYGACCCACAATGACTTGCAGGGAGAACAGCAGTACCTCAGTCAGTCAGCAGCTCCTAGATTTTCACACTGCTTTACCTTCCACATGTCCCTGAGGAGTTCTTTGGAAAGAAAAGATGTAAAATCTGTGTGGTAAACAGATTCATTCAAACCTTGTACCTCATGCTATGTAAAGATAGTATCTACTGTCATTTAAATAAAAAGAAACAAACAAAAAAAAAACCTTCAGGAATCAGTGCTTCCAGGTTTCACAATATCTCGCAAACAGCACTTATTAAGGCCGCTGTATATCCAATTTTAATTCCTGATGCAGTCACAGAGGATTTAGTTCTACAAAATCCTACTCTCAGAAGTGTGCTCTCTGTAAGTTAAAACTTTGAGGTAASTAGTAAGAGAAGTTATTGAAACCAGTCCATTTAATTGTGGAAAATCAACATACACCAAAAGGTAAACCACATAATTTTCAGGAAGACAACTCAATTAGCAGGAGAGATGGATGGAATTCAGCTGCTMTTCCAGAGATATTTTCTACATTTTATGCTCAAGTAAACTGATAAAATAGTGAGTATCAAGATTCTGAAATTGAAAAATCCCTGATTCTCCTATCCTATATATCTATCCTAATAATAATCCTAAAACTCACATTTATTCTTTCTATATCTCGATCTAGCATGCATTTTTTGTTTGTGCATCTGTTTTAACACAAAGGAGCAACATCCTTCAAAAGTACCTCACTATATAATCACTGTCTATATGATCTACAATATCCAGTTAGATAACTCTCTTGAAAGTTTAATGGTGCAATTTGAACCTGATTAGATAAATTTAAAAATCTGATGTAGTTTTTCCATGATTTGGGTGAGAGTTTTGAAGATTTAACWGTTTAATAAAAGC
This sequence comes from Cardinalis cardinalis, assembly GCA_014549065.1. Lineage (NCBI taxonomy): Eukaryota > Metazoa > Chordata > Aves > Passeriformes > Cardinalidae > Cardinalis > Cardinalis cardinalis. The sequence goes on along the minus strand of JACDOX010000400.1, from coordinate 371,019 downwards.
TAAGGTTATGATACTGTTTACTCATGTTCTTTAAATAGGAATCAGAAAATTTTATTCCTCTTTGAAAAAGAAGTGTTGGCATTTAAATCTTGAAAATAAGACATTTCTCCTAGTAGTRCTGAGTGAAATTACCAAATCCCTCACGATAGTCAGTTTTGGTAGTTTTCCCTCAGCATATTGTCATTCCGGGTTCTGGATTTCAAGATCATCAGGGCCAATTAAACCAAACCAAATTTTGTGAGGAAAAAATGTATGACTTCTCCTTATGCYTAATAAGATAGGGTTAAGGCACAACCCAGTCATTCAATCAGTTTTCAAGATGAAAGGGAGAAAATTCAGTTATTTACACAACTTCATGTTGATACAGACTAAAATGCATATTAAGTCAGAAAGACCTTTGAGGCAGATTGACCCATTTTGCTTTCAGGAAGCTGCCTAATGAAAAAAAGTCATTCAGATTATCTAAGAAATGGATATCACTCAGATTATCTAATAAATGGAGAAAGCTTTAAGTAAGAAGGTAAGATAGGAATACAAGTTAAAAAAATATAGRAAGTTTTTCTGCTTTTTGTGTTGGGACTTTGTAGAATGGGTCTCAGCTTTCAGGCCTGTTTTTAATTAACTCAAGATATTTTATGAGCTGACATCACTTAAGATGCCTATCAAATCTCTTTTTTCACTCTCTGCTTGAGCTGCTATTTCCTAGTTCCTTCCTTTGATTTTCATATTTGCTGCTACAGTCGCACACTGTACTCTGGAGTCTTCTTTCTTCTAGATACACTTAGTTGCTTTTCAAGGAAGGAACAGTCTTCCTTTCTTCCTGAGCATGTGACCTGTCTGTGATGTATTTTAAAGGGAAATAAATGTGCAAGAACAAATAAAATGCTCTGATGTTGAAAGGAAGCATAGCATCTATTTGAAGACGGGTTCCCTSTGACAGAAGGCAAAATGTAGGTAAAATAATGTTAGGTAGTTTGGGGCTTCTTTTTTCTTAGGATTTGGCCCTTACATAGGTTACCTTTTGTTTTAAAACATTTATCTACAATTGTCTTTCAAAAAAAATTGCTAATAAACACTAGTGCAAAATATATTTTATATCATACAGAAAAATAAAAATTACAGGGATTCAATATGCTCAGCAAAGAAATTGCAGGAAATCTTGATTCTTGGAAAACCCTTACCAGTTTATTTTTACTGGAACTKATTGTAGTTCAATAAAAATTATTGTAGAAGACCAGTTCTTCTAACACTGATGTTTTATTGTATAGTCTTCATTGAATGTTTAATTAAATGCTAATTACCTTGAGAGCAGAAGCAGATTCTTACTAAAAAAAATATTATTTCACAGACAAAATTTTTTGCAGAAATATGTTTTTGGCTGAACACATAAAATTTTTTTACATGACAGTTGAGTCACCTCTATTTACAGTTTTACTTCAAACTGCCTAAGTGCAAAACTCTTTTTTTTTAGCTGAACACTCCAACTTGATCCCTAACCATTTCTTTTAAACTCTTTCCTTCACATATTTTAAAGTTATTCTGGGGTAAAGAGAAGCCTGTCCTTGTTGTATTGATACAAACCATCACAAAAGGGATTCTGTTGATAGATTTTGATTAGCTTCATATTGTCTAAAGGTAAATTTAATCAAGCCTAGACACATACAAAAGTATTAGTAGCAGAAGTAGTAGATTGATCTGCTGGATCTTTTGTTGCACATAGAATGTACTTTATACCATTACAGAGATTTGACTAGCAATGTTACAATCATGTGTGGCTATGACATGGAGCATTTATATTCATTGACCCTTAGAACTTTTCCAATAACTWAGATAGGTAATTATTGAGCATATTGAACTTGGAAAATGGCTTTAGAAGAAAGCCAGCACAGATAAAGCTTTTTTGCTTGTATAGCCCATCAAGATACATTTTCCTGCTGTAAAATGTTRCAGCAAAACACTGTAATTAAACTGCATACAGACACAAGAGAGCTCTTCTGCCATTTTTACTGCACACTCTCCAGGCCTCTACTCTGTCATTTCAAATCTCCAAATGTTCTTACAACCCACAAGGGGTCCTAGACTCTCTGATAGTTACACATTTCTTATAGCTAAGGATAACAGTGGAAAGCCAATTATAATAGCTWCCCTACTAGGTCCTGTGGTGTTTGAATCTTTGTAACCCTTGTGGGTTAGTTTTCTCTGAACTGGACTGTTAAATTTCTAAAGAGACCGCCCTTAGAGGCAGTCACCACTTTCTGAATCAGAACTGATGAAGAACACTGTGGAGGAGACATGCTGTGCTCTTTCAGGAGCATTTTATTATAGTTACTTACGCTTTGTTAAGTTTAAACTTTCAAAATGAAGTTGAGGTGAAGGCAGTTATGCTACACCACCACTTCTCATTGCCACTCACTTATAAAAGAGAAGGTATTTTTAAAAGGTTGTATATATACCTGAAGTCCATCCTTGCCTCTACCTTGTTACAAACTCAACTGTTAAAATACTGTGCTCTCAAGACCAAGCATTTAAGATTTTGCACTGGATGGAACATGATATGTGCCCTGTAAATAATTAATTAGGAATCTTCTTGAAGTTTAATGACATGATTCAGGATAAAACCCAATTAAATCAAATTTCTTCTGACTGGCAGAAAAGTTAATATTTCTCACACATAGTTGGCTTCTACATCAAATGGGGAGCAGCTTAAAAATTAAACACCAACTAAATTTAATGAGAGTGACCTTGAAAGGACAAAACATAGGATCAAGAGGAAAAGATAGTCAGTAGCCTTAGGGAGAGAAAAAAATCACTTTAGAGGTTTATATTCTGTAATTTTCTTTATTATTTGCTAGTGTAAAGTCAGATCACAAAGATCTAAAAGAATAATTTYACAAGAAGATTAAATTTTTAGTGACTGCAACTCTTTGTGAAATCAATTAATAGTTTCACACTTTCTCTCCATCTTGCTCCCAAGAACTACASGTAAAAATATGAAAATGGGAAGATTTTATCTCAGTATTTTCAGTATAAAAYTTTCCATAAACCTCTACAAATTTACTTATTTTTCAATCTGTCAGTCACACTGAAAAATTCTTTCCTCCACCAAAACTTGAGCAGAAATACAGCAGATKACAACCTTCTTAAGTAGACAGTATTTTAGAACACTTTTGAACTTCTTTTCTCTCTGACAATGTTAGAGAGAAACAGAAGAGCAATTAAAGGCTTTARGCTTGTGTAGTTTGGAGAAAAGGAGACTGAGGGGTGACCTCATTGCTTTCTATTGATGGGATACAGGGAAATGGTTCAAAATTGTGTCAAGACAGGTTTACAGGTAAAATGAGGAAGCATTTCTTTATTCAGTGGGTGCTCAAACACTGGAACAGGCTTCCTGGGGAGGTGGTCGCTACCCCAGGCCTGTCAGAGTTTAAGGGGCATTTATTTGGACAATGCCTTTAATAACATGCTTTAAATTTGGTGAACCCTGAAGTGTTCCGGCAGCTGGACTAGATGATCACTGTAGGTCTCATTCAACTGAAAAATAATTTGTTCTATTCAATCATGTAGAGGAACATATCAACAAAGTTCTTCCTTCATGCCAGCTCCTTCTTTATTCTCCTGAGTCAATTTGAATCTTAGGTGCATTTCTTTTCTCTTCTTTTTTTTTTTTTTCCCTTTTCTTTGGTCCTATTGTAAGACATACTTTCAAAGTATTTGAAKTATACTTCTTTCGTGATTCAATTAAATTTAAGCTCATCAGAAATCATACCCAAGGTATCACTCTTCCTTCRCAGAGTAATTGCCATTAATCTGTAAGGAACTGGTCCTAAACTATTAATGAAGAATGGAGTTGCCTAGGTATRCATGTATCCAGGGAACCTTTTGACATAACTTTAAATGGTTGGAAAGAAGCTGAAAATACTGAACTCATTAGAGTAACCCAGGGTTGAACTCTTTCACATTTGGAATAGTTTAAGTAATCCAACAGTTTAAATATGACTAATATGATTTTCTTTAAGAAAGAAAATTTATTTTAAATTAAACAGCATGCAAAATGCTGTGGAATATTATCATCCTGCATTAATAGTAACATATTTCACAAATTCATTATTTCTGATCATGTAGTCCCATTCTTTGTTTAAAGCAATATCAAGTTCAAAATCAGACCAGATTGCTCTGCTCCTTCTACATAAAGTTTTGAAATTCTCAGCCTCTCTGAGGAGCCTTCTGCAGTGCTTATTTTTTACTGGCTGATGCTGAATCCCAGCATTTAATATATATATCACATTCAATATAATGTATTGAATGTGATACATATTTAGGTGTGCGCCTGGTCTCCAGACAGAACATAAATCAGAAGCCACCATKCTTGTAATTTTTAACCAACTTTCTATACATATCATAATTTTACATGTTGGGATTTTGGTTTGTTGTTTTGTTTGGTTGGAGCAGGGGATGTKTTTTGGTGGCTGGGGTTTTTTCCCATGCTATAAGATATTTTTAGTTTTGGTAATGCAGACAAGATACACAAAAAYATTAGCAAATTTCTCACTTCCATTAAACTTTTATGATTGCAAATAAAGTAGCTRGGCAGTGAAGGGTTGCTACTTGTTCTAGACTGACCTGGAATGGATATTTCCTAATTTACAGTCCTTCTTACTCCGTAGTTACTTAGATAGTGTTTTAACAATTTATTTTATTGAAAYGATAATTTATGAATGGCCATCACAGTTACTGTTTTGTTTCTGGGTCATGCCAATTTTTATAAAGAAAGAAAATCTGAAATTACAAGATTTCTGCATATATGTCAGTCATATGCTTACACAAATATTGAACCTTCCAGGAGCATTTTCAAAGAGATCAAATGATCAATTGCAACATTTTTTCTGAAGGAATATATTCTTGCTATACATTTACTTATTTATCATTTTTAAACATGAAGACCAAAGCAAATACATGCAATTTGCATGCCTTTCACCTGTCTCCAAATTTAATTATTGATGACTATCAATTAAACCTCATAAATTTATTTTTAAAATTAAATACTATATTTTTGGTAAAGATGCAGTCAAAAACCCTCCTGCTTTTTAAGGAATTTTGATAGTGTTCTTCCTTCCACCCCAAACTGACCTGTATTCCCCTGCTCAAGACATAACCACCAGCGGCGAGCATAACAGATGCATTTGGCAGTGATGGCTGCAATCAGCTCGAAGTGGATTTGGGGGAGGCAGATAGCAACAAAACAGCCAATGGCTAATTTAAACAATGCACCCAACCTAATCAAAGCACTGGCAGATGTCCAACTGAAGCCAAATTTGGAAGAAACCAACATCTCTAGTCAGCATGCAAATAGGATGATGAGTCAATCATTTTACCCCTGAAATAGTCAGCAGCCCAAGAGCCCTTTGAGCAATCCCACATGGCAGAGGACTATCTCACAGGATCTTATTTTAAGTATAGACATCTCTCAAGCTTATGCCTGCCACAGAGATTCCTTGCTCCTCAATACTGATAAATTTCTTGCCTCAACAGATCCACCATAAGGGACTAATAGCTTGCTGGAATTTTTAAACTTTGATAAGGTTATATCTTAGATTTAATGTGCACATATAATCATTCCGACATCAACCTTTGACTAAGTCTGTGACTAGGACTGWATTCAGGTGCATCCAGACTCTTCTGAGTAGAAGTTAAGAAAGCTAGAGTGCCATCTGGTAACTTTGTGACCCAAAGGGAGGGCTTCAAATGCATCTGGCTTACCCTGTCCTCTGTGTAGTAAATAATCAAGTCCACCTTGCCATGAACCTTGTTAAACCACTGTCTCAGTTAATATAAAACTTTCTTAAATGCTGGTTTGTATCAATAAACATACGGCAACTTCTCTCTTACAGGTGAAGTGCATTATTTCATCCACAGCAGGAATGTCTGCAATATGTGAAAGGCAATTAGGCTATTATTTTTTATTATTTTTGAGATGTTTGGCTGGTCCACAGAGGCCAGACATGAAAAAACAAATGAGAAAGAATAAGCAATTGTTTTGGCCTTTAGTATATGACAATTGACAATTAAAAGAAATAGAAAAACAGAAAACAGATTTTTTTTTCCAGAATGGACACAAATGACTTAAAGGAAGCATTGTGAATGGAGAAAAAAAAAATTCAAATAAACMATTACGTCATTAGTCTCAAAAATGAAATCTCTGATCTCACTCTACAGATTAGAACATAAAAATTTAAAATAAAGAATATGGGAGCTCAAGGAAAAGCTAGACAGAACTATTGCTCTTTAGAAAAATGTTTGCTATTACAACTGTTATGTAACTGCCATTTTATATACTTATACCTCAGAGACAATATAGGTTTTGACTTTACTTTTATATTTACTTGCTGATAGTTGTGCAAATTTTAGAAATGCCAGTATGATACATCAATGAGATGATCAAGATTTGACTTTCAGGCCAACATTTATAAATCTGTTATTATCAGTTTACTATTATAAATTTATTACCATTATAAATCTGATATTATCGAGCCTAAAAGTTTAAGCCAGTGTCAGAACTATTGCTCAACAATATGTAAAACCATTTATTTTGGAAAGCTATCTCATCAGAAACAGCAAGAAAGTTGCTATATGACAAGTGTTTTCTTTGGTTATTACACACCAAAAGGTGCTGACCTGTAAGAAAGTCTTCACAGAAATAATGTCCACTCTCTTTTAGTGAAATTCTCTTTCTAATGGATATTTGATTTTACATGTCTTTCTGTTTGGCTTAAAGTATGTGAACTTTCCTGCTGTACTGGCTGACATCTAGATTGTTTCCCTTTGGTCTGCTAAGTTTGTGTCACTAAAAGCAACTTTCTCCTTACTGACACTTACATAGTTAATTCTRTCTACACAGGGTATGTATTTGCTCATAATATAATGTGAAGGTGGGCCTGTGCTTACACTTACATTTACCTTGCATCTATATGTTGGGAGTGACAGTGTTTGCACAGCTAGAAAAGTTTAAAGAATGTGAAGCTATGAGTTTATAATTGGAATAAGTGTGCATTTAATCGAAGTATTGATAGGGTACAGAGGGGTTGTCTCTATTAAATTTAGACAGCTAAAATATAGAAACCTATCTTTGACCTGGACACATTTTGTCTTTTACTGTTCCGGAAGTTAAGACGTAACCAATGTATGTTAGGTATGTGCTAAATGAGACCATCTACACTCTGAAAGTGACTATTTTTCCACTTTGACTCAAATAAACTTGATGGAAGGAAAGAAAGATGAGGGAACCAGGCTCTTTTCAGTGTTGTCCAGAGAAAGGACAAGAGTCAATATGTACAAACTGATATCCATGACATTTTGTCTTCACAAAAGCAAACAAACAATTACTCTGGGGGTAGTTAACAGAGGTGGCCCAGAAGAGATACCCCTGGAGATAACCAAAACTTGACTGGATAAAACCATAAACAACAAAATCTGCCTGACCCTGCTTGAACAAGAGTAGATGATCAAAAATGGCCCATTCCAATATCAACAACTCTGTGATTTTCTTGCTTCTGGTTATCAAAAGTTATATTATCTCAGCTGATGTCTAATGTCATGTTTGTAAATAATAGGTTCCTTTCTAATGATCATTCAGAGCCTCCTGGTTCTTGAGAACAGTAAAAGCCACTAATTTCTCCTCCAAACTGAATCATCAAAAACAAATAAAATACTTCAAAGAGCTATTCAAGGTGTGATTAGAATAATCTGATCTCAACAACAAAGTCATAAAAAATTAAAAATATAGCAAGTAAAGCGAATAGAGGTAGATGAGTAATTATATTAATATTATGTAAAAATCTACAGGATATCTTCCGGGTCCACAGGAAACCATTCAAATCCTAGCAATGCCAATAGACAATGAAGTAAACTGCAGCACAAGAACTAGACACAAATGAACTTAATCATATTAATTTAATGACTAATAATGCAATAAAATAGCTAGTGCTGAGCCATTTCAAATTAAAACTCCTTTTTGCTCATAACTTAAACTAAATAAGAAAACTGGCTGTATTCCTACCTTTGAAATAGCACTTTGAAAATGTAACTGGGCAGACTTAAATTATCATGTTCAYGAAAATTATTATTAGAACATCCAAGCAAATGTATAAAGTAAAAATTTAGCTGTTTTCTTTTCCCTAGGTGCTCATAAGTGCTATTGCCCCCAAGGTATCATTACACTAGTTCTACAAAGACTTAAATATTCATTTAGTTCTGTGTATTCTATTAAATCATCTTCTCTTTTGGTCTCTTTCCCAGAGTATATAGAAAAGTAAAAACACACCTCCATTTAATCTTTTTTCCCTTTTGGAATATTAGCATACCACCAAAAATACCTATTAAAAAAAAAAAAAAAAAGAACTTCTGTACTATGTAATTAGTTATTACTTTTAAAGGTTTGCAAAATACAGCTTCCAGGATCCAGGTTTTCAAGAAACTGATTTGGCTACTAATATAATATTTTTAGCTGCTGATACAGGGGAAAATACTCAATCTGCCTTTAGTATAACATTCTTCTCTCAAAATAAAAATAAAAGCATGTGTTATACTTTTGCTTAATTAAATTAGGGTTTTTTAGGAAATAATTTCACCTTTGTCATTTGTTAGTATTGCTGTGCAACCCACAGGATTTATTTGGTTGATAATATGTTCAAATACCTTACTACATTTATTTAGATTAGGCTTTCGCTCCTCTCCTTCCAAGAAGAAAGACTGCCTAATAATATTTAAAATGTTGTTATTTGATTTTGATTTAATTTGTAAAAACAGAAAACTTGATAATTATTTGATTATAGTTCAATATGTATCTTATAGTTTAAAAACAAGAGCTGTGGAAAGTACATACCTTTCAGAACTGATTGTTGGAGATCAGGAGGGACACACTAAGAAAAGGTAAAAAAGCTCACCAGAARCTTATTTATGGGACACTAGATCTCAACTTAGCCTCTAAAAATTGTGACAGAAGTTGAGATAACTGGCTCAAAGCAGACCTCGACCTGTAARTGTAGGTTTCAGACTGAATCTCATCAAGTAAGTGAAGACACTTAAAAGTCTTTCAGGCTAAATTCCCTGTGGAAGACTGAATTTTTTTGGAGAAAAAAATTGACTAGATATTGGAATTATGCGTTCTGAAAATGGTGAAGTGAATTATAGAATCCATTCTGAAGTTAATAATTATTAAAATCACATCAACATGGAATCATTTATATGGGAAGGGAGTCAGAGGAGAAGCTTCCTTACACAGAAACCTGAGATATTTAYATAGATTGATAAAATCTTTCTGAACATTCATTTTTCCAGGCTGAGCACTTACAGCTCTCAGATTTTCCTCATATGACAAATGCTTCAATTCCTTAATCATCCCCATGGTCCTTTATTAAATTTGTTGCTAGCATGTCTATATCCTACTGGTACTGGAGACCTCAGAAGCTGGATCTGGAATTCCAGATGATGTCGTCTTTCTTACTCTTTGCAAGCTAAGTACTCTGAGCATCTGCTTGTGAGTTGTGTGGCAGGCAATGTACATAAATTTTTATTTGTATAAGGTTATAAATATATATATATATATATGTCACTTTTGCATTCATTCTGCGTGTACATGCTGGTAATACATCTTCAGTCTCACTGCTGGCTGGACCTGGAGACATAAAGAAACAGCAGCCTCACCTCTCATGAGCTGCTGAATCTGGCATGATACATCTGCCTCTAATAACTCTAAACATAGGAATATCCTTGATCAAAAATCCCTGCGTTATGACTTTGACCAGTTTTAAAAGACTGTGACAAGTACATACTGCAAGCTACTAAATGCTAAATATTAGAATATTAACTTCATAGTTGTACTTTCTCTGTGATTTTTACTTTCTACTAGTCCTTAAAGAAAAAGAAAATCACTTCTATTATGCATATTCATTAGTGTATCTGCTTACAGAACCAACCTCTATAACTTCTAATCCTACAATAGCAGATACCAGCCATTAATTTCTTTGGACCAATTAAGTAAAACTTCATTTTGTATTCTTTTACCTAACAGCTTCCAAAATTTTTAAGATCACAATAATCCTGCAAACACACAATATTTTAAACAATGGTTTAAAATTAATAATAATTTAATTGGTACTTATGATCATTTGGGACATATCAGATCTTAGACATTCCAAAATCTTCTCTTACCAATCTTCTGATTGAACCAAAAATATGTACTAGACTCACTAGAAAGTTCATATCATTTGAGCTATAAAAACCTTCCTTCAAATGTAGAACATCTATAGATATAAACTTTTAGGGGCAGAGCATGCCATAAGGAGGAAAGATTAAGGCAGTATATTAAATTATTTTCCAAAGAGAAATTGTGACATTTCCCTAAAAATTATTATTAGAAGGCTTACAATTCACAGTACAATGTCAATGTGAGCATAGATATATAAGAAAACTACACATTTCTCATGGAAGCAAAGGATATCTCCTCTAATAATCAAATAGTTCATGTCTCTTACACCATTTATCCTGTTCTGTAGAGAAACATTGCAATCAATATCTCAGTGAAGTCAGAATTTTTAGCTGATAAATTAGGTCTTTCTTTGGCCACTTTCCCTCTCTTTTCTCTCCAAGGGACATTAGAATAATGGGTATTCTAACCTTCATCACAGTCCATTCACCTTCTAGCTATAACTAAATTACACAGTAAAATACAACTTTGATCATTCAAAATTTGTGTTAATATACTGTTCAGTGCAGGATGAAATAGATACTTTAAAAAAGTAAATTTAAAGGTCATCATATAAGGAGAAGAAGGGTTCTTCTTTGAGACCTATTTAAACATTGAATCAAATTCAGAGATGTTGTTATCTGTTGCCAACCCTAAGTACTTAAGGTCTCAAATGTATTGACCAGAATTCAAATAATAATCAAATGAACAGAACAATTATAACACAGTATCGTTTAAAGATTTATGGGTATTTGGTCTTAATTTTTGTCCTACTTTAAGACTTCAAAATAAGATATTCAGATACATATTCCGACTTTTTTATATAGTTTAAGTAGAAAATAAAATTCTCATTCATTCCCTCTCTCAAAAATATCATTACTCCTATGCTGTCTAGGATATGAAAAATCACCCTGTTTATGGTTACTTGCTTTAGGTCACATAAAACATAATTAATTTTACTGTTGTCTGTTCCAACATATGATGCTTACTTTTCCAATAAAAATATATTTTACTGGTTTCACTGCAGAGAACAAAATGTACACTATAAAGATCAAAAGACATTTTAACTCAATTCCACATTCTTATTTTTGTAGGTTTTATCAAAACCTTTAAAGAAGGCGGCCTTTTTTTTTAAATAGAGTTACATTTTTTTTTTAGCTGTTTTAGTCTTAAAGTCAGACATAAACCTTAATTATTCTTCAATGGATGATACTTTGTATTAGTGTATTAGTCAGTAGAAGACSTCATTTCTCATCATGCTGATTAGCAAGCAGGTTTTCTTTGGCTCTTTCAAAGTGATTTGCATTATTCTCTGGTTTGATTAGCTAAAGCCAGATTTGTGTCATCTACACAATGTGGCTTAAATTTGTTTGTTAGTTTTAAGTAGATTTTGACAGCAGAATACAAGACAGAAAGACTCCAGTAAAAGGTAAACTAAACAAATTTTCTTTTCTGGTTTAACCCCATACAGCAGCTGAGCACCACACACTCGCTCAGTCACTTCCTGCCCTATTGCAATAGCAAAGAGAATCAGAAGTGTAAAAGTGAGAAAACTCACGGGCTGGGTTAAAGACATTTCAATAGGAAAAGCAAGAGCTTTGAACACAAGCAAAGCAAAACAAAGAATTCATTCACAGCTTCTCATGGGCAGGCAGGTGTCCAGCCATCTCCAGGAGAGCAGGGCTCCATCACATGTAATGGTTATGTGGGAATGGTTATTTGGATGTTCCACTGTATGGTGTGGAACATCCCTCGGGTCTGTTGTGGTCAGCTGTCCTGGCTGCATCCCCTTGCCCTGCACCTCAAGCCTGCCTGTTGCTGGGATGGGGTCTGAAGGGGAAAAGGCCTTGATCCTGTGTAAGCACTGCTCAGAAGTAACTAAATCATCCCTGTGCTACCAACACATTTTTCAGCACCAATGCAGAACATGGACCCATGCAAGCTGCTGTGAAGGAAACTAACTCTATCCCAGACAAAACCAGTACATGTAAGAAAGCAAGCAAGCAAGCAARCAAACAAACAAACAAACAAAAYCCCACCAGCATTGTTAATAATGTAATTTTTCTTGTTTTCTTTATTCAAATTTGAAAATTCATAAAGCTAATATTGGGTTTTTTAGAATAAAAAAAGCATAAATTAGCTACAACATAAATACCCTGATACCCAAAGCATTATTCAAAAATGAAATAGTGTTTTCTCCAGCAGTGAAAATATGCACAAAAACCCAGCATGAATTTGGTAGAACAGCAAGGTAAAAGTGAATACCATGGAGAATCTTTTTTCAGAAAGACTGCTTAAGCATATGATTATTTATATTATGTTATTCATGCTGTTTGTTGTGATGACATTCTGAACAAATTATTTTGTAGTAAGTCCAAATTATATTATATTGTACAAGAATACATTTTAAACTCAAAATATTTATGTTTCATCAATTTATAGTGCAGAAAAAATTAAATTAATTTATTCCAGGGAAGGTTAGATACACTTGTCTTTATCACAGACTTGTGGGAGAGCCAAAAGCTGAGGCTTTCTAATCCAGATCTTTTTCCATATGAGAAGGAATGCAATTTTTTCAATAACACATGGTTGTGTTCTGTGTTAGGTGTTTAAAATCAAACTAAGACCGAGACAGCAATCTYGTCTGTGTTTTTCCCATGCTGGTTAACTTCACTGGCATTTAAAAGTATATAATTATTTCCTTTATAGTCTGAGATTCCTTGTGGGCCTAATTGCACAGGACTTTTCAGGAACATCTAGCCTAGGACATTGGTATTGATCTATGTCAGATAAAGTGAATAAAAGTCACCTTAAAGGCCTTTCAAGCTTCCATGTCACACAGCTAATTTACCAGAATTGGTGTTGGAGATCCCTAGCTCTAACATTTAACCAGGAAATTTTAATTTCCTAGTACCAAAGGAGGCTTCATAAATTCACACAAATTCACATACACAAATTCATTTGTTGCCAATACGACAATCACTAAAGTAAAGATTATTTTAGAGGCAGGTATTTATCTTTCCAGACTAGATCAAGGTTGTAGTATGTAAAATCCCTTAGATATCTGTCTTATATAGTGGCTGTATCTCTGCAGATCTTCAGAGCCACTAAAACTTCTCAGTTGATACCATAGGGTAATCATACAAATTGCAATGACACACATATCTGTGCCAAGTGTGTAATATTTTGATGAGGTAGCACTTAAGGCAGTCACCTATATTAACTCTAAGAGATATTATCTAAGTTCCAAAAACTTATAGCCTGGAAATATAGTGCTTATGTCCTTCCACTAAGGTGTAGTTAACTTACTGTCATTTCTACTTGAAAGAGAGTTACAACCTACAGAATGTTAGAAAGAGAAGACCTGACAGTACCATGTGATAATTTATGACCTCTTGTTCACATCTTCACTTGAAAGACCTACTTATTGGCAAGCTCAGCAGCTCAAAGTACAGTAGGTAGAAGTTTTTCTTCACACTTGTTTGTAGGTATTTACAAATTCAGAAAAGGCCAGCATCACCCTTATTGAATCTTGTCTGATTAAGCCATCTTTCCAAATGAAAAAAAACCCTTCTGTAGACAGGCGAATACCTTTTGCTACTATATCCACATAGCAAAGTTTTCTGCGTATATTTTAACTTGAATTGCAATTGCATTGCAAAGTGAGATGATAAAACAGCACACTGCTGGTATTGAGCTCTCATATTCCAAAGACCTGTTAATTAGGCTTCAGCAGAAAAAGTGATACTACTGAAATAAATGGACACATGTAGACTAGCTGCTTGGAAGATGTAAATTATATTTAACACCTGAAACAACAGTTCTGCTGTTTCATCTCTTTTCATCCCTAACAGTAACCAACAGGGGGTACAGCAGTTTGCTACTTAATGAGTTATAAATATCTAATTAAGTGTCTCCTTGAAATTGTCTTTMCACTTCTTTAGTGAGGTAGTTGTTTACTAAGTTTGGAATTTTATTGTCGGTCTAATAATTCAGTCAGTTTTAGTTAAATTTAGTTTTAGTTGAATTTATAAAGTTTTGATGGTCTTATTTGAACATGGATATGACAAACTAGTTTTTTTTTTCCAAATTATTTATTCTTCAATAATAAATATTCTGGGGTTTTTTTCCTTCATTGTATTGAACTGAATGTGGACAATACGCATACAATAAGTTTTACAAATTATTTTACCAATAAATCTCCTATTTCTTCAAATTCATTTGTCCCTATAATGGTTGAATGTAAAGAAAATGGCATTTCTTACAAAATACTTGCATCACTCAAGTGACAAGGAAGTTTGACATATGCAGAATGCAAAATTTGGATTGTCAGATTGCAAAATTGTTGGTTCAATTCATTATTTTGTTTATGTATTAGGGCAGATATGAAAAAAARAAAAACAACCTTAAAAGGTAAGTTGTGGATAATCAAGTAAAAAGCCATTGGAAACAGCCTCAGAGTGAGGGTATTAACAATGACTCCCAATTCCTGTGGAGAGGGAGATCAGTCAGGGAGGCAAAAGTAGCACAGCAATTAAAGTTTATATCTTCCAGTTCAAAGACTTGCTATTTACAGATTCTATTTCAAAGATTTCCTTTGATTTTTAGGTATCTGTTTTGTGATGTAGCACTAACAAATGTAGTTTGTGATGTTCAGCACATACTCCACTGAAATTAGACAAGACAAAGCCCATTTCTAAACTAATCCTTGAATAATCAGCATGCTATTTTGCTGAATGTAGGGTCATTGTAAGGTCAGTTTATAGACTGCTGTTTGTCTACAATGAAGGATAAAGATCATAGGCTTGTCTCCCTTTCATTGTCTTTTGTGAAAACCTTAAAAGAGAAACTTAAAAGTTGGATTTTTTCTCAAATTGGTTGAAGCTTCAAAATCCAGTATTAAATCCAACTATAGAGATGTCTCAAAAAAATCATATTATTTTCAAATTTTCCCTTTAATATATTCATAGCACACAAACATGGTGTCCAAATAGATAATTATATTGAAAATCTGCTATTTCAAGTTTAAAAATATACATGACAGATCCTTGGAAACTATCGTCTCACATTAAACAGTAGAATTTGATGTGATAAGAAATAAAGAAATATATCCCTAACAGATATGGAAGTGTATTTAGGAAAGAGAGAAATGAATTTGTGATATCATAATAAAATAGGTAAAAAGTTGTTCTAGAAGGTCCGCTAAGCCCAAAGCAAATTCGAGGCTTAGTAGTTACATGCTAAGGATATACGCTCACTAGAACTCAACCCAAAATTCAAAATACACCTGTATTTTGGATTTAACTATTTTTTTTTTAACTTTCAAAATTAGATCTATATTTACTTCTCTCTCATGGTCCTTTCTCCCCATGTGATTTTGGAAAGTATGGTCAGTTACTACTGTTTTGCTGCATCTGAGGGCTACTATTTAACCAGGTCTTTATGATGAGAGAACTCAGGTGATAAAATATTCATCCACAATCTGTCAACCAATATGGTACTGTGATAGAATACAAGAATACAATCCTTATTAATCTAGTTTAAATTAATTGTTGAAGTTGGAAATAGAAATATCTATGTTTAGTCATAATTCAGTCACTCTGGAAGAATCAATCATTTGTACACATTTGCTTGTACTGTAATGGAAAAACTTCCATTGTGAGAAATCTGTATATTCTTTTGATCTCATCTGAACCTGTAAACATATTTTCCTCCCTTCAAATTTTCTCTGTACCTGCACAAAGGCTCATCTTTTAATAGAAGCATAGAAGTAGGAAAGTTGAAAAAGACCTTCAGAAGTCACACAGTCCAAGGTCCTACACAAAGCAGGTTACTCAGAATCATGGCCAGTCTGATTCAGAATATCTTCAAGAATATGACCAAGAGGACTCTTCCTGAGTTCAATCACTCATACAGTGAAAGATCTTTTCCTTATATCAAGTTGGAATTTCTCATTTCAATTTTTTCCCACTGCGCTTTTTCAACAATTTTTCATCCACTGTCTTCCTTGGAAAATTCTGGATCTGTTTTTGTTTGTTTTGCTTTAATCACCTCTTGTTGGAGCTTCTAAGGCAGCAGTAAGATGCCCAAGGTATCCTCCCCTTTTCAAAGCTGAACAAAAGAGGTCGTCTCATCCTCTCCTTGCACTGCTTCTGGTGCACTGACTCCTGATTGTGTCTTTTTGTGTTGTGGAGTCCCAAATGGACGCAGTCCTACACATGCAGTCTTCAGGCATCAAAGAGAAGGAAATAATCACTTCCCTTTATCTGCTGGAAGTAGATTAAAGGATTAAAGTAACTGTTCTGGTGCAATGGCTTTCTTAAATTGTGCAGAATTTCTCCTTCAGATCCTGAATAAGCACCCCACTTTCTGTTTCCTGTCTTCTAGTTCCTGCAGTGTCACTGAATGGGTTGTAGTGACAACTCTTGTTTGTCTTCTGAAATAACCTGAATAGCTAAACATAGGTCACATAAATGAGAACCCCTTAGGGATACTCCAACTCTCCTTTCAGGAGAACTACACTTTTGGAATACATGCAGAGTCTATATAACTTAAGACTTTAAGGAAATTGGAGTTAAAAAGAATGGGAAAGGACAATGATTTTTCCCCTTTCTTCCTGAATCTACCTTCCACAAAGTTGTTAGGTGAAACAAAGACATAATGAACTAAAAATTGCAGGCTAATTTTTTTATTAAAAATTACTATAAAATGTAAGGAAAGTCCTTATATTTCACAGTCATCACACAATTAAATATATCAGTGTAGAGGAAGTACAGGAGGAGACGCCTAGAGAGGTCACATAAAGAGGCTCTGACAACCCCATTGCATATACAAATATTTGGGGACTGATGCAGTTCTATCAAATGATTGAGCCTAAACAGACAGGGTAAAAATGATCAAAATCAGGAGTGGCAGAAAAAAGATATTCCAAACATTGGTCACAGTATTGCCTCGGCCTTCCAAAGTTCTGTCATACAGAGTGGTTAGAATAACTGAGTAGGAAGAAAAAAGGTCCTGAAGAAATATAATTCAAAGTTGCTTTATCTTTTATGCTTGCCATGAGCAAAATGGCTAAACCATCTGTCCCCAGATGGTACAAATACCAATACCTTTATCTTCTAACGTAACTTTTAGATGGGAGAATCCTGTTTTGAAAAATCCCAATAACAATATTATTAAATGTTGTTCTATGCTTTATATTAACTATTGTGTAAAATGCACCATTAACCAGAGGAACTTATTGTGGTATAATGCCAACTGCAAATAAGCATCACATAACCATTTGCTCACTTGCCACTGTTGCAATGAGGGAGAGACTCAGAAGAGTAAAAGAGAAAACACAAGGATTGATATAATGATGGTTTGATAGATGAAGCAAAAAAAACCCGCACACACAAGCAAAGCAGAACAAGGAATTCATTCACCACTTCCCATGGGCAGGCAGGTGTTCAGCCATCCCCAGGACAGCAGGGCTCCATCATGAGTTAGGGTGACTTGGGAAGATAGATGTCAACATTTTGAACATCTTCTCCTTCTTTCTTCTTCTCCCACCTACTTTGTATGCTGAGGAAGTTATAAGGTATGTTCGTGTTACATTTGGTCTTTTGGGGTCAGCTGTACTGGCTGTGTCTTCTCCCAGATTTTTGTGCACCATGTGTTAACTGTCTGATGAGGTGGTGTGAGAGTCAGAGAAACAGTGGAAGCACTGCTTAACAGTAACTAAAACATCCCTGTGTTATCAGCACCATTTTCAGCACAAATTTAAAACATGGTACCATATCAGCTACGACGAAGAAAATTAACTCTATCCAAGCAAAAACCAACAAAACCATTTACACAAGCATCTCTAAACATGAACAATTAAAAAACAGACACATAAAGCTGCCATGTGTTTCTTACCTTACCATCTTAATTTCTCTTTGAGTAAACATCATCTAATTATTCTATTTACAGCTCTTTGTTTTCAGTACTTTTACCCTTACAATATTTCAAATTGCTATTATCATTAGCAATTTCCTATAACCAATATATAATAGGCAGACTTTTTATTCTTTAATATTCCCATTAGTTCTTCCAAACTGTGAATTTTGTTTATTTGAGTTTCTAAACATTTACGGTTTGTCAAGATACTCTTCATTTTAAAGTGTCACAGTCTTCTCAACATTCTAAAACCTGATTTCTAGTACCAAAAAGCAAGGTGTGTCTGAGCTTATTTTCCAACATCATATTTCTACATTTCAGTGTTGGGGCTTTTTTTCATTGTCACAGTACCTCCAAGTTCACATGAGTTTTTGTATTCTTTTCAACCCTAGTTTATATTGCCAAAAATTTCCTCCATCCCTCAAATGATTTTTGTGAATTGTTCTGTCCCAGATGTACAGCTTGCATATTTCCCAAGAATAAATATCATTTTAGTTCCAGCAAATAATTCAAGCTTCTTTTGGTCTTGCTAGATTATTTCTTTATCCACAATAGTATTTGCAATAAATTCCGATTTCATATTTTCTGAAAATTTAATTAATGTGACATTTGTTCATCCATCCAAAACAGAAATAAATTTGCTAAATAAAACTAGGTTTAACCCAAATCCTGGCTACACCTCCTTGGCCACTGCAATTTAACAAAACTTTGTTGGTTGACCTTCAGGAGTTTTCCTTCAATGTGAGGGTGCCTGTTTGAATTAGTTTTGCAAATAACACTAGAGTTTTCTCATTAAAAGTATTCAGTACAAGATATTATAATGTGCAAATGTTAACTTTGCAGCCACATTGCAGCCACATTCCATCATGAAAACTACAGATCAAAGTTAAGTGTCTTTTTAAGAAAGATAAAGTCCTGAAATAGCAGAGGTTAATTCAGATCTCTGCGTGGTGCTAGCAGATACTTCTGCAGGAAACCACCCTGAGACTGGACAGGATATCCCATAATGACATAGTGACACACCCCATAGTGACACTAACAAACAGTATTTAAAATCAAATCACTCTTTTATTTTCCATCTTTAGTCAATGGAGTGCAATATGCTGGAAGAAAATGTTCTTGCTTTATAAGCTTAGAGATCTACTGTGCTGTTTCCTAGAAGAGTCCATTTTTTTCTCTTTGACTAATGAAAATTTATAATAGAGCTACTTGGTGTGTTGTAGAAGATGCCCAAAGGATATTTCTCTGGTGACTCAATTGTTCTTCTGACCTGGGCACTGGAGAGAGGTTTCCCTTTAGTTTTCTCTTTTCCTTTCTTTCTCTGCTTTATGTTTGGCACCTTTAAATTCCTGTATGACATCAATTACAGACCCTAAAAAGGAACTCTTCTTCATTTAGGATTATTCCATCTTTGTGCAAGAGCTGTACCATCACATATAAAACCAACCATACAACTGAAAAAGGGAGATGAAGCTGGTCGGTCAGAACTGGCTTGATACAAAACTGGATTGTTGATGATGCATATCTCAAGATCAATAATCAAAAAGGATTTCAGGTTTTTCAGTCTTTAGGAATTTGATCTAGATTATCTATGATTTGGAATGTAACTACTGAAAAAAAAAMCAGATGGAGATCAACAAAAACTTTTGGGTTATTGAATCTGATATAATTCCCTTCTTTGTTTCTTTTCCCATGTTTTATATTTACAAAATTGCCTTCTCGTAAAGTATCTTTAGATTCTCTTCTACCATAGCACATAGGCGTTTAAAAATTCATCACAGTAAAATGAGRTATCAGGAATAAATCTCATAAATCACAAATCACATAAAGGTTTTACTTTTTAGAGAACAAGTTTTCAAAACTCCTGAGAATGAGCTAAATATGGTGTATAGCAATAATCAAAGCTTTTTACTTGTTTGCTGTGCTTAGTTCTATAGTGTTACTTACATTCCTGCATTATTTACGTGGTTTGGAACTGCTGGATAAACAAGTATAAATAAATCTCAATATATATCTCCAGAAAAGATACTCAGCAATACACCTTGAGAGGACACTTGAAAAGGAAGACAAGACATCTCAAGTATATGTTTTAAAGGTCTATTGCAATAGCCCCTTCATAGCTTGGAAGAGAAGTAACATTTATGAGTTTACTTTAAAAAAAAATTCTTAAGAAAGTATCTGAAGCCATTGATATCATTTCAGTTTCCAGGAAAGAGTAGAAGAGATAGCTAGCTAGTCAACTGGTTATTTGGATTGCTTTCAAAATAAATTTTTCTAATTTTTTACATAGTTTCTTTTCAATAAAATTTATCTTCTAAAAATAATATTTAAAATGTTAAAATTATATTAAAAGTTATTGCAGGCATAATTATATGCCCATTCTTTTTTTATCTGTGGAAAATGAATACATTCATTTAAAAACAATCAGAGAATTGCCCATTCAGGAGATGTACTGTAAGCTGTGTAAAGTCTTTGTACCAGACATCTCTTGTCATGGTGTGCCTTTTGAGCATGGGATAAGGGCAAAAGACTTGAAGACCACTATCAACAGCTTAGTCAATCAACTGGTGGTGTAAAGATTTCCCTGGGCCTTCCTGACTACATAGAAGAGGAGAAATAAGCATATGGCTCAGCCCAACAGAGATGACAAAAATTAGACAACTAGCAAAAGTATTTCAAAAGACACCAATGGCCTTGAGCTGGCTTCAGTCCATGTATTCCTTTCTGATGATCTGGAAAAGTGTTTCAAAGACACCAATGGCCTTGAGCTGGCTTCAGTCCATGTATTCCTTTCTGATGATCTGGAACAAGAATATAGTGATGATGAGCATTTTATAAATACCAGGAAGGGAATCACATTGGAATTGTCATTGAACTGTGCATTGCCTTCACTGTATTTTGCTAAGTGCCGCTTAAATTTGTATTGTGTTTTCAGGAATTTTGCATAACTTTATAAAACATCATATAACTGGCAAAGTTAGTAATCTTGTAAACAAATAATTTTCAAATAAGTAAAATTGATATTACATATTTCACCCTCCACACATGGAGAGTTGCAGAGAATCTGGTCAGAAGTTATCATATTTTTATATATGGTCAAGTACTGAAATTCTTCAGCCTCTATCCTATCCTGCACCAATGAGGAGCTCTCTAGGCTGGCTATCTCAGCCTTGGCGGCAGACCATCAGTAACTGCAGCTATGCTATTGCACACTCACAAGCAGGGCAGGATATGACTCTTAGAAACTGGCTGCTTTGAAAATGCACAGATAAAGTACACTGATAACATGATGACTGATCACATGGATGAATAACAATAAGCGTTGTGATGCTAATATCAGTCAAGTTTTATGAGACAGAATTTCTTTAGAAATCTTCTAAATAATCTAACCATATGTATGTCTAATTCCCTGATATTTTCATATATGTACAGATACCCATCTGCAAGAGATGTTTCCAGAAAATATTCTTTCTGCACAGAAGACTGAGGCTGGGCTTATACAAAATTTGATTTGAAGAATCATTCAACTGTTTCTATCCAGAGCCTTTGAGGGTCATAAGAGGAACACACCTGTCTTCTGGCCCTGTTCCCTCCCTACTGCAATTCTTGTCCTCCTGGTAGAAGCAGGTGTTGACTTTGGAAGCACAGCTGGCTATCTAAATACAACAGCCTGACAAGCCTTGGGCAGAAGTGGGAGGAATAGACCTTTGTATAATGAGGTGGGGCAGGAGCACTTGCCATCCTAACCTGCACAGCCCYAGGAGAGAGGTGTCAGGGAGGGAGGAAGCAAGGGAGGGAGAAGGGCAGGAGAACACATTCCTAGAGACCTCAGTAGGGTCCTGTGACAGGAGGGCTACGCTTGCCATGGGCATCCTGCCCTTTCTGGCCTGAGGCCTGAAGCTGGCGAACTATGGTCACATCCTGCAGCCCAGCAACTGTGGGAATTAATCACAGGGACAACCTTTAGGCCTAGACAGAGTATGGAAGGGTTACTTCAGCACCAGAAAAAGGGTGTGGATACTCAGAAGAGTGCACATGGGAAGTAAGATTTGATGGGCTAAGAGCCAAGCTCCCATCCAGCTGCTCACTTATCCTCTCTTGTTTCGGGGGAGGAAATGCAAAGCTCATGGGCTGAGATAGAGGCAGGGAGATTGCTTACCACTACTAGTAGTGGTAAGCAATGGTAAGCAAACTGTCATGGGCAAAACAGACTTGAGGAAAATTAATTTGCATCATTGCTAACTGAAATAGATAAGGATAGCAAGAAATAAAGTCAACTATGAAATGAAGACTAACCTTTCCCCAATTCCCATTAGATGGGGGAAGTTTAATCTCAGCATTATAGTGGTAGATACTCACAATGTATCAGCATGTGGAAGTGTGTGTAGCAGTTTCTTCTGTARTTTGGATTGGTAAAACATTAACTGGTCTAGTATTCAGTTTTAGCTTTCAACATATGGTGTGTTCCCTTTTGCCTGTAAAATGATTCTGCATGTAACACTTAGATGCTTCTCCTGCAGTAATCGAACCATTGCCACAGAGCATTAGCAAGGTTTGGTGGCCAACATCCTTCTTTAAAGCAAGTTAGTGTATGAAGAAAGCCAGATAGATGTATGGACTTAACTCAAGCCCACACTCATGTCAACATGCAGTTATATTGAACTAACATGACAACACAGATGAAGCCTCTCCCTTTCTGTCAGAAGCATTTGTTTATAAAGTATCTGATAAGACATAAGTAGTACATTGCTAGCCCACCCTCTGATGTTTCACTTAACAGGCTGTTTTATTTAAGAGTAAGTAACAATTACATTAGTTTTCTAAAATAGTTTTCCCACTCTATATTTTATCTTCTTCCTCAAAATTATTGCTTCTCACAGTGAAAGATGTCCCTTGCCATGGCAGAAGGACTGAGCTAAATTATGTTTAAAGACCTCTTTCTAYCCAAACCTTTCTGTGACTTCATGATTCTAGGAATTTGTCAGGAAAGAGCGAAGACAGTYGACTCCAAGTGACCAAATGAGTTATCTATATCATATGCTAACATGCTCAGTAAAAAAAAAAAAGTTGGAGAAGGAAGGAGAAAAGGATTGGGATGAGTTATGGTACTTGTCTTTCYAAGTAACTTCTACACATGATGGAGTCCTGCTTTCCTGGAAGTGGAAAAGTTGTGAATCAATTATTTTTATTGCATTGCTTGCATATGCCACTTTTGCTCTTAAACCATCTTTACCACAACCCACATATTTTTTACTTTTACCTTGGGATTACCTCCCATGTTCTGCTGCAGAGGAATGAGTGAGTAGCTGTGTCAGGCTTAGTTTTCTGCCAAGATTGATCCACAGGAACTGGAAGCTGTGAAGTATTGCATTTTACCTCTTTTGTTATTAGGAGAGAACATGCCTTTTCAAATTGCAATCATAACTTCTGTTTAACTGTAATATTGACTGGTGCTTACTCATGAACACTGTGCAGTCCGCTTTTTATGATATAGTTAGACTACTATAAGCAGTTTCTTCTCAGAGGAATTCCAAACTAAAACAATTAAGATCTGCTATAGGAAAGTAGGAAAGACTGCTTGTATCTTTTTTCACATACTGGGATGACTGTAGATAAGTTATCCAGATAATGGACTCAGCTACCTTGTCAGATCATCCCAAGTTTGTATGTTTTTTTTTGGGGAAGCTGTTAAAAAAAAAAAAAAAGATTTTGCCAGTTTAATGTATTAAAAATAATGCAAGAAACATATTTTATGAAGTCAACCCCAGAGTAATTCCTCCTAAAGAGCTAGACACATCTTGCCACATTTACTTCACTATTAAATAAGAGTTTCAGTTCTATTTCCTCATTTTTCCTGTGGGGAACACAATTACACAAAATCTCTCGTAGACTAACTGTAAAAATTTTTTGTAGTGGTTAATTTGAGTCTGCAAGGTTTTGCAGATTTTGCTGTCAGTTTATGTTTTACAAAAGGAATTAAATGACAAAGTAAAAATCTCATAGGCAAGTACACTATATTATACATAGAATACCAATATTTAAAATATGAGACAAAACATAACACTGAATATTTCTTATCTTTCATGTTACTTAGTTCATGGACTTCTATAAATGCTATGAAAGATGTAAAAACATGTTTTTATTCATACTCTGTCCCTTTAATAAGAGTCTGGAAATTTTGACACTGATTAAAAACTTTGTCAGGCAGGATTTTTGGTTCTGCTTCTAATCTGCCTTCTTTCCTTTTGTCTTTGTTTTAAGGAAGTCACTTTCATCTCTTACTATTACACCTTCCAATCCTTTGAGAATATTTCTGCTTATTGTAGAGAGAAACAGAATCCCAATGAGTTGGTTTGTCAGAAGATAAAACATGCTATCAGCATGAAAATGACATGAGTTCTAGAATCCAGCTTCAGGGTTATATTCTCTAGTTATCCTTCATACTGGTCTTATTTGAAAATAGAGGTTTAAATATGTTGGTATTATGAGTTCGTATATCATCATTGAGAAATAGAAATACATAGGTTTTGTATCTACTTGCAAGATGTTGTTGGTAATTCAGACACAAAACCAGTTGACAAAATCAGAACATGTGAAYACGTAGCATCAAATTCAGCATACACTGGAGTATGTTTACCAAAAATTTTTGGCATATTCYCCGGCACAGATTTGACCCATTTCAAGTACTACTTGCCTTACTATTTCCTGGACATAGTTTAGCTCTGAAGCTGTACTTGCCCAGTATGCAGTGCTTGGAAGCCTAGGCCACTTTGCTAGCATAGAAATAGGCTGGGTCATGGTGACGCCTTCAGTTCCTAGGAATAGTTCAGAGCAATTTTAGTGACCTCTTAGAACTACTAGGATAGATAAAGCTTTAAGATCTTGCTTGAATGTTTCTTATTTCTGAGGATCTTCAAACTGAGATCAAAGAATTGTACTTAAAAGTCAATAYGTACACAAGATTAAGAAAAGTAATTTTAAGTCCTGATAGCCTGCCAGATAATATTTACCTTTCATATGAATTAAAATGAACGTATTTACTCCTAAGCATAGCATTTTCTTGTCAAATATGGAAGAAAGGAAAAGTCATTTGCTTACATATTTGAATGATCAAGAGTCAGTCAATCAACTTTGCTGTGTTCACAAATTTTTCTACTCAAGCATATGAATTTCAGCGTGTGCATGTCCTGCTATTATTTCACTTTCATCCTCATTTTTATCCTTTTTTTTTCTATTTTCAAGCAGAGATAAATTTGAAATTCATTACTTTTCTCTAAAAGATAGTCCAGGCTGAATATAAAAAATAGATGAATACTATCTGCTGCCAAAAGCCTTGAACCTTTAGATCTCATATCTTAGAACTGTCTTTTTATGTCTACACACCTTCTATTTCTGTGCTCTATTTCTGTGCTCTTTATAAGTACAAACAGTGACATTTTCCTTAAYACAGTCACCATACAGCAACTTTGTGCAAAATATGAAATACGTTTTGGTGAGATGATTAAATACAGGTTAAAGAAATCAAACACATTTGAGTGACTTGCTTGAAGTCACCAAAGTAGTCAGCAGGAAGACTGGGTCTTCTCATTTAACTGAAAGAGTTTTTGTTCTCTCTGTAATGAGCAAAACAGAATACTAGGTCTCTCTGCAGATAAACAGAAAGCAAAGATCACTTTCAAAACTTCAAAAMTTTTTTTTCTCTGTAATATGCCTGGAATATCATTCTTCATTTTATATACCACTGAGCTCTTTCAAATTTTCTTATGCAGTGGAGCATAGCTTTCATCACTATCCCCTCTTTCATCACTATCATCAGCTTTTTCTCTGACTTTAAGATAATGCTTTTCAAAAAGAACTTCCAAAATGAATACTTATTTCATGATCTTTTGATGCTAAAGACTTAACTGTTCTTGGAAGCTACCTTATCTAACACTGTGTATTGTCATTGCTTGAAGTACCACATAGACAGGCACCTAGAACTTGTGCCTATAAATTTACATCTATCTGAAATATTGTAAGTAGGTAGACAAATGTCAGTCCATCATCTGTCTTCCTATTGTCTTTTTAAAGATGAAATTGAAATAGAGTCAGTTTGCTGTTCAGTTATTCATCATTATTCAGTAACATGGTTCTTACTTTGAGCTAT
Source organism: Cardinalis cardinalis (assembly GCA_014549065.1). Taxonomy (NCBI): domain Eukaryota; kingdom Metazoa; phylum Chordata; class Aves; order Passeriformes; family Cardinalidae; genus Cardinalis; species Cardinalis cardinalis. Next base: position 344,713 of record JACDOX010000400.1, on the reverse strand, counting down.
GCAATAAACCACTAGCAATAACTTGTGTACAGACTGTGTATGTGCTTATGTGCATGTTTTGCATTTTGCTGTATGTGTTTGGGCATGTACGTGAAATAGCATAGTATAAATAATAAATATTTAAAGGACTGTCAGTGAGAGCCTTGTTCTGAGGGTTTTAATACTGGAGGAAACAAAGAATCCCATACAGGATTTAAAGAGACAGGAGCTACAGGACAAATCTGATAGTGCCTTGTATATTATGTGTTAAGTTTTATCTAAAGTGTATGTTCAGTGTCATATATTTTTTCATGTCAAGAAGGGAGGGGATTGTCCCATTTTGCCCTGCACTGGTGCAGCCTCTTGTCAAGTGTTGTGTGCAGTTTTGGTCAGCTCAATATAAGAAAGATATTAAACTATCAGGGAGAGTCCCAAGGAGGGCAACAAAGATAGTGAAGGGGCTTGAGGGGAAGCTGTATGAGGAGCATCTGAGATCACTTAGTCTGTTCAGCCCGGAGAAGAGGAGACTGAAGGGAGACCTCATTGCAGATAAACTTCCTCATGAGGGCAAGGGGAAGTGCAGGCACTGATCTCTTCTCCCTGGTGACCAGTGACAGGACCCAAGGGAATGGCCTGAAGTTGTGTCAGGGGAGGTTTAGGTTGGGTATTAGGAAAAAGTTCTTCACACAGAGGGTTTGGACACTGAAACAGACTTCTAAGGGAAATGATCACAACACCAAGCCTGGCAGAGCTCAAGAAGTGTTTGGACAATACTCTCTGGTGTGACTCTTGGGGATGGTGCTGTGCAGGGACAGGAGTTGGACTCGATGATCTTTGGGGGTTCCTCCCAACTCAACATATTCTGTGATTCTGTGAGATTAGAATCACATACAACTAGGATCCAATGAACAGCTGGGCAACTCAGCATAATAATTTTTGAAAACACTCTTGTCTGAATTGCAGCAGGAGTTGCCTTTTATTCTACTCCAATGAATTTTTAAATATTAAGCAGTTAACCTTTTACTGATTGGTAGCAGTTGTTACTTATGAAAAACTTCCAGTGATTTTTTCTTATTCTGGGACCACATTTTTTCAATATTGTTTTTTCCCACTAGAATTGTGTTTCATGAATGTATCAATTTAAATCTTGATGCACAATAAACAGATGGGTCCTGAAAATATTATTTCATTCTTTCTTTCAACCCTTTGCAAATGCTTAGGGCCCATAATACAAGTGTCATCAGATAAGGATACTAATAAATGTGAAATCTATAAATGCAATAACCACACGTGCAGAATTTTAATAATCTTACTTGAATTTCCATATTTAGAATATATGCATAGAAATAACCTAGAAATACTGAAAATATTGGTGTTAGTGTAGGTTTCTATCTAAAAGTCATGTTATCGCTTTAGTGTCAGTGGCAATTTGGTGTGGGATTCTGTTGTCTAAGCATATGCACCTAATGTTATTTAAGATACTGTATGGAATTCAGGAGGCCTACTTAGGGTTGGAAAATATGTCACAAGGTTTATAATAGTCACATACATTTCTGGACAAAAGGCCTAATTTCATTTTTACCCTTAGTGGGAAGCTAATGTCATGTGATATTCCCCTGGGGATCTTGCCTGGTCTTCAGTTGCTGCTCAGAAAAGACATAGATCTCCCACTGGTGTTCTAGCTATGTACGAGGGTAATAGGTCTACTAGAGGCCCAAAAGAAGATCTGTACCCAGATTGGTAGCTGGACATCAGGAGAAATCCCAAATGGTGTAAGACATCTAGCTGATGGCAGCTGTAGTGATCCTGTTTGTATAGAGACCTAAATTGACATGCCTAGAATCTGGAGCTGAATGACAGTCCAGAAACTGTGGATGCCACCAGTCAGCTTTAGAGAGTCTGGCCTGAAAAACTTGAATCAGTTGACATGAATCACTATGGTGCAACTGCCCAGGGAGCCAGTGGAGGTGTCACCTGATATTCTCCATCGTTATGCAAGAAGTCTACAGGATTAACTCAACTGTATAAATGTGATTCATAGTTGTTCACATTTGACTAGATGAATACAACTCAGAACAGTTTATGTGGCACTATTCATTCCATTCAGATGACAGTCCTGAAACTTCTATTTATTCCTTCCAGCATGTAATTTCCCATGCAGCTTTGTAAGTTTAAACAATCTCTTGAAAGGTCAGATGTCGACTACTTTGATCCATTTCAACATTTATAAAAGGTGATGTTTGACATGGCTTGCTGATAAAACAAACCCCATCATTTTATAAGAAATGCTTGCTGTATCAACCTCTGAAACACTAGGATTTCTGAATAGAAGTAACTTAAAAAGGCCAGTTTTAAACATATATATATATATATATATATGTATTCTTCCCTAAATTATATATAGCTGATGGAACATATTCTGTACACATAACTCAGTATTAAAAGGAAACAAACATACTTCCTACAACTAAGTGCACTTCTCAAAATAACTTCAGACACCTCTGTTCTATAAGAAAAAAATCATGACCAAAAAATGCAAAGAAAATAGAAGTTGCAGGGACATTTCTATCAAAGTGGAAAGAGTAATTTGGCAATCTACATTTCAGAACCAGAGAAATCACGATAAAACAAATTTAGAAAGCAACATTTTGTTTTAAACTCTTCATCTTTATTCTTCAAACACAACATGAAACTTGTGAAATGTTAGGTAACAAAATATAATAGATTTCTGCACACTAATAGCTGTATTTCTTAAGTTGCAATTCTTACCTCAAGTAACCATCTCAAACGACACCAAATATAAAAAAACCCAATATTTTATCAGAATGTATTTTTGTTCCCCATATTGTGTCTTTCTATTGCCAGTTACATTATCTACATAATATTCAAAATATTTTTTATCCTTCAAGTTTAATTGCACATATTTCTGATTTCTGCAAGATGCTGAAGACATGAAAGAATCAGTAATTTCATGAAACCCATTTCTGCCTCCTTATTGACATGGTTTCTCAGTCATGGTAGGTTTGTTCACCAGGATGACTGTGTCTGTCCTGTGTGGTAGTTCTGCGTGTAGGTGCCCAGGTGTTGGTAGCAGAGAGCCTTCAGCGGTGCCTCTGTGAGGAATGGCTGAGGCTGCCTTGTGCCAGACACAGAGTTTCCAGCTGGCTCCAACCAATCCACCTCAGGCCATGGCTGTGCCAAGTGATGATGGTGGCACACCAGGAAAACATAATGAAGAATGGGCAAAATGCTGCACAGGCAGTGAAGAATGAGTGAAGAAAAGTGCAAAAACATGAGGAACAAACCTGCAGAAACCAAAGTGAAGGTATGGGAGGAGGTGATGCAGGTGCTGAATGATAGGTTCTTCTTCAGCTCCTGAAGAAGACAACACTGGAGCCAATACCCACACTGCAGCCTGTGTCCAACCTCATGATGCAAGTGCTGGATCCCCTTCTGAGGTAAAGGCAGCCGATGGAAGGAGCCATGCTGGCACAGGGGAAATGTTTGAGGAGAAAGAAACATCAGTGAGAAGTTGTTATGGACTGAAAATAACCACCATGGTTGATGTGTTTCTGGGTACATAGTAACAACCATAATGAACACCTAACTTTTAAATTAAGAATATTGTGTTTGCAAAGGACAGTGATGCAAAGTTATTAAAATGCACCTACACATCATATTAATTCTACAGAAATTGGAGTAGATAAGAGAATATAGAGCTTGGAGAAATTTTTTATAACTGCTTGTATGTGCAACACTGGTTCTAGTTCTAGATAACAATACAAAACCCACAGAAAATAACTACTTCAGAAAATAAATAAATAAATTATTATGAGCCTTTATCATCAAAAGAAATGTGATATTCTGGATATTCTCTTGAAGATAAATGTATGCTTTATTAATGTACCTGATAACAGAAGATAAAGATTCAACACAATAAAGATTCTTCCTAACTTCATGGCAGAGGTTCAAAATATCATTTTCTACAGGAAGTTTTTACTGGAAGTATTTTCATTTAAACAGTGGTATGACTAAACATTGGAGGACACCTTTGTATCTTTTTTTCAGTCTTTTGTTGAATCTGCAGCTATATGAATGGTCTCGTGTTTCTTGTGTGCTAGTTCCAGAAGCTGAGTATCCCTTACAGCTGAGGTTGTAAGACTTCTACAATCTGTAGACTTCTACAATCAAGCAGAATTCACTTTTGCACATCACATTTTTGTTTGAGGTTTTTAATTGGGACAAGTTATAATCAGAAAAAAGTGAATTTGAGAAAGGTTTCAGAAAGTGCTATTTTTTCCCATATTAATAAGTACTTGGAACAGTTTGGTTTGTTTGGTTTTTTTCCCCCAAAACTAAGCAAAACTAAGTAAATACTGCCATTATGTTTTGGACAAAAAGCTTTTGGTAAGCATCATGTTATGTTGGGATCAGAAATAAGGCTCAAAATATGCTCAAAAAAACCCCAGTTTCTACTAATGTTTTATATCTTGAAAACCATTCTTCATGTATTATTATCATTATTAAATTCCCATATATTATCCGTAAAATCCCTAGCAATTACTTCTGTGATTTTTTTGTGGGGGGATGAGTAGGATTTCTACTCTGCCTTTCTCCAAATTTTTCAATGTCTGAGAGGGCACACAGCAACATAATGAAGCTTGCTCTGAATAGTTAAATTTCAGTCTGCTTCTGAATCAGAAGAATGAGGGGAAAAAAGAAGGCTGTTTCACCCAGATTTGAAGTAGAAGTTTAATATGCAATGATAAATATAATTCTGCAATCATTAACTATATTATAATATATTAATAATATAATAATATTATAATACAATATTATATAATATATATATTATAATACAATAATATAATAATATAATAATAAAATAATATAATAATATTAAATATATTCTGCAATGGTTAAATATAATTATTATAAACAATGGAGAGTTTGCCTTTTGGTAATTTCTGGACAAATTCCTGCACAATTTGTTATGAGAACAAAGAAGACCATTCTTTGGGTATGCGTTTAACTAAAGGACTTCCTCAGAATCAGTGATTCCACCATAGGGTCAAGTCTGGATGGCTATTACTCATTGTATCAAATTTGAGTGAGTGAAATAGTTGGTATCTATAAAACAAACTAAACCAAACAAAAATACTGCTACACAAGGAACAGACTCCATCCCTCCAGCATTCGTTCACCATACTAACAAAGTGTTAACACAAAGCCACCTATTGCTGCCTACAATTGCCTTACTTACTACAGCTGGTGCTTGTAGAGATTGCAAAGATCCAACCCTTCAAGCAACCATTGTAGAGGATCTAAATGATTTCAAATAATGGTATGTTTATTCATTGGTAGGAATAGTCTTAAACCTCTAGGAAGAAAAAAAATGAAGTTATATTGTTAATCTTGCCAAAGAAACATTAAAAACTGTGACAACACAAATGAAAATCCATTTTAGACTGTTGAAGCAGCGTAGCTCTAAGTGCTATCAGTACCCAGTCTCTTTTCTTGTTGAAATTGCAAAGTGAATGAATACAATTCAGAAAGAAATGGCTAAGGCACCTGAATGTCAGCACTGAATGTTCAATTATTTCCTCGATTCCTCTGTAGATTTTTAATGTGATGCTGAACAAATTATTTCAATATAACTCTTCACAGGTGATCATTAACTGTGCATTTCTCATTCCCTGGTGCTTAAACTGAAAATCAGGGTTCCCACAAGCAAAACCACTAAGCATTTGAAATACATTTTGAATGAGAAGTATAATTGGAAAATATTGCAGTGTTAGGAGGCTGAGGCTCAGAAACAAACAGAAAACCTCAAACAAAAAACTCCATAGTAAATCAGGGGCTAGGCTAACAAGCATTTTCTTAATCATTCTATTTCAATGTTTTCTCAATAGCATGAAAATTTCTCTAGGTATAATTGTGGTGGGTTGACTACTRGGTGCCCACAAAAGCTTTTTATCATTTCTCTTCCTCAACTGGATAGGAGGCAGAAAGTATGTCAAAAAGCTTGTGGGTCAAGATAAGGACAGAGAGATTGCTTTCAAATTACTGTCATGGGCAACATAGACTCATCTAGGGAAAATTAATTTAATATTTCACCATCAAATTGAAGTAGGATAATAAGAAATAAGGACAAACATAAAAAGCAGCACATCATCCCCTCCCTGTCTTCCTGAGTTCAACTTCTGTGGTAAATTGTCAGACTTTCTATAGAGGGACTTTAGGTTGGTGAATAATTTGAAGAATCAGTAAAGGGCTGGTTGAAAAGAGCATGAGTTGGTCCCCTGGCTTGAGAAAGGTCCTAACAAATGAAGAGTGTCTGGTGGGAAGTGGAAACTCAAAGAAAAGCACCCACACATCTCTACCATCTTTTGGCTTTATTTCTCTTTCACCCTGAAAAGCAAGCTTTGTTATAAATCTGGTCATTTAGGCAGCTAAAGGTGCATAGAAAGACTGTCTGACAAAGGTCAGACAGCTTTTACTGCTATCTTAGTGGAGGTAGGAGGACCAAAGAGTTTATTCCACCTCTTCAATCAACTATAAATTCTTACTGAAAGCACTTGAGACCCTCATTAACTCCTATTTGCATATGGACTTTCACRCCCCTCAAAATGCAAATGAAGAGAAAAGACAACACAACCTTATATGTAAGACCACAATCTCCAAAACTCCATCTATAACATGGGATTATTTCATCCCTTTGGGAAGGGACAAAAATCATAGTTTAGAAGGGGAATTGGGGCAAAAAGAGAGAGAGGGAAACCCTTCTGATTGCTCAGGATCAGTCAACAGGCTTTTTCTCTCCTCCTCCCCTGAAGGGTCACTTTTAGGTGAGCTTTGCGCTTCCAACTGCATTGGAGAATACTTGGTAATCTATCTATCTATCTATCTATCTATCTATCTATCTATCTATCTATCATCTATCTATCTATCTATCGATCTATCATCTATCTATCTATCTATCTATCTATCTATCTATATCTATCCTTGTTATTAGATCTCTATTACTATACATTCTGTCATGACACATACTAATACTCTGTAGTTAGTGCATTTATCACCAGCAGTGCTGAACCTGCCTTCCTGTTTCTTCCATAAACTCTGCTATTTGTGAATATGGAACATGTAATTCTTATTGAACACGGCCAGACCAGTGGTATAGAGCTAGCAAACTGCACTATTTCTGATCTGTGGTTGTGCAACTTCTTATTGAACTCAACCAGGCTGACAGTGCTAAATTGTCTATAATCAGAAATTAAGGCACCCAGCCCCTCTGATCTCTGAGGACCAGCTGTAATGCAGAGGGTTTTATTCTCTCACAAATTTCTATACTGTTAATGCAACAACTTGACTCAGATTCTCTACCTCTTCACATCATAGGGGGATAGGGAATGGGTGTTGCAGTCACTTTGCCAAAGTCTCTCCCTGCCAGTCTTTTCTCCTCATGTGCTTTCTCTTCTCCAGCATGGGATCCCACCCATGGGAGATAGTCTTTCATTAAAGACATTAATTCTCCAATATGGATCCTTCCAGCAGGCTGTAATTCTTCACAAATGGCTCCAGTTTGTATCTTCTCTTATCCTTCATAGACTACTCTAGCATGGGTGACCTGTGGATACACAGCTCCCACCAACCTCCTCCAGCATTGGCTTCCTTCATGGGCCACTGCTTCTGTCATGAACCTTAGTCAGCAGAGGCTCTCCATGAGGTCACATCTTCTTTAAGGGCACATCCGTAAAGACAGCATCTCCATGATCTGCAGGTGGATCTCTGCCCCACTGTGGGTGTCCGTGGACTGCAGGGGCACAGCTGCCTCATGATCTTCACCACTGACTATAGCTCCAGCATTTGGAGCACCTCCTCCCTCTCCTTCTTCACTGACCTTGTGTCTGCAGAGCTGTTGCTCTCACATATTCTCACTCCTCTGTCCCAGCTGCTGCTGTGTAGCAGTATTTCCCCCTTCTTAAAAACATCATCAAAAAGGTACTATGAATGAGTTTAATTCTAATACATATATTCTAAAGACAAATTCCTTAATATTTGTGAAGAACTTACCTCTAAGACCACATAAAAGCTGATGCCCTCTCTTAGATACGTATTTTGAGACAATCTTCATATATTAAAAAAAATATTTATTGCATGGAGAAAATGGTGAAAGAGGAGTGTGGAATCRTTTCTATATGAAGCGATGCAATTAAATACTTTCCCATTTATATATACATAAACAAAATGAACTTCTTATGGCTTAATTTTCCTTTGTTTTCTGTGTATTAGAGGCATATTTAAATACACACTGTAACTCTTTCTAGGAAAGCTCAGCCTTACTCCTTTCATCTCATGAAATTTTAGTACACCAATTCTTATCTGCAAGAAAATACTCTAAGTTTAGAAGTCCTATTAATTTTTTTTCATTTCACTTACAAGACCACTGTACTGTATTACATCTCAAACGGAATGTCAAATTGTGTACTTTATTTGCTTCCTTTGTTCTTCTAATTAAAGCCTCACTTAAAGAAGGCCAACAGTCAGTTTGGCATGAGTTGCAGTTCAGCAATTTGTGCTTAAGAGAGCAATTCTTGCTCTCTTACTCTTGTTGATTGGTGCTTTTCTTCTATGATGCCTTTCAAACAACAGGTTTCTTTATGGATTAAAATTACATACAACATAAAAAAAAAAAAAGAATGATTCAGTCAGTGAATTACTCACACTTTCTGCCACTAAGCAAGTGGCAACACTAAATTATGCTTTTATGTCCAAAGTTGGAAACAAAATTGTTATATTGCTCCAGAAGCAAAACTGAAAAGAGTAGAATTACAGATTCGGGGAACCGTAGAATATTTTGGGATATAAGGGAACATTAAATGTTGTCTAGTTCAAGCACCCTGCCAAGAGAAGGCACATTTTTACTTGGATCAGGTTTCTCAGAACTCCATTCAGCCTAACTTTGACTGCCCCTTCTATCACCACTCCAGGCAAACTGTCCCAGTGCTTCAACACCCTACCAGTAAAGAATTTCATCCCTTTATMTTAATCTAACCTTTTTCAAATTAAAACGATGCCCTTTTGTCTTATCACTAGGTACCCTTGCAACAAGTCCCTCTCAGCTCTTGTAGGTCCCTTTTAAGTGCTGGAARAGCAAAATGAATTCTCCCAGAAGCCTTTTCTTTGGGCAAAGTATCCTCAACTCTCACAACTTATTTTCACAAGAGAGGTGTTTCAGCCCTCTGATCATCTTTATGACCCTCATCTGGACTTGCTTCAACATGTCTATGTCTTTTTTATGCTGGAGAGCCCAGATCTGAACACATCACTCTAGGTGGGGTCTCACCAGAGAATCCAACTAGAGTGATGGGTGGAGTAGAGGGGCAGAATCAACTTCCTTGATCTGCTGGCCATGCTGCTCTAGATGTGAGTGCACATTGTTGGCTCAGATCCAGTATCTCATCCACCAGAATGTCTAAGTCCTTCTCAGCAGGGCTGCTTTCAACCTGTTCATCCTCCAGCCGTTATTAATACCAAGGGGCATAACTTTTCCCTTGGATGTATGAATCTCAAACTACAGCTGCAGTGATTTCCCACTCATTTCTACTTCATGGCATGAAATATGTATCAGTAGCATTTAAAAGTCAATTCCATGCATTGTTTCTTTACACTCAGGAGTCCAACACCATGTTGAGGGCTTATGTGTCCCCAGTTCCATAATCGGAATTCCACACAATGAAAATTCCACACTACAGCTAGCTTGTGACTTAAAATTGCCCTACCTGGATAATTTAAAATCACTCAACATGTCACTGGGCTGCTGACTTTTAGACTGCACATGACGGGTAAATACAAAAATAATTGCTGTCCATAGTACTTGTGCATTGCCGACCAATTTCTGAGCTTTCTTACCATTTTGTTGTGATGGTGGGAAAGAAAGCGTGGCTCAGCTACAGAATTCAGTTTTTAATGTTTCCTTGCTAGTTTGGCTCAGTCCTGACCAATATTTTTAGCGTGTGTAGGTCTCTTTTAGAAGATCTTGCTGCTTATATGGATACAAAGTGAAAGGGGATGGGAAGTTTTTAGTGAGATTTATTTTTTTCTTTTCCCTAGGAGGGTTAATAAATGCATGTTGGGACAGACCAAAACGGCCAAGAAAAAATAGAACATGGCAACAGAAAAAAAAAAAATCTGAAGTCCAAGTACTGACTGAAGTCAATATTGACATTAGAGAAAAGATATTCAATTTAACAGTGTTTTGCTGCAAWTGCCTCCCTGAATTTGCTTGCTGAAATTATAGAAAAACTATACAGATTTAAAATACTTGCTGAAATGTCAGCATAAAGAGAAAATTTGATTCATATGTAATAAGCTCTCCATGCTGTTGTGGCAAACTTTCATATACACTCTTTTTGTTCTAGTATTCATAACACATATATCACTTTTTTTTTTAAATTCTTCTCCTTTTAAATATACTGAGGAACTGAATGGATACTAGGAGGTATATTTTAAATAAAAAATCCCTCCCAAAAATGAAATTAGAGTGAAAAATATTGGTTTATCCCTGAAATAAAACCACCAGAATATAAAAACTGTCATACTTAATTGAGAAAATGATCCATCTAGTCTAGTATCCAGTCACTGACTTTAGTAGTAATAGTTGCAATATGAATTTATATGTTAATTTTAAACAGGAAAAGTTTCTTATAACTCTATTAGGTGGTTTTATATAATGGCCATATTTAAAGCAAAATAATAACATTTCTAACTTTTGTTAAATGCTTAGGAGTCTAGATGTACCCCATCAACAATGCTGAGTGCCAGCTGATGGGGTGGAGGAATTCTGCCCCAATACAACTGAAGAGAGAAAAGACCCATGCCAAAGGAGCTGTACCTGCAGGCACACGACTCCATTCCTCCCAGCACATGAGTCAAGGTACTGGTAAGGTGTGATCACATCTCCAAACACCTCAACCTTGTAGATGACTGAAAGTGTCAACCTTCAGGTGAAAAGTCAGAGTAGGAGGGTGATTTCAGCCCTGGAGCAAAGATATACATATTCAGAGTTCCTGATGGYGGATTATATATATTTTATGTGTACTACTACAAAATATTTTCTATATTCATTACACAATTTGGATGGGTAACACATTAATTGGAATAACATTTGAGTGATATAGTTTGTTCATTTTGCTGGTAATTAGATTTTGAGAGTATCAGCCATTTCTTTTTGTGACATTCAGACTTTTAATCCCACTACATGGACCTCCTTCTCATGGAGAGAATAGAAACAATTTTTTAAAATGCTTTTTCTCTTACTCCTACATGTTTTTATAGAAGCAGTCTTTATATATTTAGAACTAACTTATTTACTGCCTGACCTTCCTATTTAATAGTTTTCTGGGGTTTTTTTCTTTTTTTTTTTCTTTTTTTTTTTGTTGTTCTGTTTTGTTGGTTTTTTTCAGTTGCATTAAAGTGAGAAGAATAACCTATTTAATACTGGACTGTATCAGGGACAGATTAGAAGGAAATCTCAGAGGACATTTCATAGTTTTCATCTCTGCCATGTTAAATAACATGAAAAACTGTAAAAACATGAAAATTTTCTTTGCTCTTGAATCATAGCTCTTATCATCTAAGGATTTTTGCCTTGAACAAACTGCACCACCAAACTGAAGGAATATTTTCAGTTCACTTGCCATTGGTTCCTTCAGAATACTGGCAAGGACCCAGTGCAGTAAGGAAACAGCTTTTCTAGCATATCATACCTCACATTTAAAGCATTGACTCAGCAAGAAGGACAGAGGGACACATCACCTCARCTTAACTCAGTTTAGGTGTCTATTAAAATTGAGCTATGTTATGCTTAGTCACAGCATAAAGAAGCTATGGATTGTATTTTCCACATTCCCACAGGGTGTCTGAAATCCAATGTTCTTTCTTGGGTTGTGGTACTGCTCCTGGTTGCAGATACGTTAGGACCACTTAGCCTATTGCTTTCTGCTACCACAGCACTTGTCTTTGCAAGCTCTTCGTAAGCTCTGCTAGGGGCTGTACACAATTTAGGATTTCTTTCTGACCACAGACCTCGTAGCATCCACCACAGACCATCAGTGACAGATCATTCCCAAGCTCATGCCTTCAGCTGCATACAAGCTAAAGTAAAAGAAAAAAGTGGAATGGATGCAGGGATCCAAGTAGTGCTATTAAGTTGCCATGTGACTCATGAGGACACTATCCCACATATCTACATGTAGTAAGGCGAGATAAAAGATAAAAATTCAAAATCTCCTATGACTTGGTTATTTATCATTTCCACGTGTAGTTAATTCTGCTTCATTTTCTTAGTATCTGATACATACAAAACCAGCTCAGCTTGAATGTTACACTCAATTATTCCGAACACTTCATAAAAATACAATGACTGTTCTCCTGGAGTTTTTGGGGTGATAAATGTACTTTGCTGGCCCTTTGAAACTGCTATAGAAAATTCTGTTTAAGGACAGCCRTTCACATTTATCTTTGTCTGGAAATCTTCCCCTTGCTTCTGGTCAGTGCTGCAGACCATATTACTTAGTTTTACTGCTCTTCTCATTTGGAGAAGAAATAAATTATGCTCTTCCCCTGAATAAAGGGAATCATCAACAAAGGTTACCTTGCTACATTTTTGTTCCTGGAATATGAACAGAGAGAAAAACAGATGTCAAGATACATAAGCAGCAGATTATTAGAAGAATCTAAACAGTTATTTCTCATATAAAAAATGTTCAAATATACACATTTTGCAAAATCACACAGTACACACCTATATGTGTCTGTCTATATTACTGTGTCATACTAGCTCTGCTTCTCCTTGGTGGAGGTTTGCTATGTTTTTGGGTTTTTTTCCTGCAGTCTAATTATTATAGGATTTCACAGAATCACAGAACTGTTGAGACAGGAAGGTACCTCTGGAGCTAATCTTTCCTGATGCTCTTGCAGAAAATAGGCCCTATGATCAGTATATCTCCAAGGATGGAAAATACGCAGCCTTCTTGGGCAACCAGTGTTGGTGTTGGATCATCATCATAACAAAAGTAATTTAAAAGTAATTTATGCTATTTCAGATTGTGCCCATTGCACCTTTTCCTTTCACAGTACAGCACTGAGAAAATAGCAGCTGACCTGGCTCTGGGTAGGTAACAGATATCATTCAAATTTGCTTTGGACAAACAGCTGCTGAAACATTTGGATAATCCGGTAGCTGTTTTCCCACTGAGACTATTAACTGAGTAATAATTAATATGAAAAGTTAGAGAGGAAAATTGTGCATTTTCAAAGATTTTAATTGAATTTCACTCCCCACTTTAAATACAACACTTTTTGCTTTTTCTCCAGTGAGCCAAGAACAGGTAAATAGATACCAAATAATGCTAAAGATAGCATATAGATATAGATAACTGCTTATATTTGCTAAAAGGTTAATCTTACAGTGTTATGATATCTTTCAAAGACAAAAAATAAAAAATATGATCTGTGCAGTTACATATGATCACAATGAAATTCATTAGTCTCTGATGTACTGTAGTATTTAAAAAGGAATCTGTTTAAACGGGGATCGAGAGTTCTACAATAAAAATTTCATGCTGAATAGCATACAGAATTACTACATTGATTTTATTTCTTGTGTTTCTTGTAACTATTTTTTTCTTTTTTTTAATATATCTACTGCTGTATTAGCTGTTAGGGCTATAATTGGTTTTTATTAAATACATATTGTTTCTTCATTTAAAAAAAGGCAAGGTGATACTAGGTGTGATAGTCTAAATATTTTCTGCCCAACCATAACAACTGTATTTACACTTAAATCAGAGTTGGGTTTGACTTTGTGGTAGGGACACAATGTCAACCTTATAATTCCATATCCTTTTCACCAACAGGGCTATATGGCCTTCTGTTAAAATTCTCTAGTACCTGGTATCTATTTGTCAGCCCTTTAAAAAAAAAAAAATCTTTATGAATGTGATTGTGGGTTTGGAGAGAAGTGTATTGAGAGTGATGATCTGTACAGAAATTGCTCAGTTATTCCATTATACAGTATTTACCCCTCATTTTCTAAAGCGATGAACACCAACATGCTGTAGCCTTCTTCATCCTGACATCAAAGAAATTTTGGATTGTTGTGTTCATTACATGGTTGCCTCCAGCTGGTGAAAATCACTGGGGAGGAGTGATACTCTATGCAAGTACAGGTCTTTCGAGAAAACTTGGCTGCCAAGTGCTTCAAAGAAATGCAGTCTGGTCCAGAGAAGATATTGGTAATTTTGACAGTTCCATTTTTCACTTAAGATCCTAACACTGAAGAGAGGCTTTGGAAGTTGTGCTCCCAGTTTAATTAGTTTGGAAAAAATAGTGGTCAACAAAAAATTTTTAAAATGGTCAACAGAAAATTAAAAAAAACCAGTTCTCAGCTTTCTTTAGTTGTATGAAGATATATATACAAGTAAGTACCATTGCGGACATGCAATGGAGTCAGGATCCACGAAATGATAGCCACAATTTATCTATGACAGTAGTGATCCTTCCAATAACATTAATACACGGGGCAACAAATGAACCACACCCAAGTGTCTAATGTATTTACACAGAGGCTAAAGTCTAAATCAAAAGAAATGTTTAATCATTCTGATAGAAAGTTGGGATTTATCTTCCTTTAACACAAACAGCTCATAACTGAAGTGAATGAAAAATATCCAGTTATTAAAAATATGCTCTTTCCTGCCTCTGTTCATGGTCTAATAATTCCAGTAGGAATAGAATGAACACAGAGACAATATTTGTCACTGATATTTTTCACCACTAAGTTTATGGTAAAAAGACTTCATGAAYGAGTAACAATGCCTCATTAAGTATATCTGATCGGGCAGGGTCTTCCAGTATCCCCAGTTTTAGTATATCATTTAAAATGCGCCACAAGCACGAACAAAGCATTTACCTTAGCACAACTGGATGACTTTCTACTGCTCCTCTCCACATTTACTGCTGTTAAACACAGGTGCAAAGCTTTTGTCATAATTTTGGATGTGGTAAGATGCATATCTGAGCACCCTAGGATATAAGTGGATCATTATTGCACTTGATATTGACATTGAAGAGTGACCTTGGTACACTCAATTTTATTGTGGGTGTATTATTCCTGTTCGCTTAAATCCATAAATTGCTCTCTAAGGTGTGCTGTAATTTACCTCTGTGAAAAGTGAACAAACAAACAAACAAAATAAAAACAACATGGGAAACAAGCCTGGAAAATATAATTTTACCTTAAAGTTGTTTAGAAATGATAACTTGAAAAGATGCATGGGTTTATTCATAATACATCCCTGAAAGAATTGGCTTCTGGCTCTGCTAGGCTTTCATAGACTGCTTAAGGATGCAGTCACCTTTTACCTCGAGATTATCCTATGGAGATCACAAAGCATCTTAAAGATCTGTGTTTTGGACTACCCTTTGACACCCAGTAAGATTCATAAGTCTATAGTATAAAGAACTTAGAAGTGGTTCTTTCTGTACTTTTCCCTTGCTACTGCATTATTTTTTTCCAGATCTTCCATTTTTGAAACTCCTTTTTGAGCAGGATGGAGCTTATTATAATTACTGAATTACACCTGAGGAGCAGAAAGGGTATGACATTATAAAAAATGAGTCCTAAACTTCAGTTAACTGGATACCTATATTTTCTTACTTGGTGCCCTTTTTATAAGAGTTGGCTGCAGGATTACTTTTTCCTTTAATTCACCTGAATCTTTCCAATTTTTACACTACTTTAAACTTAATGGAAAGAAATCACTTTAAATACATGCCTCAGTTCAGCACAATTTCTCCCACTAGGCCTTTATTGGAATGGTTGATAATATTTTTTAATTTTTAAATGGATTGAGCTTAAATATTGTTCCAGGCCCCATGGGTGTAGATGAAGACCCTGGGAAAACCTGAGCAAGATCATCAAGAGCCAATAACACAAACAGAGACTTGGCCACACCTATGTTTATTTCAATGGGTATGCATATTTCCAATCAATAGAATAATTTCATCATCTCCCAGCAGAAAAGGCCTTGRGGGTCCAAGTTGACAGTCCCTGGGACATGATCCAGCAGAGACCCCAAGAGGCTAAGAAGGCTGGTGGCATCCTGGCCTGGATATCAGCAATAATGTGGCCAGCAAGGACCAGGACAGCAACTGTTCCCCTGAACTTGGCACTGGTGAGGCCACACCTCAAGTTTTGTGTTCAGTTTTGGGACCCTCACTACAGGAAAGACACTGAGGTTCTGGACTGTGTCCAGGTGAGGGCAAGTAAGCTGGTGAACCTTGTAAATTACAAACTGGAAGTATGAGTGATCATACTCTTTCTGAGAGGGTGTTGGGTAGCAATTCCTGGAAGAATGAAATATCCCAATTGGGTCTAGCATGTAGTTAAAGGAAAGATTACGCAGGAATTCAGCAACTGGAAGCTTAGAAAAACTGCCCTAGCATCTTTTGCACGTAATACATAGATAGATTTATAGATAGATAGATAGATGGATAGATAGATAGATAGATAGATAGATAGATAGATAGATAGATAGATAAATACATACATACATACATACATACATACATACATAGGATTTGATATCTAATTCATACATGCTCTGTTCCATCCTCTGAAAAACTCTATTTGACAGTAACCATAGCAGCAAATCTGATTAGGCATACTTGAAAGACCAAATGACATAACAGAATTTTTTTTAGGGTTTTAATAAAGGAAACTTAATACTATATACAAGTATATTCAGTTCTATTCTAAAATGCTTTGGTGGATGAAATGGCTGAAATAGTCACATTTTTACCAGAAGCAAAATATTACTTTTTTTCATACAGTCTTAAGAAATTAGAGTCAGCATTATGTGGCTGAACTCATGAAAGTAACCTTCAGTAGCGGTTGTAATTTTTTTTTTTTCAGATCTGTCTTATGGCCAACCTCTTTGACATATTTTCAAGCACTTTCTGCTTCTGCTGAAATGTTTCTCAGTTATTATGTTGCTATTGTTACTTGATGTACTGCTGTAAACCACTCAAAATGAAGGAATAGCACACCCTGGGAATCTACAGATGGAGAATTTTTGGAATCCCTCTTTTCTTACCTGAAGCAAAGTGTTACCTTTACAATGCTAGGATTTTTCATACTGATCTCCATAAGGAAGATATTTAGTGGCTATTGCAGTGCAGAAGACATCATTATAGTGTATTAAATACATGGAAATTTATATCACACTTTTGCCCTCTAATGAGTTATAAAGCAGATAGGATAATTCCTTTCTCAATATGACTTTTACAGTACCGCATACACGTTACTGGAAGCAGGAACTGAAACATACTACTATTCACATCTTGAATTAGCCTTGCTACATTTAGAATATAAATTTCACCTGTTTCTTCCTGGGTTTTTTTGGGKTTTTTTTTGTGAGTTATCGTCATATTTAATCAAATAATCATTGTATGTCTGTGTTCTAGCTTGGTTTCAACTTTACTTCTTCAACTTTACCACTTCTATTAGGTATGAGCTCAAAGCTGAGAAGTAAGCATTAATATCTCAGTTCCTGGACTATTTCCTTCACCTAACATGACAGGTTCTGGGAGTGTTTAAAATAGCAAAGAAAGGCAGTCATCCATATCCAAATATATGATTTAGCTAGGTTGAGTTGTAAGAAGGGATTTCCAGAGACTTCTCATCTGACATAAGGTGTGCTTATTTAAGGAAGCACAAAGAGAATTGCTACTCTCTATTTCAGCTAACCAGACACAAGCCAGCAGAGATAAAACAAAGACACTATTTTATTTTACCTAAAACAATAACTTATTCTTGGTGGGAGGACATACTGAAATTATACTACTGACATGGGTGGACCTCACTCTCTCTGATTGAATTTCAGCCAAACTTTGGTCCACAATCTTGCTTGTAAATATATCCTTATGTATCTAGGGCAATYTCATTCTTCCTAATTTTGTCTGATTTAAGTAACCTAAGGCAGTTTGTCTCAGTTTTATTGCCCACACATAGGCATGACACAGCATTGGATATTAAATTATTCTTCACAGCATTCACCTATTGCTTCAGAAAAAAAAAAAACCCAACAGATTTCTAAACCACAAAGTATTGTCTTCTTGTTTAGGAAGCTTCTAACCCATGATTTCAGGAATGCCAAAGTCTGTGAGTTTCATGGTATGCATTGACATCAGTTCTTTATTATTGGTGAGGGTCTTAACATCATATCAAACTTCCCTGGGCACTTCAGGAATTACTGTGCTTGCAAATTTTGCATGCTTAGCGGGTGTGATATACCAGCCTAACAGACAAAATAGAAAAAGCATCTCAGAAATGCAACAATATCAGAAAAATGTTTTGTCTATTCTAGGAAAGCCTACCAACTAATAAATAAAACAGAACTCCAAAAGAGTTTTTGTAATAATTTCACAGTTTTAATAGTTATTAATGAAACAAAGATTTGTCACATATGTTTGTACAATATGTGTTAAATACAATGAATACTCTGGACTCATTTTGATCAAGTGAAGCTGAAACTGAAGACTGATACAGTCTAAAATAAGAAATAGTTTATGCTCTCTCTTTTTAAATTAGTCTATTATTAGAAAATAGCCTTTGTGATTTTTTTTGAGAAGAGCTTTGAAATGCATGGCAAAAAAAGAAGAAATATTTTAACTTATAAATTACTATATAATCAGCCTACTTTTACATGTATAACCCACTACTTGATGAATACATCCTATTAAAAAAACCCCACAAACTTTAAAATACATTCTCATATAATGAATACCCATTCTCATATAATGATGACTCAAGCAAAATAAGAGGCAGTGACAGAAGTGGATCAAAAGCAGAGATGTCAGTAGTAGAAATAAAATTGTTTAAGAAAATGCATTTATACTTATTTATGGGCGTCTCAGGCATGTGTGAGTTTAACTGTTGGTGGATTATGAAGATGAGGAATCATTAGGGTTTATATTCATGCAATCATACCAAAAATTTACTGTTTTGAACAATTGCACCTGTTTAATCTTAGAATGTGGAATTATAAGCTTTGGAGAAAGTAATAAAAATATTTAAAAGCAGAAACTGTACTGTAAATGAATTATGCCATGCTTTAACACATTTATAGACTGACACCAACATTTCATCTAGCACAGATTAATCCTGCTTCCACAGGTGGCTTGAAGAGGTGCTTGTAGAAATGGAACACTTCAAACCTGTATGTGGAGTCGTCTCTTGACTGTTCAAGTAAAATTGATCGTTCAGGGCTTTCTCCACTTATGGAAATTAAAAGTCTTATTATGTTAGAGAGGTGCAAGCCACTCTTTAACCCTCTGCAGAGACAGAAGCCTTCCCACCCTAAAGAGCAGATGTTTCACTGTCAGAAACAAAAGAAACTTAGGGAACTTAAAAAATAAAATGTTATTAAAATGGTTTTTGATCCATGATAAAATAAGTGTAACATTTTTCATAGGAAACATGCTAAAACCACACACTTTTAATGCATCTATCCATCAATGTTCCTAGAAAAAATTCCTTAAGAAGTATTTGAATGTGCAATAAAATAGCTAGAAGAAATATAGCAAATATTTTATTTTTTTAAAAAAACCTAATTAAAAAATCTCAAATAATGACTGCACAAAAACTAGTTAAAAAACAGTTCATAATTGACTATTGTGGTTTAACTCTGTTAGGCAGTTTAAACCAAAGCAGGTACTCTTTCAATGTCTTCCAGTACAATTAAGGAAGGAATTGGAAGACCAAAAGCGGGAAAACCATGGACTGAGATATAGACAGCTTAATAGGTAAAGCAAAACCTGAACTTTGAAGCAAATGAAAATAAGGGATTCATTCACTATTTCCCAACCACAGGCAGGTGTCCAGGCTTCTCCAAAAATAGGATTCTACTCCATGGTCAATTGTGAAGACAAATGCCATTGTGACCTTCTTCTTCCCCCAGATTTTATTACTGAACATAATTCCACATGGTGTGGAATACTCTTTTTGTCAGTTAGGGCCAACTGCCCTGGCTGTCTCCCCTCCCAGATTCCTGTGCACTCCCAGTCTCCTCACTGGTGGCGGGGTGTGAGGACTGGAAAATGCCCTGACTCTGTCTAAGCACTGCTCAGCAACAGCTAAAACATCTCTCTGTCATCAACAATATTTTCAGCAACTATCATTTGTAATTGCTACAAATCACTACATTTTTATTATATATATATTCAAGAAATTATACCTATTTATATATTTATAATAATCATATGATATGTTTAGATTGACCTCTGATAATGAAGCCCTATAAATATTCCCCAAAATATGTTAGTAAACTTTACCTATATCAAAATTTTTAACTGGTCTATGGAAGGAAAGATGAGGTGATGTATATCTTGGTCTATATCATGAAGTTCATGTGAATTTGTGTCACTAGGATCTCTGGAGAAAATAATACAGTCTGCCATGTGATCATTTAATTTTTCATAGGCAGAAAAAAAAAGACTTAAATTCATTGTTCTGAAATGACTATAAAATAAAGCGGTATTAAATATAATTTCTTTCTTGAAAGAATTTGTAGAATAGTTCTTAATAGCAATTTTTAAATATATGGTACTATTTGATGCATTAATTAAAATTKAATTTCAAAAAGGCTTTGCGATTGAGAATATGTTTGTCCAAATTGTTCTCTGGGATAAAATTCCTCTAAGAAGATAGAAATTAATAATATCTTAAGATTCTTAAAATATGTTATCTTTTTAAAATACAAAAATTTTATCTGTACATAAAAACTGTCAAACTGGAATTATTAATTATTACAGTGAAGATGAGATAGTTCTTTGACCATCTCATGAAGTTTTTCTGTCATTAGTTTTCATAAGGAAATGGAAACAAAATCAAGCTTTTATCAGTTTAGGTAAAGGACTATGTCAGAATTTACAAAGTGTCAGTCTATTGGTGAAGAGTGAAAAACCTACTTTCCCCTAATTTTAAATGGTGTTTTTAACAAATCCATGTGTACTATTAAAGTCAAAATCCATATACTAGAGAGATAAGAAAGCCAAAGACAATTTGTCATGTATGGCAGATTTGCAAATGTTTTCAAATATTTTCTCATGTTTTTGAGAGTTATGAATTATTCTAATAGCTTAAGAATAAGAGACATATACGTTAACATGCATAAGGGGTGCAGAAAAGAGATAAACAACATAATTTTTCCTCACATAACCCACCAGTTCCACAAAACAATAAACAAAACCCCACCTATATCTACAACAAAGTAAATGTACAGAAAATTTCAGCAGTTTGCTGTACTAATAGTAAACAAATTAACAGTCCTTAAACTGAATACAAAATTTTAGTTAAATTACTTGTTTCACCAATTCTTGATTAAAGATAGATAGATAGACAGATAGATAGATAGATAGATAGATAGATAGATAGATAGATGGATAGATAGATAGATATTTTAAAGTAAACTTGGACATTCTGAAAATATATTTTATTTGGGGGAAAATAGAAGTTTTTATGTAAAACTCCAGAATTTTTTCATGTAATTTATGTACTTGCAACAGTTCACATAAGATTTTTTATTGTTTTATTAAGATTTATAATTTTGAACTACCAAACAAATTATAGTACTAAATGATCTCAAAAGGCAAAATAAAACATCAGAAAGTGATGGCAAATAGTTTTCTCTGCTGAGGTTTTTTTTATGATGGCATATAGTTTGTAATGATTTATGTCCTGAGTAAGTCTCTAGACATCTACCCTTTATTCTCTGGCTCACCAGTGAGTAGCAGCTCCATCTCTTTGGCCTGCCCTCAGGCCATTAACAACTCTGCAGCTCACTGGCCCAATTTGGGATTAGGCATCTGCGTGCAACCCTCTACCATGACAGATATCCCTTGCTCAGAGACAGCCCAGAGACATCTTCTGCCATGTCATCAGCTTCCAGATCCTAATGCTCCTAAGGCTCCTATACCTGATTAGTATAATGGCATTCCACTTTTGGTAYCAACATTTGTTCTTGTGGTTTAATACCAAATTGACTGTGCAGGGAGTAAATGGACTTGAACATCAATGCACACTCCCTTACAGATATGTTAAGTGTTGGTAAGTGATATATGACCTCTTTTTCCCATGGGGAAAAAAAATAAAAATGCAGTCTCAGAGAAAGATCATGTTGGCCAGTGCAGAGGTCTGTCTGCACTGCATGTGATACAGGTTTCTCCCAGAGTTACTCCAGATCCTGTCAAATAAAGGGTTAGGCAGAGAATATCTATATCTGATCAGCCCATTCAGATTTTTGAAACCACCTGAATAGGTTGTCACCATTGCAGGTGTTCTCAGGCAGCTCTTTTTAAAGATCCTTTGCATCTCTCACAGAGACTGTGTGTCTCTTGGCTTTAATTTACAATCTCACTCCAGTCTTAACCTTTATGATTGAATTTCAGCCACTCCCAGCCTGTGTCACTTGCCACAGGGCCCCATTAAATATGGGTAGAAGCTGAGACAATTGGGTTTGTTCATTCTGAAGAAGAAAATTCTTCAGGGGACTTAACTGCCGTCTACCCTGCTAAATGAGAGAGCATGGAGAATACAGAGCCAGAACTCCTCCCTGGTGTGGAAAGCAGGGAGTGGAGGGAAGAATGAGAGAGGGGGATTTTGTAGGCAACAAACAGAAAGGGAAAAAGAAAGGACAACACATAGGAAAGGTAAAGAGAAAAAATGAAGACAACATCAAAATTTAGAAGCAATCAAAAAATCATAGTATTTTTTTACACCTCGTGTTTGCAAACCCAGACTCTAAGGGCTTTTTACATCCTCTTTTAGAGGAGTGAAGTTACATGTTTACATTTAGTGACCTGCAGTGGGGTGCAGTGTTTTCACTTTTAAGATGATTTGTCTCTGTTGTTATCCTCAACTTGTGCATTAACTGAAACTTATGCTTTTGAAAGAAGTGACTAAATTCTCCACAGGTGCCAAACATTGATGTGGTTATCTGAAAATTAGTTTATAAACATGAAGACTTAAGGATCTTGCTCATTTTTTGTGTGATCATAGTCTCAAGCAACAAGAGCAATGGGTTGGGTCATTTTAAGTAAACATAAGWGGCATATTTAATGCTTTTAAAAATTATAACACAAATCAATTTAAGAAATTAAATTAGTGTAAAAGTCTATTGATATAGAAATTAAACTCCGAGTTCTGCATTGAAAAACAGGAAAAGAGATAGAAATATGTCTTACTTTCTTACCACCTCTAATAAATTAATAAATTGCTGGATTAAAGTCTTGATTAAACCTACTCGCCAAACTGCTGCAATTACAAGAAGTAAAAAAGCAATCRTATTAAATTATATTTTAATTTAAATTAATTAAATTAAATTTAAATGAAGGTTCAGGATGTAACTGTATCTACAGAGTCATATGAATCAGACTCCTACTAGATGTTATATTTTTCTCACCAGGGAAATACAGAATGGGTGTATTGGAAATAATAACGTACTTTGGAAAGGCTCAAAGAACTCATTGAAAAAAATAAAAACAAGAAAAAGTTCTTGGAAATACTACAGTCCTTAAGGGAGTTATTCTGTGTTTCTTTTTTGTTTCTTATTGAAATTCAACTTTTTATGTTAATCAGTGGTTTTGAGTGTGGAATGTTCAGGTATAGTAGGATGCTACTTAGAATTGATATTCATAACTTACTTTGAGTTTCATGGAGACTAATGGTGTCTTTCTCAGGTGGAATGTAAGATTTGTCTCAGAGAAATGTGTTTGGATCTGTGGGACTACACATGAACTTCAGTTGTCCCTTAAATTAAGTTATCATGAGTCCTCAATACAACTGTCAYGTATGTGTGCATATAGGTAGTGTAAGACCTAAATAGGTGTTAATATATGGCAAAACCAATATTTCTAAATAATCTGGAGACTAGGAGGATGTTGTGCACTTAGTTAAATTACATGGTCGCTTCTGAGCAGGAATTTCTGCATCTGTATAGCTGTCTGCAGACTGCATGCCAATATTGTATATTGTCTTTTCTTTGTTCTTGTCTGATTATTTTCAGGTTTTGAAAGATTTATGTTTAATTTCTTCATAGCAAATCACAGGAGTAACCTTATTAGCAGTTCTTCGTGAGTGCTTTATCTCCTGACTTTTATGGATCTTCCGCAGACTGAGAACAAACAGCAAAAGAATACAGACTATCTCATCCTGTTCCAGTGAGACGCATGCTCTGGGGAAGTTATTGATAGCGAAAAAAATAATTATTACATGATTTGTGATGACTTATTGTAAGAAATAATGTTTTAAATTAAGTATCTACTATCTAGCATAATACTTCCCACTTTTGAGGGATACTTGCTTTATCCAGACTTGTGAATGGCCCATTAAATTGTGAACATAAAAAATACAAACAGTTTTAAGAATTTTCAGATKAATAAATGGTTCCCATAGTCATTAATTAGCTTCTGTAGTAGGAAGTGCCTAAATAACTGGCTGGAGGAAAAAGAAAAGGAATAGGCAATGAAGGATGTTTTTTTAACCTCCTTGCTAAATTCTGGCAGAAACTTTCCATTAAGCCAGATTTGATTTTGGTCCATGCTTAACATCAGTGGTCATGTGCTCTGTCATAGGCAAGTACCTGAAGAAGATTTCTGTGCAAAGCAACTGCTGAGAGCAATGATTTTCACTTCTCCAACTGCTATAAGTAATATGCTAAGGGTGTTGCACCTATCACTTCTCTCCATATTTGTCTCATAGTCAAGATTTACTATGAAAAATCTGGAAATAGCTTCTGATCATTAGAGGAAAATTTTAGAATAGCATTAATCTCCACTGYAGCCTTTACACTTTTATTAGTTTAGCTACTAGGTCAAAGAACTAAAATATTGTCCAAAAAAAATAGAGATTTATTTTTTCTATCGCTCTTTTTTCTTTGCATTAGGAACTCTCTAGCTCTATGAGTAGGGTCACCAACTTGTTGGACATTATTTGACCATTCAACCCCTTCCAGGTTTAAACTAGATTCTACAGTTACCCTGAAATATCCATCTTTATTGTTTTTATTATCATGATCCATCAAAAAAGGATTATGGAAAATATTCAAAGGTAAATTACAATCCTCATGTGAAATTTATTTTTATCATTACTGGGAAAGTAAAGAATAACCACAGTATATTTCCATAAATAAGTTCTAGGAAAATCAGCATCTGCCTTCAAGCATGTGAGAATATTTTCCTGTCAATACATTCATCAGAAGTTATACATATAACTTAATGTAAATTAAGCATATTTAACTGTGTTTTGTATATATCCCAGTGTGACTCTATCTGTTTAAAATACAATTTTCATTTCAACGCCTGAATAGCAAAATAATATATGTAGTGGGATAGAATATAAGAAAATAAAGATAGTGTCGAAAGTAATCTTACACCTAAGGAGTTGCAGCTGGGTCAATTACCAAAGATTAGTAACAGGCCTGACTTAAGAGGCCACAGCTGTAACCAATGAGAAAAATAGTGCTATAAAAGAGTGGGTTGGCTGGTTGAGAAGGGAWCTGGAGTCAGTTGGTTGCTTGGTGAAGAAGAAAGAGTTAGTGCTTGGAGGAGATGCCCATGAGAAACACCAAGAAGGTATGAAACTTTTGTGACAAGGAGACAAGAGTATGGAACCCCTGCAATAAGATGACAACAATTATAAAGGAAGGGGGAAGAGATAACTTTGTTTTATGTTCTGTATGGCTACTTTATTAGCTATAATTGAATGTGCAAGCTAATTAAATAATTATTTTCCTGTTTGTTTTAAATTCTGCTATGATTTCAGATCTWTACTTTGCTCAAAGATGTGTGAATGTGTCTGTTTGAAAGCCTGTATATGGTTTCCTAAGACTAGTAAATACACCAGTTACTACTGCTTCCCATTTTTGGAACAATATCTTGCCAGAGGTCTGAGATTACAATTCTAACTATAAGAGAAGATCTGACAACCATCAGGTGAGGTTAATTTGCAAAAACTAATTGAACCCTATGGAGCTGTACTGATTTATGTTGACCAAGGATATAGTTTCACATTTTCAATTCTCTGTCTAATATTAATTTCTACTTAACAAAAATTAGTCTTTTCTGAACACAAAATTATGGGTTCTGATTTTACTGTGTAGTGAGTTCTCATTACCAGGTTTTACGAGTGGGSCATGTTGTGGGAGTTTGGCAGAGTGGCTTCTGTAAAAGAAGYTTTCACCGTATCTGATAGCCAATGCAAGGTGCTTTAAGACAGTCTCAAAGCTTGCCAAGGCCAAGCCCATCAAAGATGGTAGTAATGCCTCTGTGATGACRTATTTAAGAAGGGGGGAAAAAAAGTATTATGGCACTGAAATGATAGAGGTCAGAGAAGAGTGAGAATATACATGAGCACACAGACAACAAGGCCAGGGAGAAAGGAAGGGAAATAGGGGCTCTAGGTGCTGAGATTCTGCTGCAGCATGTGAAGAAGATCATGATGAGGCAGCTGTCCCCATGCACCACACCATGAAGGGCCATGGTCGATGACTRAAAGAAGGCTGTGATCCTGTGGGAAGCCCACTTTTTAGCAGGGTCCTGTCAAGGCCCAGAGACTTATGAAAACAGAATGCCACACTGAAGTAGGTGTCCTGGTAGGACTTATGACCCCATGGGGGACCAATGCTGGAGCAGTTCATGATGTACTGCGGTGTGTGGGAAGGACTCACTCTGGAGAAGCACATGAAGGACTGGATCCCGCACTGGAATAGGGACTCCTTCCCTTGAGAAGCAAGAAGCAAAAGAAACATGATCTGATTATAATGCCCATTCGCCACCTCCTGTGCCCCTCAGGAGGGTGGCCAGTTGAGCCTGTGAATGAGGGAGAAGTGGATGGAGGATATTTTTAAGATCTGTTTTATTYCTCATTACTCTACTCTGATTTGTTTGATTGTTAATTAATTGATTGTTAATAAACTAATTTCCAAAAGCTGAGTTTGTTTTGCCCATGACAGTAGTGAGTGAGTGATCTCTCCCTGTCCTTATCTGAACTGTCAAGCTTTTCATTACATTTTTTCTCCCCTGTTCAGCTGCGGAGGGGAGTGATTGTGCAGGTTTGATGGGCATGTGGCACCCAGCCAGGGTCGACCCACCACACTCTTATTGATCTAAAACTAGAATAATGTGAATTACTTCAGTCCTTATGTAACTAAACAAAATCTACCCATATGCATTGAAAAGAATAACAAGACACATGAAATCATCCTCRGGCAATGATTATTAGTGTAATTTCTTTTTGTTTGTTTAAATAAAAGCTACCGAAAGGATTGCATGTTCTGCAGTGTGGGTTTATTCAGCTTTTAGCAAGCCAGCTGTGTGGAGTCAAGAGCTCCTTCAGAGAGMCCGAAGAGAAGAAAAAAGCAGCAACCTCTCAGTGAACACGAGTGCCCTTTGGCTAAAGTGTATATGAATTCTATTATCTGATATTTTTCCTTTTTAAWATTTTAATTGAACATGGACATAAAACAAATGTGAATTTTTACATCTGGTATCTGGGAAATTTTTCTAAACATCCATGTCTCCATGTTTAGCTCATGATAGAAGAAGCATGCGCTGTCCTTTTTGATGAAAATGCCACGGGAAACAAAACCAAGCTGMGAACCAATATAAATGCACTGTTGGAGTCTTGCTCAACGTTGTGTTATTTTCTTAACTCTGAGAGTTGGAGGGTATGGAAAAAAAAGCTTTCAGTAGAACAGCCCATATGGTGAATTCATAATGAGTGATCAGGACAAAACAATTACTATGACTAGTCCATGAGTGTACATTTCAGTGATTTTAATTAGAGATAAGAATATTTTCATACCATCAGATGCATGTCATGATTTTTGTCTTGCTTTACCAAAATCCCCTTTTTTGTYATTATCTATTAGCAGCTACAGAATCACTGAATCACAGTTATCAAGAAGAGTGGACTAGTAAGGAGAATAAAAAGTTGCGTACTTTGTAATTCTTTCATTAATTCTACCAGAGYTATTGCTCTTCTGATGAGAAACTCATGAAGTGACACAATTACAGTCACAGGCTTCTATTAATATATGAAATAGTTTCTGCAAAAGTCAGAAATAATTCCTTCAAGGTCTCTATCTGTGGTTTTCAGATGCCTTTGAACTTATTATCTGCAGAGATGCTGCAAAACAACCCAGAGGTCTTGACCATTAATTGAGAAGGTTAGATGCCTGTTGGAGCCTGAGCTCTTTTTAAAGAAAAAAGGTAGGATASATGGTAGCTGCATTCGGTCCTAACCATGCTGTGGAGGTTAAAAATGGATAAGGCTGGATTCAGAAGTGGCAAAAACACCTGYGTTCTGGAAATGAGGTTTAGACAGAAAACAGAATCTCTCTTGTCGATAATGTTGTTGAAGGAGAGTTGTTCAGTCCAGCCCATCACGAATAGTAATGAGATATAGACTGCTGAGACAGACAGTTGCTACTTATTGCCAGTGATATATAGAGAGATTATATATCAAGTAAAAGCCTGCAAGCTGTGCGTGTTGCTATAGAAGTTCCAAGTCTGTAGAGTATGCAAAGTCAGGGGTTTYTGACACTGCAAAATTCATCACGCAGTCTATGCAGAACTGTAGCCACAGAGATGCTCAGAAGATCATCATTACCAGGAAGCAACTTTGTAGGGAATAAAACTCAAAAAGACCCCAAACTCCAACAACTAAAACCCCAACTTGTAGTAGGAGATAAACACTGTTTTCCTTGGCATRCTCCTTTACTGACCAGATTTTAAGTAATGTATGGTCTGTGACTTGTAATAAAGTCATAGTCAGTTATAAATRTGCAGCAATTTTTCAATGAGCTCTTGATCATTTGTCTCAGATAATGCATTTTTAAAGATACTTAGTGTGGGCAGAAAGGATTGTAAATGAACACTTCACAATATAAATCTTGACTTACTATACAACAGCAATAAGAACTCAAGATGTCTGTGCAAGATGGATACTAATAACATGTTCCCAGTGCATATATTTAGSCCTGAAATAAAACTACATGAATTCATGTGTCTACTGATTGCTAAAGCTTTGTCTTCTCTTTTCATATTTATTTTGCTAGATTTCTTTTTTTTTAATGTTTCTCCTCTGATGACTCTCRCTATCACTAATTCCATATGCATATGATCTCATAATCTTTTTCTGGTTTTGAGAAAATCACAGTCCCCATCCCACACAAGAAATGAGTTTGCAAAGAAAGGAAACAAAATTAGGCAATACCTTTGTTCCTAGTGATTACTTTTTTATACATGGGTCCCCATACTATTTGTTTTGGAATRAGTGTGTTTCTGAAGACCTGTAGAAAAACAGGGAAAAATTCTTTGCAGGGAAGCCCATGAGTTTTTCCAGCTCAACTTCTTGCTTGATATGTAAGTAACTTCAGAGCTAGATGAGGTTGCTCTGGGTCTTGTACAGCTGTGTTTTGAGCAGCCTGACGAATGAAGATTCCATAGAAATTTAGTTCCACAATCATTTTCTGAAATGATATTCTATCTGGGCCAACATGCTTGTAATTTCTGTGGGAGTTATGTGTTGAAATTGTTTCTTAACAATCTACATGGTGTTGGAACCTGCATCTGAAGGCACGCGGTTACTGAAGTTCTTGTTAATAGATAACTTGGGGRAAAATAGAGTGAAACAACACTGACAGACCTATACTTTAATGTATTTATATATATATATTTTATTTCAGAACAATTTGACTGAAATAGAAAGCAGGTATGTAACCATTTTATTTATTATATAGCAACATAGAAGTATAAAAATATTGCTTAAGAAAATACATAGTGGAAAGAGAGAGAGAAAGGATAAAAGTAGAAAGTGGACAGGAAGGATGTCACCATCCATGGAAGCAGTGATGAGACTCGAATGTGACAGTTTTGATGAAGTGATGGGTGCAACCTTTATCTGTTGGGGGTGGGGGAAGCTCATGAAACACAAAGCTCAATGGTTTGACCTACATTCAGGTTTGGGTGGGCATGCTCAGGTATGTCCCCTGAGCAGATAAACTTTTACACTGCCTTTTACAACACTGTGGATTGTGCAAAATTCTGTGGTGGAAGGCCCCAGAAATGATCCTAGGGGTGTTTCAGTGGTCCCTGGTGGTTTGTAGCACTTTTCAATGATATGACTGCTGTTTTGCCCTGCTTCTCTCACTTCAGTTGAGTCAGCAGTGCCTATCAGAGGGAAAATGGCATGACAGAAGCATCACACCACCTCTGAAGGATCTGCATCTTATTGATCTTTCTCCTTATCTGGCCAGAAAACAGCTTGTTTAAGACATTTGTTGCAGGCTATAAGCGAGATTGAAATGAAAGCAACCTTTGAGATCCCATACTTACTGAACAACGGGAAAACAACGGCATGGCCAGCTGAAGGTAATCCCCTTTTGATGAAACAATACCCTCTGCTTGCAGGCAGGTCCAAGGGTCAGAGCAGACCCTGCCAGCTTGGCAGAAGRGGTCTAAAGAGTAGGTTTTAGGGTTTAAAATGTAACACAGTATGGTAATGTAGTGATTCTTATAGGTTGTATGGAAATGCTATAGGATTTGTATGTTGTATTAGATTGGTTAGTGAGAATCAGAATATTCAACACAGAAGATATTTTATTGTATTGTAASGGGAACTTCGGGCACTTCTCTGCACTTTGCTTCACTTCTCTTCCCCTTACTTTCCATACTTTTGGTCTTGCCTCTTAGCTCTTGCCTTTTACCTTCTTAYGCTCTACCCCCTCTCTTCTCCCGGGCCTGCTCCAAGCTGCAGCCGGCAGCTCTCAGCAGGGCCCTGCACCCACGCCCTTTGCAATAAACTGCAAGTTCCATGACCTGGCTCCAGAGATCTCTCATCTCCGTCCCTCCCGACCATGCGCCCCCCATCGCTCCTACAGTATACTCTAATTATTCTTTCAGCATGTCACCTATGAGGGGTTCAACACKGGAAAAGGCATGAGGCCCTCCCATTCCTCTTCCTCCAAATGCCTTCTTTTTATAATTTCTGCTAGAGCATACAAGATCTGGAACGTTCTCCTGCTCATACTGCAGGAGGAATGCTGCCACTTACAGAATCAATAGTCTGGGAAAATATTTTGAGTGCCCTCCCTAGTTACTATCTTCAGAAACTAGTCGAAGGAATCCCACAGTAGCAACAAATAGGTGCTCTGACTCACCATAACACACATACAAATTGTAGATGTAGTAGTACAACCTGTCACCTGTGAGCTAGCTTTATAAAATAGTGTGTCAATTTAGCTCTACATCTAATACAAAGCTATCACCTTATCTTAGTTTTAAAAACTGTTGATCACCTCTTCCYCATCCCCAGAAAGAAATTTGAGGTCCAATGCATTTTCCTTGGTCCTGGTACTCTTCTTAGATGATGTTAGGCCAGAAGTGAGCAGCTTGTTAATTTCTTCTCTGCATCATCCTTCCACAGCAGTCATTCTTCRTGTCACCTGTGAGGGGATGTGCAAAACTGGTTACTTTTTCCAACCACAGGTATCTAGATTGAAGTAATTTCTTGCTGAAGCGGTCYRGCTAGAGATGTCCCRGCAGGCAGGCCAGCACCRCTTGCAGCCGAGGGGGCACTCTCCCGACTTTCAKGTCAGGCACAGCGCCTAAGGTCAGCACCCTATGTTATAGTAGCAGCGATGCCTTTGGGAAGGACGTGGCCACGTTGAAGCCTAAACCTGCAGGAAAGAGAGAGCGCTTTTCAGTTGTAGCAAACCTGGATTTTTTGTAAGTCCAGGGGATGCCAGGAACCAACGACAGAGAGAGAGGGGTTTCAGGAACTTATAAAGGGAGTGGGGGGGGTAGGGGCGGAACCAACAGGGTAGCAAATGGRAAACCAGGTGGGTGTGGAGTACATAAGATAGACATAAGGGAAGGACTAATGAAAACATCTTAAGGGAGGGGCCCCAGCTGCTGAACCAATCACTCCAAGCCCTAGGCAGAAGGTTCCGGAGGAAAGGGTGGTGGCAAGGAGTGACTGGCAGAGCACTGARKAGGGACCGAGGAGAAGATACACGGGGTTTCTAGGGTAACCGGGGAGGGGAATAACTTGATACATCAGTAACCATGGGGACCGGGGTGACAGACATTTAACRGGGAGGGGAGGGAGAACCAGGGCAGAACCATTTGCAACTTAGGAGGAAGCAGAACAAATCGRCTTMGGCAGGGGGAGAACAGAACAACTTAACAAACACAATCCAACATCCTGCTTCACATTCCTTTTCACTTGTGATAACTTTCATGACATCCTAAATCTAGTTTAAGTTATTGTTAAACTGGGTTAGAGATAAACAGTGCGTTTTTGGGTGAGGGATCAACTATTCATCATTTCCTCCCTTTCAATTTTAACTGGCCAGATGGCTTTACAAGACCCTCAACACTACTTGAGTTACAATACCTCCCACTGCTTCTGTAAAGTGTTTGTAATTCAACATGTGTTGCAAAATAACTTTGGGTCTCTTCCTGTACAATCAATGCCCTAGATACTAAGGAACCAGGCTCAAAAGTGACTCGAGAAATCTAAAAAAAAATTTTATGTGGGCATTCAACCTAAATACAGATTCAGAATTAACCAAATTTCACTCAGCCCTAACTTCATATTTTAAAATACTTGTTTGATATTCCTTTTACCATTTCCCCTACAAATTGTCAGCTGACAGTTTTTGTGGATTTTTCTCTTCATTCTTGAATCTGGTCTAGCTGATGCAGTTTCTGTTTTCAAAAATCTACCAAACTTCAGAAAATGGTAATGTTACTAAAAAAACCTCCCTAGAAAATATTCCTTGTGCAAACATAATCCATAAAAGAAATAGTAGGATCATTCTTACCTGTTTGTCTCCACTCTGGAACAAATGCTGCCTTTTGTATTACAGCTTCCATTCTGCATAATAAAGCATAACGTGTTAGCTCTTTGTTCTTTGGTTGGGGTTTTGTTGTTTTTGTTTGCTTTTGGTTTTCATTTCTTAAAATCTGGCCATAAATTGAACTCCATACATCATTCTTTCTGAGTCTCTGTTATTTAGAAAGGAAATTTCTCTTTTCTGCACTCTTTTCATTTGAAGTTGATACTACAATACGTGATTATGAAGATTATCTAAATAATGAAGAGCAATTTTTTTGAAAACTAAATCTGAAGCTACATATTATGGTCTTAAATGCTTCTTTTAATTAATTCTTTTTAGTAATTAGTTTGCATTAATCATTTAATCTCTCAAAATAAAATTTATTAATAATTTAAATACCAAAAATAGATCTCCCGAATTTCTTGCTATAATTTCCTATATTTATGTAACATATAAATTGATGTATTGTAGTTGTAAAAGGCTGTAAAAAGCTGTTCAACCTCTTAATATTTGGAGCAGGATTTGCTACTAGATAAAATTTCAGCAGTGGAGCAGTTTCATCCTTTAACATTTTCAGGAAGATGAGCATATTTGCAGAAAGAGATTAGGGACAGCACAAGTAGAATCAGGCAACCAGAAATGACTGAGGAGTGTCAAGATGCCACAAGCAGAAGATACCAAAGGTAGTAAGACAGAGGTAAATTGTAGATTAACAGAAAATGAGAATGGGAGCATTTATCAAATCTCTAACCTGCTCAAGATTGCAATTAAGAAATTAATACAAGGAAAAGTAAAGATGAGGCAAATAGCAGAATAACAGCAAACAAGCAAACATAGGTTATACTGTTCTTTTTGCCTTGCAGCACTGGACCACAGAAATACATAAAAATACAGTAATACTTGTTATTGTGAAAGACAATAACAGCCCTTCTGCAATATAGCAGCTGTATTTGGTGTTGATGAGATAGGTTCATAGAATTTAGAATTACACAACTCTTCTTCTCAGCATCTTCTGGATGAGAATACGAGGTACTTTGAAGGAAAATAAAGAAACACTCAAAAACACAGCTTATCCTAGCAAATTTCCTTCTGATATTTCCATTGGTAATATAGTCTTGTTTTAGTATTGTCTTTTGTTCTCACAGTAGTAAATGTAATTCATAATGAGGAATAGCAGGGAAAAGACTAGTTTTAAGAAACTACAAACACAGAGAACAGTTTTACTTCCATCTCATTTTGTGAATAATACAAATATCTGGTATAAATTTTTGTTTTCCAATACATGCTGTAGTACTGAAGTTTTGAATTCCATCAGAACAAATTTGATTTAATTCCTTTCTCTTTAGGATTGCACACAACTATTTTTTTTTTAAAGCACCAGCAAAAAAGATCTACATTATACGYGATAAATCTGGGCATCCAATAGGTAAATATGTGCATACTAAATAGGTGATTTAGGTGTGRACTTATTTCTCCGTACTTATTGAAATTTGTCTTTACAATTGCTATTTCATATGCATCATTTTTGACAAATACAATTTGAAATTACAAGGAGTTTACAGGAATGGACAGTATATGAAGGCATAAATACCTTGTAAAGAATCCACTATAAAAGAACTTAAAAAATTAATTACTATGTGCTGCATATTTCTGGATACAAAAGAACTGAAACAAGAAAAGCAACAGCTGAACACAACACTATTTTCTCTCAATAACTTTTATTCTTGGTTTGTAAATGCCACAATAAAAGATATAAAATATAAATATATCTTACATAAAATAAGATACATGTCTCTCAAGATGGGCTTTATCTTGAGATTCAGATACTAGAATTAATTGTGTCTACAATATAGCTGTTAGTAACATTTTGTGAACTCTGCACTTTTGTTTTTGGATTAYGAATTGAACTTTTATTTAATCTTACTTTTAAATGGGGTTGGTCATGACCTTCAAAATGTCAATTGATGTTTGCACTGCAGTTTTAACAAAGGCCGTTTAAGGACTAAGCTGAAGACATTTATCSTTACTCTAGGTGGTGATGGAAGTGAATTGCCTTGAGTACAAACACACTTAAATCACTTAAAAATGGGAAAACATAAATGGAAAAGAAAAAGAAGTCTCTGACCAAGGAAATATTTTGATGTAGGAGTTGTCCATATACGATCATGCAGTCATGATCCTACAGATCATGGTCTTACATACAGATTCTGAGTCAGCATGCCTTTTCAGACATATATTTACACTACCCTGCTGCCTCACAGCTACCCAGATTATTCTTATTTTAAGGACCATAGTTCAAGATAAAATATACATATTTTTAATGTATTTTACATGTACATGCGTAAATATATTATGAGCTTGAAGCAATATTCTTTGGAGCCACATTACATATTAGGATGATTTTCACAGAAAAACTGTAACAATTTATCAGATATGGAGTATCCTGGTATGTATCAAAAAAATGCTGAAACACTTTGTTTCAGTTGAGATCCTCATTTGTGTTTGACAATTTTGCACAGGTCTAAGGCTGTATTAGTTAGCATAAATTAGCCTAAATTAGCATAAGAASTTAAGTTAGATTAAGTAGTAATGATATAAGGAAAACACATGAAATGGAAGTAATGATAAGATAAGAACTCTTAAGAGGTGCTGAATGTTTCACAGCTGACATTTAGATGTATTTAAATACAGAATGATCAAATTGGACTAATTAGCACTAGTTTGACTTCAGATTATCAAAATTAAGAGCATTTTCTTGAAATATTTATATTCTGATAGCTTCACATTAGTGATTTATGATAACAATATATCTGACATAGAACAGTGAGATTTGGTATTTGTGTTC
The DNA here is from genome assembly GCA_014549065.1 of Cardinalis cardinalis. Taxonomy (NCBI): domain Eukaryota; kingdom Metazoa; phylum Chordata; class Aves; order Passeriformes; family Cardinalidae; genus Cardinalis; species Cardinalis cardinalis. The sequence goes on along the minus strand of JACDOX010000400.1, from coordinate 308,923 downwards.
AGAACACGAGGCTGATCAAATCGGTTTTGCAAATAATGATTATATGTAATTTCACCAAGTTTTTTTTTTAGTGAATGTGCATATTAAACAAACTTGTAATAGTTTACTTTTTTTAATTGTTATACAGCTCACAAACTGATTTATTTTAGCATTCCAGTTCCTTGAAATAAATTCAGCTGTTATTGTTCAAAATTCTGACTTCTTGTCACATCTGCAGGACCAAATTCCTTCCTTTTCCTTTTATCAGCTTAATCTCTTCTAGCACTCAATTTTCTGTTGTCAGATTTGTTGTTGTTATTACTCTCTGAGATTTAACAAGGAATTTGATGTCCCTAGTAGTTCATCTGATGCATCTTTTTTCCTAATAAAATCATCAGAATATATATATTCCAACTATTTTGTACATGGCTGATGAATTGAACCTTTGGGAAAATAACACTGTGTTTAACACAACTGAGCAGACACCAAAAGGTAACATGGCCTACAAATTCAGTAACAGAAGGGCTTGAGTGGGAAGATGTAAGTAGAAATATTGTGAGTATTGTGTCTGAAATGAGCTGTAGACAAGATGTCTAATCGAGAGAGAAACGGGCTAAACTGTGAAAAAAGAGAAAACAGAGAACTAACCCAAATTCAGACTGCTTACTACAAAAATGGTCTTTAYACCCATACTTGCTTAAAACCCTTTACAGGTGTCATCTAACTACAGTCTTGTTCCTGTTCTGGAAAATCTAACTTATTTATGTCAGTTCTCATTAATATATCCGTCTAATATCCTTTAAGTCACAGCTGAAAATAGGAAAAAATGGGACTCAATGGATATTTTTTTATTGGGAGAGAAAGGCTAAAAATCCAAATTGCACCTGAACCTCTTTTAAGTTTAGAGCTGCTGCATTTTTAAAAATATTTTTCTTCAGCAGTTTAGAGAAGGTAGTGAATAACAAAAGGACGCAGTGAAATTTTCATGACAATTTTGCATGGGAAGAGCCAGAGCAAGATCTGAGGTTGACTTCTGGGAGCTGGTAAGCTTGGTGAATTTTGAGTTTGTACCACGCAACCCTGAGAGAGAGTGTAATAAATGGATAATTTGCATTGGGAGTGGGAATCTCTGAGTATATAATTCACCTTCCACTCTTTATACTTTTAGGCATGTCTGAACCAGAGGTATAARTAACCTTTAACACCAGTATTTTATTAACTTATGCAAGAGATACTGCAAAGGAGTGGAGCGTCTTCAGGAGTGGCAGAACATGTCTGTAGCAGTAATTTTGGCAACTATTCAAGCTGACTGCTGATTTTGTAGCAGTGAAAATTACCAAATAAATCTATTTGATGTTAAAAGGCAGAACTATTAGTCCTAGYCCATGCTGGCCACAACAGAGTAAGGAAGCATAGGCAGGAAATTTAGGGGTGAAATTCAGGTTGCTAGGGTTCCAACCAGCAGGGAATCCAAGTCTCTTGTCAACAAGGCAATCTCTTGTGTAATACTGCTAGCTKCATATGCAAAACCTAAAGAAATTGTATGGGACAGATGTATTTCCCATTAACTAGAGGAAAACTAACCGGAATAGAAATATCATGCAGGATTATTTTCAGTAAAAACAGAGGGAAAACCAACAGGCATGGAAGAGTACTTGGACTTGATGTAGACAAAACCTTTTTACAAGAAGACAGGAAGCATATAGAGAAAAGCAGTTCTGTTACTCCAAGAACAGAGCCCTGCCTGTGTCCCTGGGGCCTTTAGGCCAACAACACAAGACCCCTCAGTGCAAGCTGTGGGTGCTATCCCTCGCCTTACAGGGGGGTGACAGCCAGACTTAGTAGAGGAATTGATTAAGAAATTGAAAAAAAAAATTATGGTGATTTTTCATAACAGAGAAAGATCAACAGAAAGATCTCTCAGGATGCCTGGTATAATAATTTTTTTTTCAGTAGGTTCATTATTAACATGTAAAAAGCTAAGGACTGCATCTGTGAGCTTGTTTCTGTGTGATGGGAGAGCATTGAATGCAATTTTTATTTTATTAAGGCTTGTCATACCGTAATATTAAAGTAATCTGATGAAGTAGAGATTTGATAAGTAGAGAGTGAGGGGGATTGAAAATTTAACTGACTCATCTTGGGTTAGGTGGGTTGGACTATATAGTCTCCAGAGGACTCCTGACTTYCACAATCCTGTTGAATAGTGACTAAGATTCTGTCAAGATACTGTCTATTCTGTTTACATAATGACTGAGATTATGAAGATATTATAGTGTTTTCTGTTGACAGAAGGCAATATAGAGTGAGGTAACCTCAAGAAGAGATCTAGGCTACTCTGTGACATAAAAACTGAGGTGTGAGTGAGATGGGAATAGCAGGTTCTTAATAATTTCTCTATCTCCCCCATATACACATGGTCTGTAAATAACACACACATGACAGTACAAGTGTTAGCATCAGGTCTTGGAAAATCAGATTATTCACTCCAGCTTGTTGATTTCTCCAAATACTGAGAGATGTGCAACAGTTTCAATGTCATCTTGGCCCTTCAGCATKATGGCAGTTGTGGATGGAGGTGTGTGGGCTGTGTGAATGGATGGAGACTTATTTTAAATATTCATTACTTCTCAAGTTTAATAGCTGGTGTGAGCTGCCAATGATGACTTTAAAAAAGTTAGATTTTGCTTAGATTTTCTATTTTTTTACTAGTTTCTTCTCAGGTGAGGTCTAAATATGATCAAAGACTGGGACAAGATTCAYATAAGCTGCTACCTTAGGGAAGTATCTTCCTTTATTTCATTTCCAATGAGTTTGACAAGCAYTTGTCTAATGGTTGTGTCCTCATGTGTAACTCACACATATTGCAAAATCACTTCTGAGACAGTAACTTCAATAGAATTGCTTTGAATATATTTGAAGTTCAGTATGATTAGGCTGGAAAAATAATAGCATCGTCAGTCTTGGGACTGCAGAATTACTGCTGTTAATATACTAATTCAAACTAGGACTGAAAAAGGTCATTTCCAACTTTGTGGAGCAGCATGCACAGAACTAACACATTAGCAGAAATTGGAAAAAACAAAACAAAAATAACAAGGAAAACCCTTCAGTCAAAGGATTATTTATTTATTTATTTATATTTCTTTGACCCATCTAGGAATCTGGAAATGGATTATAGCCCTCCATTGTGGCACAATTAGGCACAAATTGTACAGGACTTATAGTTATTTGGGTTACTTGTTGTTTGTTACATGATGGCAGAAATAGTGCAACATTTTCAATAAGACTTTTTTTCCCCCCAAAGAACCAAAACRCCGTCTTTGACCATTTATGCTGAGCTTTTGTAACAGACACATACCCAAAGAGACAACCTGACTCTTCGAAAACCTCTAGAAAAAATAAACAAAGCAACAGGGTTTGTATCTTAGTGCCACTGTCTCTGACATGAAAATGAATATTCAGGTGATTATTGTAAGCTTATGATCATGATCAAAAGGTAAAGCAAATATTAACTATAATAAATCATAGACATTATTACTTGACAATAAAAATAAACATTTTTGGCTTAAAGATCAGTTCTAGATTTCTTACATATGTTTCCTTTGTTTTACATATGAGATTTCCAAAACATATGCTGAATGCAGAGGAGACATACAGCAAAATATCCTTTCATAATAAAAATTTAATTTTTTTTAGATTGCATTTCTACTTGGTTATCAAACATAGATATTCTATGTTCTTTTCTCTCATTTTAAGCCTGTCCTGATGAGAATTAGCTAAGCAAATCATATCAAATTGAGCTATGAAACTTATGTGTTTGGATATGTGACTGCCGGAGCATTGGGAATGGTCAGACTGGGAAGTTTCCTTGAAACTTGAGAAAACTAAGGGCTTCTCTACCTTTAGAAGATCAGGGTTTTTTTGGKTTTTGTTTTTATTTTCTTTTCTTTTTTCTTTTTTTTTCTTTTTGCAGCTATGTAATAGAACATGATAGTGGTGASTGGCAGACTTTTTTCTCCAAGCTGGACAGCAGAAGGGTGAGAGACAATGAATACAAATCTAAAAATCCTGGGAAATTCTGTCTATATAGAAAATCTGTCCCACCATGGAAGTGATCATGTGTTCGAGGAAGTTTTAAGAGAAGGTGYGGAATTTGTGTCATTGGAGATTGTTAGAAGTCAACTAGAAGGCCTCAATGCTATTAGAGAATATTAACGAAGGCCTTGGTGCTATTACAAGAATAAAGTGATATTTAATGAGTATTGCATCGGTGTGAAAGCAGTCCATGAATAAACACATGGATAAAACCACAGAATTTTATTCTTATTTTCCTCCTGGTCAGTTTTATATTTTCTTTCTTTTTTTTTTTTTTTTTTTTTTTTTTTTTTTTATAGTGAGGTAATTATCTGGGAGTTATTGGTTTTACATGTTACTAAATAAAAAAAAATCCAGGCTGTTCCTTTGAAGCAACATCTTGTTTTATTGCTTCTTTAAATACCACAACTCATACTTAGATTTTTCAAAAAAAGATTTCAGAAAGAGAAAGGAGATTTTATAGCTAAAGTTCAGGTTAAACTACACTTAACTTGACAGATTAATTACTTTAAAAAACAAATGACTTGGAATTTWTAGTTAAAATACCAGAGAACAAAAAATAGGGTAAAACCATTTTWAATGGTACATAAGATGATGAAAAATATAGGAAAGAAAAACTGKTTTTTTTCCCAAATGAAAGTTTCAGGTGGTCATGGCAACAAGAATATAAAACAAAAAACAAACAGAATAAAACCTCTATGTAGCTAGGGAAGCTAAAACACATTCAGGATTTAATATCAAGAGAGTATGTAAAAATTAATCCACACTTACTGAAAAATCTGGAAAAGTATCCTAGAAGAACACTTAATTTCCTGTTATAAAAGCCCTTGTATCTCACTCATGAGTAAACAAGTTGCATCAGCACTTCTAGGACGGGAATGATTGTGAATATTTAAACTCAATAGCAATTGAACCTGACCTTAGTTTGGTCAATTAATGGTAGCAATAAGACATAACTTTTATGGGAGCAGTTACCTGCTACAGCAAAGCAGAGCTCAATGTAGTGCTAGACTAAGTATGTTACCCCACTAACTCACTGYTTATACTCTGATTTGAAATGTGAAGTGCAATATATCTTCGAGAATATGGAAGAAGGAAAGAAATCTTTGCTATTTCTACCACTAGTGAGAATTCTAAGTTTCATCAACTGTATCAATAATCACCAATAAATTATAGGATCAGACTATATTTTCGTATCCTAATGYTTAAACTTGCCCTGTGTAGCTCACAATGAGAACTGAAAAAACAAAACAGTTTTTGGTTGCACATTTGGTCGCATCTGTTGGTCTCACTGTCTGACTATATGCAAAGAATACAAAAAAGTTGCTCACATTTTGAGCTATTTCATCAAGGAATTGAAGATTGTATGAATCCACAATAGAAAATGTGTTATTAAAAGCAAAAAAWATTTGGAAACTCCAAATTTAATCATGTGTGGAAATAAAAATGAACACTGTGTGGAATACCTGACACTGATGACAATCAGTCTATATTAACCATCCCTGGTTCAAAAATGTGTCTACAAACTCAAAGTAAATGTTAGTTATTTCMATAACGTGGCACATGACACCCACAATCTCTAGCCTTAAGAAATATGTAAAGTGGAGATATGAAGGCAGAAAGAGGGTTTACATTTGAAGAAACTTCAGCTGACTTATGTAAAACACATTATCTGTGATACTCCAGGATGTGTTCTCTTTTCTGTCCAGCTTGTGTAGCATGCTGAAACAGATACGTAAATGAGTACACACACATACACAGAGAAAGATGATTCAGGAAATATCTAGAAATGTTTTTCAAACCCATTCCCTGCCATTATGTGGTTACTCAGGTTAATATAACCTGTCAGAAAGAAGAGGTGCTACCATTAGGCTGTCATAGCCATGGAATCATCAAGCTAGTATGTGACTGGTGCYGTGTTCTGTAGTATTTCAATCAGTGTGTTTGACATTTCTCAAAAAGCATTCTTACTGAGAACTTTAATTGCTCTGTAGGTGCTTATATAAAGGAGAGAACCCATCTGTTACAAGATTTTCAAAGTTTTTTTGAAGGGAGATTAATATTTAAYTTATTAATGTGTACTTATTAATATTAACCTATCAATATCTTTTGAATAGGTTTTATTCTACACAATTTACAGGCAGGTAATTATCACGTTAACTATCAGTTAGKATGTACTATGGCTAGACTTAGGAAGTTGGTTAGGGTTTTTCCTGTTTGGTAGATTTTAGGGGGTTTTTTTGTGTGTGTATGTGATTTTTGTGTTTGATTGTGCCTTTTCTGTTTGTCTTTCTTTTTCTTTTCTGAATCTCTCGATGTAACTTAAGTCCATTTTGCAAGTTATTTACATGAGACTTGTAAAACAATTTATCCCCYTTACATTCGCAGCAGCCTTTCATCTACTTGAATACTATTATCATGACTACTTCTCTGTTATAGAATAAGCAGATAGAATGCTCAAATATTCCTTTGTATTGTTTCAGTATACTGTTGTCTCATTTTAGTGTGCTATTATCTCACACTCTCTGAAAAAGATAATATTCCTATCCAGTAATCCAATATACCACGTTCTGGAAATTCTGTTGCCTCCTTTTATTCCCCTAATTACTTGTTTCCTTCTTCTATACATGCCACTTTAATTTCAGTTCTTCCTATTGCTGCCAATCTTTATAGCCAAAATTAGTAAAACAGAAATTAAGTGAATAAATAAAGAGGAGGGAAGACTGGTGCTTGGCAGTTCAATATTCAGTCTGGCAGGGCTCTTCATTGCTTCTTTACTGTTTATTTTGGCTTATAAATTCTGCACTTCAAATGAAATCTACACATTACTTGACAGGATACAGTAGTGCAGCAGTTGTGGAGCTGTCTCAGATTTGTGTGACAGAAACAGTGTAAAGTTACTCATAGATTAGTAGACCCTGTTTTTCGTGGCATAACATAGGCTATACTTAGCAGAAAACAGTTGCATCAGTTCCTGTGAGACTCCTCTATGTCGAGGGAAACATTCAGCTGTAGGAAAGATGACAAAGATCAATGCATTACATTTGAAGCTACAAGAGGAACAGTACTCTTCTTTGTCCAATTCATATCAAGAACTGAAAAAAAATAGCCCTAAAATAAAAASATTCTGAAGTTAAAATTTTTTCAAATGTATTTTTAAGACAGTTGTGCCAAATTCAATTACTTTACTGGTATTTATATATATTTCATAGACAATGTGAAGATGTAAAAGTCATTCTGCAGTTATGTTTTAGCATATGTAATTACATATGTCTTAAAAACACTATGAAAAGTATCTATAGGTAAAAACATGTATAAGATATACCAGTAAATGGATATGAGAACTTGTGTTTTTATTGTATATGGAAAGATATTAAATAGCCTGATATGTCTAGTTTGTGTTTTTCTGTGGATGTTAAAGACCATCCTATTTTCAAGTGAAGGAGACACCATGAGTGATGGAAATGGAGTGCTGAGAGGAAATTAACACCATTTACTTCCTTTTCTATAAAATCATTATTTCGACCTGCCAACTTCCATTTTGTTTTAACTCTCAGGATAAATGCAATACATGTAATTCAATTGCAATAGTAACACAATTGTAATAGCAATGCAAGAGTAGCAGTAAATTTCTTTGTTCACAGGAAACTGTGGTCAATGCATGGTACACTCATCATATTTATGACCAAACTGCCAACTTTGTAGCTAGATATTAATTTATTTAGTAGTTAAAAAATAAGAAAATTTTTTAAYACGTAATAAATTGACAATTAACAACTAGACCCACTAATCCTGTGTCCAGGTTGCAAATAGCAACTTAGAGGCTGCCCCCTTCTTTTTCACAACCCTTCATTCATTCATTCATGTTATGACACTGCCACCTTTGATGATGTATGGGGTTCATGTGTCAAGTCCTGTGTTGGGGGCTGCAGGGGTAGCTCTGGGGAGAAGGAGGCAGGGACTGGTGCCAGCCTGCTTTGCAAAGGAGCCACAAGTGTGAGGAGGAGGAAGATGCAGACAAGGTCCTGCTATGGACTGACCACAGCCATCCATTCTYGGCTGGAGGTAAGGGTTGGGGAGAYGAAAGAGTCAGAAAGCAAGGAATGAAGAAAGGARGGTGTTTTTAGTTTTTACTTTGGTTATCACCACCCAACTCTACATTTAACTGGTGATAAATTAAGCTAATTTTCCTCAAGCTTTGTCTGTTTTGCCAGTGATGGTAAGTTTGAACTATGAATTATTGTGTCCCAAAAGCTTTTGCATCTTATTCCCCACCACAACCTCTCTTGAAGAAGGGGACTAGAAAAGCAACTGGCTGATATGTCAGCCAGTCAAATTCAACTCACCACACTGTACTAGTTAATAATTTTTTAAAATGAAAACATTAAAATAAATTAAATTAATATGTATTCTTTTATAAATAGCATTATTATATTCAAATATTTTATTAGTCAATTGTGGAATTATAATTATGTTTCATTAAATAATACAGCATTATTCTGGGAAAATCCTACTGCATTTTCTTATCGCTTTCCATATTTACATTCTCCTCTACCTTCTGGTTATTATTTATTTATAAAACCTTCATGATTTTCTGTCTCGATATGCTGAAGGTCTCTATGTTGGGGGAAAGAGGTGTCATTTATATTTTATAGCCTTTTTCCATTTGCTTCACAGGAAGTATAGATTTTTTGCTTGTATGTTTTCACTATTTATTTTTACATTAAAGTTTGCAATTCCAGATATTGATTACCTTGGAAATGTCTTAAATATTTACCAATTGTGGTACATTTTTGCTCATATCTTTTTTGTCTAAACTTTCATAGTTTTCAAATGCACAAGATTCACTTTTGTAAAGCTGGCCTTTTTCTTTCACCATAAAACTGAGATCTACCAGAGTCCTCTCCCATTTTGGATAAAGGTCTTTCAGAGGAAAACAAWTTTTTTTCTGCAACTTGTAATGCTGTAGATATTTTATATTTGAAGTTTGAGCAGCAGAGTATATCACAGATTTGAACACTGTAGGTTTTATTTTTCAGATGAAAATCAGTAAGCTATTGCTTCATGCACTGGCTCACCTGCTCCTAGTGTGTTTTGGGGACTTACTGTGATATATTTTGGTAATGGAATCCAAACAATAAAACCTTCCTTGACAAAATGCTCATTGACTCTCATTCCCCTTGTCCCATTTCAGTTTTAATTGTAATTGCTATGAATAACATTCCTGATTTTAATATTTCAGTCATGAGAGTGTTCCTAACACAGAGATGTGTTTACACACTAAAATGGTATTTCCATTTATTTTGATTTAATCCTTGATTTTGTACAGGCACTCAAACAATTGTTGAAACACATATTCAAGATCATAAAAGTGTCTCTTGTTATTAATGAGATAAAAAATTGTTTTAGATCAAAATAATTTTTCTAATACTATTCATAATATAATTAAAAATTGAATTAGAGAATGGGAGGAATTTATTCATATGCTCAACCTAAAGCTTTCCTTTTAGCAATTCTTTTCACAATTCTAGGGATTGCTTGACAGCTGACTTCCAGAGTCAGCTACATCTTTCCTCAGTGATCAAAGAGGTGATGGGCATTTCCATGATTGTAACATTTTAGTCAGGGCAAATTGAGATGTTCTTCRGCTAAAGAGTATTCCACAGCCATAACAAAGAACAGTTACAGAATATTTAGTGATTCTGCAATCACAGGGTTTGACCTCTGCAATCTATATCTGTGTCTCCTGAACCCCCTGGTGCAACTACTTTGTATGCCTCTGACTGGTGCTCATATTAATGTGCTAGTTAAATATATGTGARCAACCATTTCAAGCTAATCAAGAAGGGCTATCAAAACTATGCAATAACAGTTTTTAAAGAATGATGTTGACATGTGAGACATGAATGTTTTACTAACACAGATATTAGTTAAGCATGATTAAATGGAAAAAAATCAGGGAAATACTGGGCAAATCCTCCAAAGACTATTGCAATATATATTTGTCATGCTCTTTGACATCTTTGACAATAATTATTTCATGATTTTCATGTCTGAAACATGGATTTCTCAGTTTAAACCATGCTTTCACAGTAGAATGAAGAGGTATAGTATATGCTTCAGAGGAAGGTGAGCCAGACTTCCTTAGGTGGCCGTTGTACATGTTTACATACGGTCAAATGAATCCCACACTGCGTGACTAAACAGAGTTCAGTCAAATTGACCAAAGAATTCAAGCTATACAGACTGAATACATGCTTTCTTTAACAGCTCTTATTTCAAATTGTATTGCATCAATATTTATGTATCCTAAGAGAATAGGGACAGAATTCACTTTGTTTAACTTTGAGGAGGAATTTCCAGCACACAACCTAAGATGGATATGTAACATTCAGGATTATTATGCATCTAAAATTTATGAAGTGGTCATAGACTTTATAGACGCCTACTTTAGATTAGGTGCCGAACTCTTAGTGGGATAAATTTAGGAAGCGATTTCCCATGGTTATTAATCACTATCCACCTTTAAAAGATAACATAACTGAAATACTTTTACAAATATAAATATAAATACAGAACGATATATTTAACTCCTTCCTCTCATCTTCCTTGCTATTGCTGTTCATTTGGAGAACCAAAAAACAGAATTTAAATTCATATTTATGAAATATTTGTCAAATAAAAAAAGTCATAAATCTGAAAATTTGGAAAAATTAAGAAAATTATGACATTGTTTTTCATGTTTTTTCATATTAGCCATTCCTCCGTGACTTCCCTCAAAGTCTGTTTGTAGCAAAATTTGGAAAAAATTAAATGTAAATAAAAATCTTATTGTAGTTGCTGTTATTATTAGTATCAAATGTTAGGGCACGTTATTACATTTCATATGAAATGTTCAGTTTAATGTATTGTGATTGACAAGTATTAACTGCAGCATTGCTGCAGTCAGTGAAAAAATTAGTCATTCYAATAGAGATTTTGATGTTAATTTTCTACGAATTTACTTATGTTTGCAAAAGTTGTCATCATATATGTAAATTGATACATTTTATGCATTTAAATTATCATATAGTATTTATTGAGACAGCTGTCAAGATTAACCCATTTAGAATGTCACCTTGAAGGTGCYGTTGGTTTTGACTTGACATAGCTGTTGTGACAGCAAGGAAAACATGCTAGGAGCTTCTAAGTAGTCTTTTTTTAATTTTTATCCTATTTCATCTTGTAGGTTTTACTTGTATTTTGATGTCTGAGCAAAAAAAGAAAGACCAAAAAAACCCCACAAGTAGGATTTTCAGAAGTAAATAAAAATGTCAGGTAGTGTTTTTATTTTGGAGTTTCTTTTTTGGCATACACTGTAGAGCTTTGTTTTTGTTTTTTTTTTTTTTTTGTAGTGGGGTATTTTTTAAATTTTGAAAATCAGAAAATCAATAAAGTATCTCAATGGGTGGTACTTCATGCTAAGGTAAACAAAATGCCTAGATGATTGAATGTGTTAGGAATCTTCTTGGTCCTCAAGGTCTTCAAAAAAATTCTTACAGATGTGTATAGGCAATGAATTCAGAATTCACACATGAGAAACCTAAAATTGTACATCTTCCCAAACTGGCACAAATTCAGTCTTTCTAAACAAATACTAACCTTAAAATCACAATTACATTAACATTTTCATCCTCCAAACTATCTAGTAGTGCTCTCTAGAAGAAAATTTTTAGATTGTATTAGCAGTGTCCCAGCATAAAAATTTTCTTCAGAATTGCTAGTCAAAAACTTTTCAAGTTAGTCACATATATCATAGTGAAGAAAGCTAAGGAAAATGCAAACAGCTTGAAAACAATTATTTTAAATAACAATTAAGATTGTGGAGAACAAGAAAAAATAATGAAGAAAAATAAAAGAAATGGAAATAATTTTTGAAGAATTTAAAACTTTTGTACTTAGTGTAAATACATATCTGTACATATGTATTTTCATAGTAATTCTGGCTGATACATAGATGTTTTACATTTATTTTACACATGAAAGTAATTGTTTCAGGAAAAGAAGTGTTTTAAAATATGTCAATTTATATTGTCTGTGCTTTTTTATGTTTCTATGAGGTCACATAGGTATCAAAAAATATAATTTAATGATTTCTGAACAAATGAAAAGAAATTAACATCAACATTTTACTAGAGTAAGAAATACTCTCCCAATTTTCGACATGCATAGCAAAAATCTGACAAATAATATAGAATTTTTATAATTTGGTTTTAAAAATTGTAATTGTCTAGTCTTTTTGACATAATTGAATCAAATTTTTCTAGGAAATATATATATRTATATTTTTATAKTTTTATATATTTATATATATATACAAACCATTATATGTATAAATGAATTATTAATATAAATTCACCATTTATTTTACATSTACATAATTTTGGGGAGGTTGTGGAGTTGTTGGGGTTATTTTTTGTGATTTATARTCTGATTTTACTTAACAAGTAATATATTGCAAAGGATTTGAATAACAGCACTAATAATAGCAATAATAATGAAGGGCAAGACATGCAACACTTTCCTTCCACATTCCTGATTTTGTAAATGAATGAAACAAATAAATAAAAGAAGCTGTGCATGTTTCCCCTATGCTGGGTGCCAATCCATATTCTGAGATGAATAAATGAAGACAGCAGCTTTCCTAAACATTCAAAACTGGGTTTCTAAATTTTCACAGTAGATAATTTTACAACCAATGGGCTAAATCAGCTGATGTGTATTGTCTGACTTAACTCTACAGTGATTTACACTTTTTGTTTCTCAAAAGAGATCTTTCCTTATCTAGCAATGAAATCAGATGACAAATCTGGAAAGTATGTCCCCTCAATGTCATGTGGCTTTGTGATTTCCTGGCTGATCTCTCTCATGGTCTTGTAGCTGATTCCACTTTCAGCCATRATTATTGAAAAGAAATGTAGTGCTAGTTMAAGATCAAGCTTAAGGACTGGAATTTTACACATTCCCATTTGAATTGCTGTTGGCTTCACAGGCACTATTTTGTGTATCACTGCACATTGCTTTAAAGACATTTAAAGCTGATCCACTTTCAAACGCTAGAATTCTACTGCATGTAGAAATAAAGCACACCTCATAAATGTTAGGCATTGCTCTGAATTTTCCCTATGCAAATGATTGGAAGTGGAATCTAGTCATAAAAACGGTATGATGTTTTAGGTAGAAGTRCTCCCTTATGCTTTATACAACTTCTCTATGTTATCATCACAGAAAGAGATGTCTCAATGTGGTCCAGATAAATATACACAAATAAAGATCAGGATTAATTTGTTTTTGCTTTACACATTGTCATTGGCGAAATACTTACCTTCYATATTTGGTTAGTTGTTCTTTAGAAAAAAGGTTTGTGGTTTGTTTTTGTTGCCGTTGTTGCTGTTTTTTAGGAGGGGTTTGATTGATTTTATTTGGTTGGTTTTAGTTTTGGTTTCTTCTAGTGAAAGTTCTTAACATTCAGTACAAGAAGACTACACATCGAATAAATATCCTTTTCTCATACATACACTCTGGATTTTTATTGGAACTGGGTAAATATTGAATATCTCAAATCATCAGTGAGAAAAAAATCAATTTGAAAAATAAATGTTCAGGGGACGAAGATAAAAGTAAGGTCTGGCCTAAAAATAAGCAAAAAGCACTGTCTATACTTGACTGTCAAAGATCTCAAATCTGAGATTCCTTCTCTCTTAGTTGAAAGAAAAGGGAAAACATTCACTTTCATAATCTAAAATGCTTTGGGATATGCAGACCAAAGAGTCATTGATAGGAAGCAAGAAAGCAGGGACTTTAACTTGCCTCATGTATATTATAAGTAAATCAAATAAACATTGCATGACTTCAGAGCTCTCAAAATCTGTCCTTGGTCTGTGCAACTGTCTAATAAATCCTAACATGCTACAAGAAGCCTCATGCTCTGAAATATAAAAATAAACAAAAAATAGAGAAATTGCTTGTTTGTTTCTTGTTTCTTTAAGCCTTAGGGAACATGCTAGTTCATCATGTCCTAAGTATTTACAGTCTACCTCACTAAAAGGATTCTGAAATTTATGAAGAGATGTATCCAAGAGAATTTAAAGCTATGCTATAGTATAATGCTATAAAAGAATATTTTCTGCCCATCTGTGGTTCCCATTTCTATCAAATTCRTATTCATATGATTCTCATACACCTTCTCAAATAAATTTCTTCCACAGATTTAACAGCTAAAAAACCCAAAATGGCCAAACAAAAAACTTGGCAAATAATCTGGAAGAAGACATTCTTTAATCTGCTCATCAACAGAAAAATTCCATGAGGTAGTATCTGTAACTATTCTCAGACCACAGGACTCGTGCACATTCTTCTGGTTTATCTGCGTGAAAATCAAGTTCTAGGCTTATAAAACCCCATAAAATTATGGGTTTGCTTTCTTGTCAAGTATGGTATTGCAGGGTTTTTTTTATTTAACTCTGCAATGACTCCCTTTCTCATTTCAATTTTCTGCTCCATGAAAGGCCTCTCATGCCCTTTTATTATGTCATGCTCTTTGTAGGTAAATTCAGACATATTTTGGCTTTTTTTTCCCCTCATATGCCCTAATATTTTCAACATTCACCTTGATCCGGTAGCCTTGGCAAGTTTCTCTTTCCTCCAACGAGCCATATGTCAATTATTGCTTTTATCCATGTTTTCTCTTACCATAAGGCACTTGGCCATGCTGAGTAACCAAACCAATTAAAAACATCACAATGTTTTTTTTTAATTAAAAATAATATGACATGTAACTACTCTAATTGAGACAATATTGTTGTGGGKTTTTTTTCTGGAGAATTCCAGGACCACTAGAAACAGTGGTTTTCAGTACTTCACCTCCCATAAACCCCAAATCCCATATTTTTTACTGAAAAGCAGTGAAGTCCTTACTATTTTTCACTTTAAAAGCAAAAACAAACCACAATTGAATTATTGTTCTCATAGAACTCTTTTAAAATAAAGAATTCAGTAGTGGATTATATAACTAATCTTTTCTTTATTTTTAATTACTCTAATTAGATTTTTATTAACAATAATGTAAAWTAAAATCTGAATAAGTGCCTACCTGCATTTTTACATTAATCACATAATGAAAAGTACAAAATTTATTAGTGTTGCACCCCAAGAGCAACATTTAGTTAATTAATACATTGAAAGCATTATTTCTGTATAAGCAGATTCACTCAATCAAAGATTACTTAATTTCTTCAAAGATGATTGTTGCAGAAATCATCTTTTACTTTGTCAATATAAATTTTAAATATTAATAGATTCTGACTTGACTGCCTTATCTTGGGAGCCAGAAGTTATTAAGAGGATTTTTAAAGGATAAGACTATCCCCGGGACAATCCTTTCTCAGTGGTATCACAATACCACATTTGCATTCTCAGAGTAAGGTAAAATGGAGAGTCAGTATTTTTTATTAGGCCAACTCTCATATTTGGGGAAAAAAGTAAAAAATAAGTCTTGAAAGTTTGAGGGTGTTTTTTGGTTTGGTTTGGTTTGGTTTGTTTGTTTGTTTGTTTTTTAATTTGTACCATATATTCAGCTGTATAATAACTTCTGACCTTACATTTTATGACTATATATACTCTGGGATCTCCAGGAAGAAATTGGAGGAGTTTAAATGTGGTGCTCAGTGTTTGCAAATCTTCAAATACAGCCACTGCTGTCCATCGACTACACACAGAACCTATGCACCTTCTTCAGAGGATTGCTTCAACATGTGCTGAAGATATAGAGGYGATTTTGACAGCTAAGCTGGTTAAAATGATTCCAATAATATAGTTTAAAGTTTTATGTATGTAAAACAACAATTTCTACAGCAATTTCAGGATGGTGCAGTGATTTTAAAGCTTGGGATAAGATAAAATCTAATCAGTACAGCTGTGTGATTAAAATAATGCSACACTTGGGACCATGATTGATGAGGAATTAGATTTGGACTATGTCTGGAGCTGACCAAAGGATTGTGAGCAGCTACATAGAGAGTATTGTACAGAGCCTTTGGTGAGCAGAATTCAGTTGAAAAAGAAAYGTGCTTGAAGATTATTTTGGCCAACTGTAGTAAAATACATGCTTCTTGTGCCTCTTGCACACTTTCAAAAAAGAACATATAAGCATGAGTAAGCCTGTGTGTATTTTTTGGTGATATAAAAATTCTTTGAAAACTTAAGGTAGCTGACAGCAGAAAAACATACCTAACCACCAGAAAAATGTACCATTCCATAGAAACTGTAAATAAGTTTGAGTTTCAGATTAGGAGTAATTTTTACCTTACCTCAGAAGGAATAAATGGATGACATTCACAACAGGATTTCTTTTTTTCTCCAGWGAGCAGAATGCTCGCTGGAAGAGTACTGCAGGATTATTGCCTTCATGCATTTGCAGATACARCTTCTGCTTTTTCTCAGGTAAGAAAGGATGGAAGAGAGCAGGAAGGTTCTGCTGAAGGTTAAGAAAGTCATAATATCATTTGTGGAACAGAGTGTTTAATTGGTATTCTACTTGCATGGTGTCAACCCTGAACAGATTGAGTTACAGTATTGCCAGAACCTAGGAAGTCACACTGCGTTCATTTGAACAGACCTCCAAGGGTCTCATAACTTTTTACCCWAAAAATATTGAAGAAATACAGAAATCAAATTTATTTATATTTTCAAGTAACAGAGCCAAACAGCTCTTAAAGTTAATTAAAATATTTAATGCACTGAAAGAAAAAAGTACCATTTACATACTGATACAAGAAAGGCAGACAAGGAGGCACATAATTTTTGAGTGCTATCACATTTGACATAACACTTTAACTTCTCATTAATGCTGACATTTAAAAGATTTATTTTTCTGTAAGTCTTCCTCACAAAATGCTAACAAATACATGAGTATTGAAAGGCTGTTTTATACATTTAATACAAATTTTTGGAATATTGACTTTGGAAGGTAAATGAGATAAGAAAAAGCTGGCAGTGTGGAGCCCTTTTTTCCCTTACACAGTATTTTAAGCCAACACAAAAATCCCACAACTTCTAAATTGTTGTGGTGCTTTTGTCTGAGGGAAAATTAATTTTTTCACAGTGGCTTATATGGGGCTCTATTTTGGATTTGTGCTGAGCACAGGGTTGATAATRTAGAGGTGTTTTCATGATTGTTCATAAGGGCTTATACTGAGCCAAGGCATTTTCTATTTTTCATACTGCCACACTGATGAGGAAATTGAGGTGTCATGGGAGGTTGGGAGGAAACACTGCCAGGACAGGTGACCCCAACTGACCAAAGGGACATTCCAGACCATGTGGCATCATGTTCAGTATATAAAGTGAGGGAGGAGGGAGGAAGAGAGGGATTTGYGGAGTGATAATGTTTTGTCTTCCCAGGCCACCATCATGTGTGATGATGTACAGGACCCAGCTCTCCTGAAATGCCTGAACACCTTCCTTGCTCCTAGGAGGCAGTGAATTAATTCTTTKTTTTTTTGCTTTGCTTATGTTCTTTCTCTATTAAACTGCCTTTATCTCAGTCAATAGTTTTCTAGCTTGTACCCTTTAACTTATCTCCCTGATCTGCTAGTGGAGGAGTGAGAGAGCCACTGCCTGGGGCTGGCTGGGGTTAAACCATGACAATATCAGGTTTTCTTAACTTTGTGCCTTTCGTTAATGAATTAGCTAGACAAACCTTTTCCTATTGAAACAGTGCACACTCTATTTAAATCTTTTTATCTTAAAATACAGAAAAAAAATATTTAGTTAGGGCATTAAAATATAAATATCTTTGCTATAAGCTGAAYGCCACAAGATGGAGAACATAAGATTTTTTAAGAAATTGAATGTGTACAGTTCATTACATTTAATTTATTGGTAGAATAAGATTTTTTAATGCAGAAAATAAATTACTGCTAATGGGACAGGCTTATATTCCACTCTTTCCTAGATTAATTATGTATACTATGCTTTGTTTTCTTTCTGGTGWTATCTAAAAAACTATACAAGAAYTAAAGCATTTTCATCAGAAAATTTCTAAAAATTTTTCTCTTGTTTGATCATTATTTCTTTTTATATTATTTCTGGCTGCAAATTTATAGCTGTCAGGATTTCTCTATGWAATTAGTATGATGGAAAGTCCAATATTTGTTCAGATAAAGCAGTGTGTATTTAAAAAATAAGACAAGTTGATAAGTTTAATGAAATGATGTGTGACATTATTCAGCAAAGTTTTCAGTTAGAGAAAAGGTCTTCCATGTAATACTGTGAGATTTAAAGTTTTCTTCTGTTATCTCTAAAGTAATTAATATATTGTTTGTCTTTGTTACAATTTTACATATAAAATCACTAAAAATATAGATCTAAAGATGAGAATTTGAATACAAAAGTTTCTGAAATTACGCAGACTGTTCAGAACTAAGGTTTGAACCTCTGTCTTCCATTTCTTATGTAAATTGCCTAATGCTAGAGTCCTTTCTTATGTCTTTTAATACATCAGTAGAATTTGCTTGTTTTACAGTGACTATCATATTCCTCTATAATGCAGATATGAAATGACAGATATTTTAAAATAAAAATAGACTTTTTCTATAACAGTTAAACTCTGTTCTTTCGAGTTCAAGCATTAACAGTGGCAATAAAAATTTCACATTTCTGTAATAAATGTGCTGATGATACATGAGCTAAAAAAGAAAATCTGCTCTCATTCACTTATAGGAAGGCTTAAATTGAATCAAATTTACTCAGTGGAGTAGTATTGACAAAATTTGTTTTCCAAATTCCCTCTCTGCCCTGAACTGGTCTTTAAAATATATCCAGAGGGAAATTCCATTATCTATTTAAAACTAAGAGTAGAAGTGAGAATTTCAAGGTCATACAATCTTCCAAAAACTAAATTCTCAGCAAAGCTTTCATAGATTTTCTAATAAAAAAATTGTAATATTACAGCTGACAAGGATTTCATTCTGTTGGCAGTATACCGTATAGAGCAATATGAATGTTATTTTAAGAGCAATCTCTTAGCAAGGATCACAGTCTGTTGAATTGTTATGAACTAATTTCTTTTTTTAACATACATGGAAACCAGCAATAAATAAATTGTTTTTCTAGTTCTGAATTTCATTTACTCTTGGATATATACTTCATGATTTCTGATTGCATCTCCTAAGTTCCTATAAAACACATTAACTAGGAAATKATTAGTTTCACTCAGAGGATCAAAATGTGTTCTCTCTCAAGCACTGGAAGTTTTCACTTGTCCTTCAAACACTTCATAACTACCTATTCTTTTTGCAGATAAGTTACTTCTTTCTAGGTGGAAACACAACATTTTGAAGACAAGGWTGTTCTTCCTGAGCATCAATAGTTCCTTCATACTATTTTCTTTTTAATGATAAAAAAGGTTAATATCCTATTTCCATTTCACTTATGATTACTTACTCTTACTGGTAAAAATATTTATTCTGGTAATTTATTTTTCATGTTTCAGTTTTTGGGATATTATATCTTCTTTTTTATTTCTCTCTTCAATGGAATTTATCCCTTTTAATCTTTTAAATTAAATCTACAAAGTCTGAGAAGACTACAACAAAGGCAGTAGAACWAGATAAGTATATCTTTCCCAGATGGTTCTTAAACCCTTAGATAAATATGATCTGTTCTTTGAAATCTTTCCAACTTTTAAATTAATTTTATTTTATTTTTAGGAATACTGATCACAGTATTTTATTAGCAGTCTCACCAATAATATCTTCAAAAACTTACATCATCAATGTACTCATCTAAAACTTAGTTTTAAATATTTTAATTTTGCAGGGKTTTTTTTGCTACACACACACAAAAARAAATGTTTTTGATGGTGTCATCATAGAAGATAATTATGTGTGTTCCGCATCTCTAGGGGTGCAAGATGAACTTAATACTCCAGGAAATATATATAGCCAAACGAAGGAAGAAGCCACAGGAAYAAGTAAGAGACACCCTAAAGCAGGTTTATGGAGGATATCTAAAGGGATCAAATAATAAAAGAAAACCAAAAAAGCTGCTGACAGAAAAGACTGATTTTCTCATATTATGCTTTCCCCTAGAAGGCTCACGTTTAAGAATTTTCAATTTCGTCTTTTTCTTGTTTTATCTTGAAACAGAATATTTCTGGTAGTTAAGCTGATTGAAACCATTTTGTTTTACATTGACTAAACATTAAGGTGAGTTTCTCTGGATTTGTTACTCTGACTGAAATAAATTATCCTGCATGATAGAAAACACAAGTCTCTGTGTCTTTCAGGGAATRGACTCTGTACCCAGGCATCACCTATAAACCACATTTACATTGTAAGTTCTGCTTGTATCTTTGGGGCTTATTTTGAAAAACAAATAGCCAATGCATAATGAGAAGAGTTGTCAATTTTTTGACCTTAGGCTGAACAAATTCAGTAGAAAAACTACAAGACTCATGAAGTACTAGGGCAACTATAGTGTACACACAGATTTATAGAGGAAAGTTAAACAAATGAATTCTGACTTGCCTTGATAAACTAAATTAATTGCTTACATAGTCTATGAAGGAGTAGAATTTTTTTTTATTGTCATTCTGACAACTTTGAGCCTTCCTTACTGTGTGGTTTTTTTCCTTCATATGTGTTTTTCATGTTTTGTTTACCTGTAATTACTTCAGAAATTGCTTCTCTTCTCTGTCCTATTTCCAGATAACATTTTGGAAAATTTTGTGGCTGAGTTATGTTGCAAAAACTATTAAGATATATCTTCAGATTGTCACTGTGGACAATCAGAACACATCTTATCAAAATTTTGGGAAAACAGTTTCTACTCAGAGTTAGAGGGAAAATAATAATATATTTTTCTAAATTTTCTCCTTTGAAATACAAGTAAATATTACTTTTTTAAATATATTATTAGTAWTTCGGTATATTTTTTTCATCTTGGTATTTCCTAAAAAGCTGTGTGCTAACACTTTTACATCCATACGAAAATGGCCTTTAAAAATTAAGGATTTAAAGACAGGTATTAAGAGGAAAAGAAAGCCTATCCATGATAAAAATGATATCTTATAAGACACTGAGAAATTCCTGATATTACTTTCTGACTTTTGTGTAGCATATTATTTTAATATGCTAATCTAGCTTGGGAGTTTTCCAATTTACATATGCCAATTCCTTAATTACCTCTAAATAGTCTATTAATGAAAAAAAAAGGAAGTTGTTTTAGTTTCATTAAAAAGATCCTTTGTCAACTTTCTATTCTCTAATTGTTCTTCAGTACATTTGAGCTTTCAAAGGGAACTAATCACTGTAGTCTCTACAAAGGGGAATTGTAACAGTCTGTGAGAATTCTTAGGAATTGTAAACAAGAAAACCTAAGTAGAGGTACAACAGTCCACATATTTTTAGTAGACTTTCAAAAACCTTGTGGCAAGGTGCCACACAAGAAAGTATTACAAAAAATGAATAACTGTAGATAAAGATGATATATTTAATCATCTGTCATATTTAATCATACTGTCCAAAAGTATATAAAATACCTAAATTAAAAATAGATTATCATTATTATATTCCAGTATACCAAAAAAATTAATAATAAGGGATTTGGAGGTTATATGCTAGTTTCTTATGGTGAAATACTTATAGTGAAATAATAGTGGTTTAGAAATTAATTTAATGGTGAGGAAAATATTCCAGAAAACAGAATTTTTGATTGATCAGTTCTAGACAGATTGAAAAGAGTGAGAACGTTTCTACTTAAGAAACAATCAATAAAAAGAGAAGGTGTATTACCCTACAACAGTTGAACTTTTCCTCATTAAGCAAATGCTTCCAATATTTGAATTCCCACATTTGTATGTATARTCCTGGGCCTAAGGATTTGGATTTGAACTAGTGCAGTTATGGTGGTAATTGTACTTCCTGAAATTTGGAAAGTAGAATACTGAGAAGAAACATTACCTAGAACATAGGAAAGTAAATTTAATCATCATCAGTCAAACAGCAAAAACTGACCTCTTAGATCAAGCTGGAGCTGACTTCAGGTTAAAGCTCTAAATCCATCAACWGCTATTTTTGCTAATGTAACATGCAATTTTTAGAATTACAGTTTAGAATAACTTTTAATCAATTCACTTCAACGTGGAGTATTTCCTTCAGTTCAATTCACCAAAAAGTAACCCTAAAACTTTCATCAAATCCTATATTTCTACTCAGCAAAAAAAACATGCAGAAATTAAGTCAACGATCCTGTATTGCCAAAATCAAAGCAATTTATGTCTATATAGACTCAGAATAGAATAGGAAAAGTCAGCTGTGACTTGCATCCCTCTGCAGTGGAAAGGCATAGCAAGGTATACAAATTCTATCTCAGGAAATCTCAAGTGAGCATTCTTATTGACGTCTTAACCTACCTTGCTGTATCATTTAACACATGGTTTTCCAAGTCTACACTTGATTACAATGTTTGAATATTTAATTCTGGACATTTTTTGAGGAACTCCTTACGTTAATCATTTATGCATTTTCCATTATTGTAACAAAACAACCTTACAAGTGATTTGTCAAAATGCCTGGCAACAAAACACGTCTAATGTATATTTGCTGTATTATATAGCAAATATAACATTCCTCAATTAACTACAATTTATCTTAGTAAGATGATGTATTTCTCATTCATTGCTTATCCCAAATCTTCCTCTATACCTCAGTGAGAAATGGAAAGAAATCTGTTTGAAACAGCAACATTCAAAGTGGGTTTTATAATACGATGGGGGGACAGTTCAATAATGAATACCAAACCCTCAATTTTATCTAGGTTTTGATTACAGGAAGGAAGACGAATATTCTAAGAAAAGGTAGATTTAAATGAGAAGCAAGGCTTCTTTCTTCCAGGAACAAAAAAAAGTAGGTTACTTCTCAGGTAGTTTGAAATGTTCACCACCTAGAGAAGTAATGTATTTATAAGAGAATCCCAACTTTTATCCAGTTTTAGAAGTGTCGTAAACACAGCTTGACAAAACACAAGAGCAAGGCATTATTTCACGGAGATAAAAGGTTTTTGCTTCCCTGGAACCAAACGCCAGGTTCATACAAGGCCAATACCCTGAAAGAATTCACTTATTGCAGGATTCTTCTTAATACCTTAAGCCACTATAAAGGAGCTAATTATTCTTCCATGTGAGTGAAAGGAATGAATTAGAAAAATTCCTGAATTTCTATGCAATGTTCATGAAGAGATRTGGCTTCAAACATTTGAGATATGTCAGTAAAAGATGCTTCTAGAGACAGAAAATTTCAAGCAGATGACACAGAGTGCTGCCAGTTCTAGTTGTTCATCATCACAGAGGAAAAAAGATCATCATAAAGAGGACAAGCTGGGTAAAAAAAGCCTGTAAATTGAACTTAGAGTCAGGGTGTTTTCATTTTTATTATTCTAACTGTGCCGACCAATAGATTTTATTTAATTATTCTGAAAAAATTGTACATGAACAATTTCTATGTGTCCTAGTTTCTCTGAACTAAATTAGAAAAAGGAAAATTTTTTGTATCAGCACACTTCTGACATTAATTTAACATTCTGRTGCAAATCACATTTCTACTAAAATGAACTGAGAATGATTTTCTTTCTTATTGATTTTAGATTATGTGGCTTAATGCTCTATGCTTATCCTGCCTGATTAAAAAAACTCAGCATTTTTTAAGACCAGCAAATATGCATACTTGTATAGGACTTTGTATCTCTTTTGAGATAATACTCTGTTAAGAGTAATATAGGAGTTTTCTTCTTGAATGTGTTATTTTCTTTGGAGTGATGCTTAGAAATAAATATATATTCATGTTAAAGTGTACTACAGGCTTTTTTTTTTCTGAAGTAATTAATTCTTGGGGAAAAAAAATCTGTTTAACCATTCATGTGGCTATGACCTGTTTTGAGGGAAAAAAAAACCACAAACAAAACTATAGTTTTGTGTGCACATTAAAAAAAAACTAACCAGATTGCAACAACCCCCAACACAAAGCTCCCTCAAAACCCCTAGAATGTCAGTGACCATGCAGTCAGGAAGCAAAGTGAGAATGCCAGAATACTGTACTGAAGATAAGGCCTGTAGGACAAGTTTAATTTAGAAGTTGCCATTTTAAAGGTGCTATAACCAGTAACATTCCCTGAAGGTTTCCTCAGCTGTTGCAAACCTATCTTGATGATATGCTGATTTCATTTCAGCATTTCATAAATACTGTGTTTGTTAAACTCTCTTAAAAGGCAGCAGGAGCTTTTCTGTACTGCCTGTAGTATGGATAACTTCCTATATTAGCTCCAAAAGCACAAGGGCAGGAAGTTTTCATTAAGCACAGAGMAATGACATTCAAACAACTTTCAAAAACTCAGGCACTGGATCCTTCTCTGAGTATCAGAAATGGGGTGATACTTAGAGGCAGGTCAATGAGCACAAGTACAGGGGATTCTCACCTATTTTTCTTTTGGAGGTCTCTGGCATCCATAGAGTTAAATTCAGGTTCTTTACTAGAAATTTGTTCAAATTCAGGTTCTTTACTAGAAAACTGTTCCGACAGTATATTGTCTTCTAAGTATATAAACATAAATTGCCAATTTTCTTTTCCAATACTACCAAGCATTTTAAAGATCCGCAAATACTTCTTCTCAATAGTTACCACATTTTCACAAGCACCTAGTTTCATTCACTAGCTATAAAATGTTCTTATCTTAATTTCTTATTACTGTATCTTTCAATTCAATGTATGTATCATAATATTGTGATATGAAAGAACATGAGAAATAAAAAAAAGGAAAATCTGAAGCACTGTTCCTAATTTTGCAGAAACCATAGTACAGACAAAAAACCAGAAAAGCATTATGAGTCATTAACATATTACTAGAAACCTTACTTTCTRAACTTCTCTATATCAGACTTAAATTTAACTGCATTTCCCAAGATTCAGGCTATGACCTGCTTCAAAGGGTCTGTGCCTGTAATCCCTATTCTTATTTTCTGCTATCAAGGCATACAGGAAGTGTGCATGACCTGGAATGCCTATTTTTGGCTCACCAATACATTCAAGCCAGTACATTTAGAGGTTTTCCAGTGTTAAAGTAACTGCAGATCCACCCTTCCCCTTTCTGCTTAAGATATGCTTCAAGATTTAATCCTTGYACTTTAAAATATAGGAAACTTATGACAGAAAAGTACCTAACAAATTGAGATCTGTTTTAGTAGAGGTGGAGGAAGTAAGAATATTTTGAGAATTTACTTCAAAGTAACGGAGGAAATTTGATTCACAACACTTTCAACACTCAGTCCTTTTTGATCAATGCATTCTGCACTGGGAAAAATTATCCATACAAACTAGCTCCTAGAAAGAATTGTAAGAAATTCTCCCTCTTGACCCTTCCAGAAAAAATGACTAACATTTATGGAATGCCTATCTCAATGTCAGACTAAATACTATTTTTCCCTATTTTTATTTCACAGAGTGTTTTTATTTTKTCCAATATTATTTTCATCTATATCTTATGTTCATTTGGTTCCTACAGATCTGCACAAAATACAACCTATATACATCCACTGCATTTTGCCATCAGACACCTAAATAGTCTAAATCAATTTTAAACTGGTATGTGAGATGATAATCTGAATGTTAATGCCAATAAATTTGTAATAACAACTTTTACAGCAATAAAAAAATATCAACCATTTCCATTTTTATAGAACTATAAATAGGGAAAAATCAGTATTTAAAATACACCGGTGAAAGATGTATTTTTTAATTTAGAGAAATATTTTATAGCTTTAGAGACAGCTTTTTTTATACTGAATTTCTCACATTAGTGTAACCTGCTTTTTAATTTTGACTCCTAATCTGTTTCTAGATGTGTTTTTCATGTAAAAGCCCCTGTTTGAACTATGAAACTAYCAATATGAATTTCTCTAAATATTTTTTCCACAATATTAATACTGCTGTATAAAATAGGACTAATTTTAAACAATTTKTAAATCCAAAGATGCGAGATAAAATTCAAGTTGACATTTATGGGTCAGCTATTAAACATATATTAGCTCTCAGATCATAGTAAAGACTACYGGTTGGCTAGTCAAGGTTCTTTTGTGCTGTCAGTTTGGTCTTAAAATTAGGACTTCCACACTTAAAGAAACATAGTTTGGGGAAAATTCTTAGACATGTCACTTCATAATACCTAAATTTACAAACCACCTCAACTAAAAAGTAACAAATGTTATAAATCAATCTCATCCATTTACTTCTGTAGATCTTTGCTCTCTGCAGACTTGGTAAACCATGTGATTCAATGGCACTGCTGTTTTTTAAGTCTTTGTAAGGTACCGAATATGTGTGTATGTAAATGTGAACATGCTGATGTCTCAAAAGATCTTGAACTGTGGGTAGAGATCTAGACAGCAAGTAATAACCCAGTTATCTACTAACTCGAAGCAAAATGCCCACTTTGTAAAAACATATGTTTGTACCTGTCCACCATCRTAATGCTCAGTCTCATCTCCTCAGAATCTCAGCTTGGTTTGAGATGTCACAGATTTTGTTCTGCTTGACTCAGGCAGACACTGGAAAGAGTAATTTAATGATKAAATGAAGTATAATAAAGCATTAAATTCACAACCAGATGCTTTTAGCCACGTGCTTCAGTCATCACAACCCTGTAGACCAGTCTTCCAGKGACAATATTTCTGTTATGTTTGCTTCTTTTTTTTTTTCACATTAAACACTAATTTAAAAAAATTGTGGTTCTTCTAAACAATTGGACTCCGTAATATGAGTTGAACTCCAGTTGCCTTTGGTAGCTAACTTAAAGATTTTCATTTCCAAGTTTATTTAATGAGCTTTACTAAAACTGTAGAAACAGCTGAAACAGTATTAATAGAATAGAATAGAATAGAATAGAATAGAATAGAATAGAATAGAATAGAATAGAATAGAATAGAATAGAATAGAATATGTGTTAATAATACAGACATGATACATATTCTGGTATTGTTCTGGTGTTCTGCCACTTGATTATTCTTATTCTTTTCAACATTCTTTGTTTATTTTTTTGGTTTTCATCTTCAATGCTTATTTTGAGGAACTTCCAATTTATATTTTCTCTGGTGAAAGCTAACCATAAAGAAATATTCTAAAASTAGATAAATGTAGTGCCTTGCAGAAGGACACTCAATTTTTTGTAATATAAAAATATTTGGGTGTTTACAGTGTTAGACTTTAATCTTATTACCTATGGCAAGATGGAAAACTAAATATTAAATTTGAAAAAGCACCCTTAAATTGTCTGTACAAACCCACATATTTTACTGAAGTATGAGAAAGGAAAGCACTAAGAGTGAGATTTTTTTGTTTAACTTCAGCAAAAGAAAATAAACAATTATCTAGGCATAACTCACATTTTAGTAGTTGTCAATAATCAGTGCAGCTGTACCCTGGGGGTAATTRACATTATTTATCTGCTTTAAAACAGAATGAATCACTAGCTGGAAATGTCTCTCATTAACTTGAAAAAGAGCTTTGATATGACTCCTTGGCTACATTTCTCAGAGTCCAAGTGTCTCTGAATCTTCACTTTGAGTTATCAGATCAGTGAAAAAAATATGAATCAAATATAAATTTCAATTTTTATGTTGCAGTTGTATAAACAAAACAGATCTTCTGATTTCAGATTAAGTAGACTTGAATTGCACTTTATATTTACTTACTTATTTATTTATTCTGAGAGAAGTTTGGACCATGGGAAGGAAAAAGAAAAAAATCTCAGACTCTCCCTTTTTTGATTCACATTTTTAACCTTACATAGTTTATAATGTTTTGTGTGAGCATGGGCCTTACAAGAATTTTCTACTCTTGGTCTATGCTCCATGACAGCAAGGCACAGATTCCAGGCCATTACCCCCCAGTCTACCTCTAGTATACATACTTTGTGGCACGGCCTGTAACACTGTCARGTTAGTTATGCACATTTAACTTACAAGGATATTAAACTGCTTTTAACTGCACCCCAGGCAGATTTTTAACCTTGTCCAGTACACAGCTGTATCCTTTATTCTTTGGCTCCMTTTAAGAACTTCTGTAGTTCTTTCAACCAAAAGGAAGAAAAGGAAATGGAAGAAGACAGAGAGATAGAAGCAAGTCKTTCTTATAGAATTCCTGTCTGTTGGAGATACAAGGTTCCTGGAATAGATCAGACTCTTATTTAACTTTTCAGCTCCTATAAAATGTATGTGATTGAATTATGGATACTTTCTTAATGCATACTTAGTGTAGAAGAGCTTASAAAATATACAGCATCATTTGATAAACTCTTTAGCTAGAGTCAGTTAAATCTTTAATATATCTAAAAGCAAGAAAATGTGCAAAATTGTTGATTTCGTGTAAGACAACTAAAGAATTAAAGAGTACAAAGCCCGTGAAAATAATTCTATAAATGTGAATTTATTGTATTGGATTATTCATTTTTTATTTTTCATTTTATTTGATCCATTTTAAGCATAACTTCAAATACCMTGAGAAAATAAAAACTGTAAAAAGTAAAGAAAAAGCCCTGACATGGCTGTGTTATAAGACATATTATATTATCTTTCATAATCTAGAGTTTCAACACCCATTGACACACATAAATGTCATAAAAACTATTGTAGCAATATTTGTGTTCACTCAGAATATAGCTTCTCAATCAATACTTTTTCAAAAGGCTTAACAAATTTTAAATGGCTTTTTCATACTCTGCAAATTCTGACAAGCAAGCCACATTTTTTGCTATCACAAAGTATAGGGATATAAATTCATGTTTGGCTTCATTTTTCCATCCAGTAAATAACTTCACTCTTTCCACTGAGCAAATGGGGTGTCAGTCAGAAGTGACTCATTTAATGAAATGTGAGCTCATACACAGTGCAGCGTCTAAAATGCTGCTGTATACTCCAACCAGTTTAGTACCTAGCATTTAAAGTGGCAACATTTTATTGAAGTACTGTAATAGCAACTTTGTTAACTACCCACAACTGTCACAAATATTTTCAATCAACATTTTACTTCATGAAGCAAAGCTGTGTAAAACTTTCATTACAGAAAGCAAGCCCATGCAAAACAAGATTGTGTCGTGTTTCATTTGTGAATGCAAAACTCATCTCAGTTTTCTGGCAATATCTGAAGCACAGGAAAGATTCTGTAATGTATGACTGTCCCTTCTTGTGAATTTATTTATTTTCTTYGAAGTTCTTGAAGATAAAACCACAGTGCCCATAAAGACTGCTGTTATCTTCTTGCTTATCATATGCTCTTGGCAAATATATTTTACTTCATTATGATTTCCGTTCCAAAGCTTTCTGTCATAAGGAATGCATCTAAATAAAGGTGAAAGGGGCACACACAAYGGCTGAAAATATCTAGTCATTTAGCAGAAGTTTGTCCAGACTCTTCCATTTTTGAAAGATTGCTTTCTGACTGCATTATCTGCTTGTTTTTAACTTTTTTTTTATCAGTTGTTCTTTTGGAGAAAAAAGATAAAAAAGGAAAGACTGCAAATTTCCTGCCAGTCAAAGAAATCCTTATATAGACCCGTCTAGCATTTGGAGGTGACTTTTCTAGTTTGTTTCTTTAGAAAGGGACTGGTGACAATCTCTGTAGATCCTCTTAGAGAAACACAATATGGAAAAATAAGGAAAGGCGCCCAAAGAAATCATGTATTGCCATTCATTTCCACAAGGACAGGAATCTTTTCTAGGTAAAAARTTTATGGCACATGCTCTCTTACAAGGGGTGGAATAAGTTAGGATGATTAAGAAAAGCTCATCAGTTTTTGCATTTCAGGGTTTTTTTTTTTTATTTCTGACTTGTCCTGAGTTCTATGGCATTCAACAGAGTCCAGTATTTACACTTTTCAGTGCGTATATCTTTACTATTATTTGTGTGCATAGGTCATGTAAAGTGAGGGATGTCACTGTACATTCAGATTTTTTGCCTAATAGCTTGAAAATGAAAATTATTCTGTTCCATTTTCTTTTCAGTGTGTTTCTTTATAGTTGAACAAAATCCCCATGAATTAAARATAGGCATGATGATGTTACTGGAATGATGGTGTTTGCTAAGAAAACTCATTAATAATCTTTATTAGAACATGAAAAAAACTAAGAAAGGGTAGAATATGCGAAGAGAAATGTTTTGTAGAAAAACCTTAGTTAATGGYAGAATTTATCAATAAGATGATATTTGGTCTACTTTAAAATTTGAGGAGTGGTAAAAAGTACATGGTCCTTGAAAAACATTTGTATATCCTGATTGAATTTAACCACTGCTAGAGCACTCTGTAGGAACTATTACTGAGATGCAAATAAGCCTTATCTATATCTTTTTAATTTTTTCCTCTATCCTTCCTGGTTGTTGCTCCTAACTTAAATGCTCCTGAGAGAAATTAGAAATTTCTTTGCCYTAATAATAAAACAAGTTAGAAAAAAAATAGTATGTGACCATTTGTATAATCTTACTTAACATAGTTTGGATTTTTTAAATGAAATAATTGGAAATTCTTTTTAAAAATCAGCATATTCTTAAAACTATTTTCATGTGACACTGGGTTTTGAGTTTGGGTTTGATTTGGTCTGGGTTTTTTTCCTGCTCTGAGGTAGACTTCAAAATGTTCACAAATATCCCTAGCAAAATTTTGCTACCTTTTGAATGATTTTGGTTTTTAGTCTCTTCTACATATGTGTACATTCTATATGCTATTTGTCTGTATTCTTCTACCTAATTTTGCAGGGCCTAGGAGGAATAAGCAGAAAATATATCCACTGGGAAATTATGAAATTATGCAAGCAAAAGTTTCATAGAAATAATCTGCTAGAAATTTTTAATGGTTTTATTTCTTATTTCTCACAGAATAAATTGGYTTGGTTTTTTGTTTTGTTTTGTTTTTTAAACCTAGCAACAAACAATGAGCTCTACTTATGTAAATGGATCCAAACAGCATCACACTAAAATTTTAATG
This sequence comes from Cardinalis cardinalis, assembly GCA_014549065.1. Taxonomy (NCBI): domain Eukaryota; kingdom Metazoa; phylum Chordata; class Aves; order Passeriformes; family Cardinalidae; genus Cardinalis; species Cardinalis cardinalis. The sequence continues at coordinate 277,783 of JACDOX010000400.1, read as the reverse complement.
AAGGAAAATTTGATTTGGAGGGGGGCAGGGCACATATATTAGCGAATCCAATAGGGTTGGAATAAGAGTAGAATTTTATGCTTCCCATTTCCTTCATTTTTTTCTGAAATAAGGCTATATGAAAGGGACCTTCTTTCCATCTCCTTTTTGGAAGTAAAAAATTATATTTCATTGTCAAAAACATTACCAAGAATATTTCATTCCCATAACAGGAGTATTTAAACTTCCAGTGTACTAGCATTATAATTCACATGAAAATACCCAGAAATACCCCCCACGGTTTTTCTATATTTAATAGTTTCCTCTGGATAATTTATTTCTGTTGATTAATCCTAATGATATGACCAGCCAATGGACATAAGGACACTGGTAGATACTATCTCTGTGCAGTCTTTTGTGGTTCAATCAAGAACGAACAGCCGTTAGTCCAAAAATGCAGGTGTGCCATAAATTTCTCAAACTTGGAAACAACTTCAAGAGAAGCAGAAGAGATATCCTCTGCTTTTGCTAACTTAATCCTCATAAATATATTAAATTTCAGGAATCTAATATCTTGAGTTATTTCATGCCAAAATCAACAGCAATGTCATAGATTTCCTTTAACTGTGAAGCTTTATGTCTTAAATTAACTTGTTATGTAGTCTGAAAAACTAAAGATTCTCTGTTATCCCTATAAAAATTTCTTCAAAGCTAACAGATAAAAGTAGAGCTTTAAGACATGAAGAAAATAGAGCTAAATTACTGATCCATATTCTAGACCAAAATATGGTATAAAACTCCAATATACTCAGTGGGAAAAGAACATCATTATAAAATTTGTGGAGGAAAAACAAAATCAAATCATCCCTTCACTATTGGATCAGAAGTCTATAGAAATCTAAATAGTAAAAGTTTAAATAGTCSTGGAAGCCAGAGCCATATGGGATACTCATCTTCATTTAAGGCTAAGAAATCACAGTAACTGTGGAGTGGGCAATGACTTTCATTAATTTGTATAAGGTGAGCCATCTGAAAATGAGATCACAATGTCACCCATTCCCAAAATATAACTCAGAATTGACGGTACAAGAAAAGGCATCTAATGGGTAGTTTCCATTCACAGGGATTTTCCTGGCCTCCCTTTCCCCCTGTATTGTAGCAGCATATCTGCTCACACACTGAGCTAGTTCACGCGGCAAGGTCACCAGGGGAATGGGAATGCATGTCTGGATATGAGGGGAAGAGGAGCAGGGTCCCATCGTCCAACCAGTCTTTCACACAGATCTGAAGTGGGCAATGCAAATTACATCCCCCCACACTTAGTATAAGTTATAAAGATTGGACATCTGCGGGGGTTTTCTTTTTGTTTTGTGGGTAGGATTTTTTTCTTTGTTTGTTTTTTGGGCTTTTTTTTGGTATTATTTCCTATGGGAGCACCTAATACACAGTAAAGGCAATGAATCAAAATATACAAGAGGAGAAGGATYCTTCTTTCTGCAGAAAAGTCAGTCATTTTGTTATTCGCCTGCAAATACTTGACTGCAGTTCAGGTTCACTTCCCTGTTTGGTTCCCAGATCTGTACAGATCTAAGATCCAACCCACAAAGTAATGTACATACGCCCTTCTGAGCACATACATGGGAGTCTACTCCTGTGGAGAGGATGGGTGCAATAAACTGGGAGAGCATGAAAGAGTAAGAAAAATATCCAAGCCTATAAATAGAAAAGTGGGACACTGAGCAGGAGTAAAGCAGCCAGCAGCCTGCAAGAATAGCAGGTAGATAAGATGATCTTTCCTTAAGGTAGTAATTAGGAGTGGAAAAGCCAGCTGTGAGAGAGAGCGACTCAGAGCAATAAGAATTTTTTAGAGCACTGCCCATCAAGTCTTTCTTATCCCTGCTCTTTATGAAATTATTTATGAGTACTTTCTTACATGCATACACACCAAAGAAAAGTTGGTAGATTTTAATAACAAAGGATTTAATCCTAAAATAATTTATGCATAAATAATACCATACAATGTCGTTAATGTCTATATTTTCCCAGAAGTTATCAGGTAAGTTAGCAGGCCAAAAATCAATTGCTCAGGAAGCTGTTGTGATAGTTTTCTATCATGTTCTGTAAAATTACCTTGTTCTTCACTGCAAAAGTCTTATTTATGTATTCTAGGTCTTACACGAATAAAACATGACAGCTCTGCTGAGTTGTGCAGTGGATTTTAGTGAAAGAGGGATTTTGGAAAAAATTAAAGTCAGTCAAAAAAATCTCGGGTTTTTTGATTATTTTCACACTTATTTGGTACCAAAACTCATATAATGAAAGACTAATAATTATATTTTCATTAAATTAATTATATATATGTAGATGTATGCAGATAGATAGATGTAGATACTTACATAGATTATATTGATGTAGGTACAGATATAGATATAGATAGATATCGATATGGATACAGATAAAATAACTGTACCTTCTTAAGAAATTAGAAGATTGAAATACTAATACAGATGTCTCTAAAACAATATTTTCTCATAAAAATATAAATAGTCAGACATGCTGACATTAATTTTGTATAAAAAAATTAACCCCCCCACAATATTTAAGGATTATGAATATCATTGCCTAGTAAAATCATTCATGTTTGATTAACATATCTATTAGTGATGTTAGTTTACCACTGAATMATTTTTTCAGTAAACAATTTTATGTACTATTATTTCAAAGATTGCATTTCTTTTTATTGATAAAAATATTGACTCTTCAATAGAAATAAATGGCAGCTGATCCAATTTACATAATTTGGAAAAATAGAATTTGTAAATCTTACTTTTTCTCTTTTCTTTTTGAAAGAATAGATTTTTCCATGCTTACTTGTGACTGACGTACATGCTCTTTTCTGGATTTTGTAACCTGTGCATAGCTAACCAGCAGTGGGTCATGCATAAAAGCTGCCCGGTTATGCAGTCTTCAGTTTGTGAGAGGGTTTTTTCCCTTACTAATCAAGCCTTCCTCTCTATTTCTCCAAAGCAGAAGTCTCTAAATGAAATAGACAGTCTTCCTGAAACAGATCCCTTGTGTTTCTGCAAGACCAATACTTGTTTCTGTTGTGATTGGTTTTCCTCCAAGAAATTCACYAGGATTTGCTGGCTGAATAAAAATGTTAAAACCATATCAATACCATATTAAACATATTCACTATTGTAAAATCTAAACAATATACATATTATTTTCTCTTTCCATTCRTCTCTTGTTCAGGTATTTTTTAAAATGTGTGTTAAAATTAAAAATGCACAAATTTTTTCATCTTATTCATTAAGTTTTAGAATAATCTGCCAATGAATCTCAGAAAGGTTGAATATCCATTAGTGGGAGTTGACAGACCTGAAATAGATCACAGAGAATTTTATACTAAGTTGACCAATTAAAACAGGAAGCTTTTCTTGGAGATTAATTTCTCTGTGCTTTATTATTTTTCTCTGCTTACTTGTTCATAGCTGATTGATGTTTCTGTGAAAAAAGTATAATGGAGCAGATATTTTGAAGGCACTTTTATTAAACAGGCAACACTGAGGGAATGATTATACAGTCATAAAAAAAATACCAAAATATCTTCCCCATGTCAAAAGACACTTTCTGCAAGTGCCAGTCAGAAGAACCTGTCATGACTTCAAGATCTGTTTCTTCAGTTGTCAGGGAGACGGCACAACACATCATAATGTGACAGTCCCCTTGSGGGGGCCAAAATGTGTTAAGGGATTTTACTCCCTAGGATAGCAAAACAGGCTATTTTAAATGCTATTAAGGCCATAACTCTGACACAAGACCAATTTTCCCTGCCCCGACCAGAATTCTTGAGCAGATCAGTCCAATCCAATCTATTGAAAAGGCCAGTTCAAGCAAAGAAAAAAATTCAAAAGACATTTTAGGTTCTGGCACCCAGTGCTGAAGACAGTTGGAGTCAAAAGGCTTTTTAATTCCAAGTACCACTCGGTGCACTGTAAATTCTATATCGAAATAAAAATGGAATTAAACTTTTGGTAACTAAGAAGGTCATGAGGAAARATTTGTCTTAAAATGTCATCTCAGAATCCCAAATAGCATGATGTCAGTAAAATTCAGGTGTTTATATCACATAAGTTCATAGCACTTCCTGCAAATAGCTTGGGAAACCTCATTAAAATTTTAACTTCTTCAGGTGATAAAGGTCATGCTGTAAGTGATATTCTCTACAGCTTTTTGAAACCAGCAAAATGTCTTGTGGAGAAAAACTGTATTAAAACTGCTCTTTTATCTTTTCTGTAAGATCATAAAGGATTTCAACAGAGATACGCAGAATAAATTGAATAAAAGGGAAAAATAATCTGAAGTATAACAATACTGAATAAATGATATTAAAATGCAGTAATAAAAGAATCATTTGATAAAAACACTATACTTGAATGAAGTGTCCAAATAAATTAGTGTGTTTTGTTGAAATATATATTCTGGTGATGTTGCAAGATTCTCACCTGAAATAGATTCTTAAATTTAATTAACATATTTTATTTTCTGATGAACTGGTTGTTAATTTATAGCACTTTTTCTGCAGATTACTCTGGAGAGACAATTATCCTGAGTCATTATTTCCTTATGTTATATTGCTTTTTTTGATTTATAGTTCTTTCATAAGCTACCTCTCATCATGGTTATAATGGACTTCCAGTCTAAGAAATAACAGGTTTGAGCATTAATTAGCACATTGTTATTCCCATTTTGGTCTATTTTTCAATRTTACCTACAGCTATACACGGTTTTTCTCTCTCTTTGAACCCACACAGGGATCCCAGAGTCTTGTCCTGGCCTGGGAGGGCCACAGGCACCACACTTCTTCTGGCTGTGACTGTGGGGTACTGGTGTAACTCCACCATAAGTGCACACAATTTTATTTTGCTCAGCCCCAGAAGCTTTTTTCCCTCTGGACCCAGAGGAACATTGGATGACTGTAACATCAAAGAAAAGGGTTAAGAATTGAAAAGATTTTGTCTATTAGCGAATCTTCCTTCTATTACTTGGGTCTGTTTGTGTTGGCATTGTTTGTTGAAGTCTGTTAAGAGTGAGGCCACCCTTCATATACTCTTGCATTGTTGTAATTGAGTTAACAACAACTACTTGTTGTATCTTCATTACACTGCTGAGATTCTAAGAAGGCAAAGTAAGCACTTTTTTTCCCCAAAAAGCCTTTTTGACTAATGTTTGGATCTACATATATGTATTGAAGTCATTGTAAGAACAGACTTCAAATTCAACAGGCAGTATGGGGTGAGGTCAGGTACAGAAGTAGACACCTGCAGCTGGGCATTTAAATTACCTGTAATGCAAGGACAAGACTGAACATAAATGCTCAGTGGCATTTGAGGTGCCTTAACATACATATATTGTTTGAACTTCATCTGACCTTACAGAAAGCATGATTGCTTCCAGCACCTCGTGTCACATATTCCATATATATGTGTGTATATATATATATATATATATATATATATGTATATATATATATATATATATATATATATATATATATATATATGTGTGTATACATGTATATCTTTCCCACTGTTTGGGCGACTGAACCAAAACCAAGGTTTACATTGGCTGTAACAAGAGCTTAGATATGCAGTTTACACGTAGACATCTACATGTAGAAGTCACATGGACTACATAATTTCAGTAACTTCTAAGATTTAACATGACAGTAATGTTTGCCTTACTTTAGAATTACATCAGCTGTGAATGATACAAATACACACAATAAGCCTTCATAGTTTTCACTTACTCTTTTACTTCTTTCACCCAGATTTATATTGGGTGAATATTTTTACCCAAACACATCTTTGAAGATAATGGGTCCCAAGTTATCTCATAGATATTTAAATGTGAAAGTTTGCGATTCACTCTAAACCTTGCCAGAATGCAGGAGACTGAAAAATGTGTGATGGAGGCTTCTGATGGATCTCTAGAAGCAGCAGGTAAGGTGTAAGTAGTTTACAAGATCTACTGTCCCCTAAGGTCTAGTTTTTCAAACAGAGTGAAAGAAAATGCATTGGCTGATGTCACAAGTTTAAAAACATATATTGAGTAAGTAACATTTTGGGAAGTTAAATCATCAAATTTGTAGACCCGGGCCTCACATATAGTCTTCGGCTAACTTAGACATGTAATGGTAAATAGCATGAGTAGATTTACATAAACTTGAACACCCTGCTCTGAAAATCCTGAACAACTGTGATGGAACTTAACACAAATTCCTAAAATTGTATATTTTATCTAGCATGCTTAAGTTTTGACTATGATGAAGTTTTTGAGACAAAATGTTTGTAACGTGGCTGCCTATATGTTGCAGTGAGAATTACAAGCAAAAGGTGGCAGTACTGTATGCACTAAGCATTGGGTCTGAAAGATTGTTACAGAATTACAGAATATACTGAGCTGGAAGGGACCCATGAGGATCATCAAGTATAACTCCTGACCCTGCACAGGACCATCCCCAAGAGTCACATCATGTGCCCAAGGGCATCATCCAAATGCTTCTTGACCTCTGTCAGCCTAGTGTTGTGATCACTTCACTGGGGAGCCTGTTCCTGTGTCCAACAAGCTTCTGGGTGAAGAACGATTTTCTAATACTCAATCTAAACCTCCCCTGATACAATTTCAGGCCATTCCCCAGAGTCCTGTCACTGGCTAACACAGAGAAGTGTTTGTGCCTCCTTTTCCTCTCATAAGGAAGTTGTAGCTGCAGTGAAGTCTCCTCTCAAGTCTCGTCTTTTCCAGGCTGAAGAAGCCAAGTGACCTCAGCTGCTCTTCATAAAGCTTCCCTCCAGACCCTTCCCCATTTTTGTTGCCTTTCTTTGGACACTCTCTAATGACTTGATAACTTTCTTATGTTATGGTGCCCAAACCTGTACACAGCACCTGAGGTGAGGCCACCCCAGTGCAGAGCAGAGGGGACAATCCCTTCCCTCGCGCAGCTGGAGATGCTGTGCCAGCTGCCCCCGGGACACAGCTGACTCTCCTGGCTGCTGACTCATGTTCAACTTGCCATTGACCAGAACCCTAAGGTCCCTTGTTGTTGCAATAATATCCAGCCTCTTTCCCTGGTCTATACACACAACCAGGGTTCCCCCAGCCCAGGTGCAGAATTCAGCACTTGCCCTTGTTGAACTTCACATGGTTGGTGATTTCCCACTTCTCTGATCTGTCAAGGTCTGTCTGCAGCGCCTCCCTGCCTTTGAGGAAATCAACAGCTCCTCCTAGTTTTGTATTGTCTTCAAACTTGCTTAGTACTCCCTACCAGTCCTGTGTCCAACTCACTTATGAAGATGATGAAGAGCAGAGGACTGAGGATGCAGTCCTGCTGAACCCCACTCACTGGTGACAGCTCACCAGTCTGATATTATTCCATTCACTGCAATCATTTGTGCCCAACCCGTGACCCAGTTTCGGGTGGGTAAACCCATCACATGATGCGTTTACCCACCCGAATGTTGGACATTTTGTCCAGGAGGATCCTGTGGGAGAGTATCAAATGCTTTGCTGAAATCCAATTGCTGTTTGGAAGCCTTATATACATACGCCTACACGTACTGTGATTTAAATATATTCATGTGTGTTTATACTCTCCTACTGCTGTTTRTGATTATGAATGAAGAATAAGAAGCAGAAATTCCATTTGTGTTATTTTAATGACTTTATACTTCCATTAAAACTTTTAAAGTCACAGACCAATGGCAAAAAATAGGATATATATACATATCCTGAGAAAGTGGAATAAATGGATAAAAGTTAAATAAAAATTTTCTTCAGGGAAGTGTAGTGAAACTTAGTGGCTGAAATACTCTGAATCTCAGAAGATTTATTAATTTTGAATGGGAAACATTGTCCTAAGAAAATTGTTTAGACTTGGGATGGCCACTCCATATTCTTGTTCTGTATTTACAGAACATGCATTTTATCTTTTGCAATAAAAGTGAAATATTAGTTTCTGGCAAGACTGTTGACCTAAAATAAATTAATAAAATTAACTACAGTTAATGCATATAACTATTCTGGATCAAAATCAAAGATTTGTATTACATTGCCTTTTTTTATACAGAAACAAACTATCCATTTAAGACTGCTAATTTCAAGAAATAGAAGTGGTCATTGTAAAATATGAACTTAAAGTGAGTAACAAGCACTAAAAATGGACAGGCTGAACAGCACACCTTCCTAATATTCCAGACTAAAATTCACATGACATATCTCTTGAAATTGCGTTCATCTTACACAAATGTCTCTTAAAAAAAATAAATAACATTTCTTAAAGTTTTTCAGTCTAATGAGAGCTAAGTTACATTTTATCTTTCTTATTGTGTACTACAGATGTTTTTACCCTTTCTCAGCAGGTATTTCACATTGCTAATTAATACCTCCCTAGCTGATCCCTGGGTCTTGGTAGCCTCACCAATGATGCTGCATGAATGCTACTTTACTCCTTTGAAGTCAGTCAGCATTTTCCCTCTGAAATATGTTCTTGGTTCTGTGAACAGCCRACATGAAGGCAGCTCCCATTGTGAAATTTAGAAGAGTTGTAGCTGGGACTTGGGCCCATCCAGCCTTCTGAGCTGTCGTGCACAGTTCCAGCAGGCTTTGAACCCCAAACTCCCCTGTGTGTTGTCATACTATTCTTTTGAAGTCAGAGAAACACTGCCCTTACAGCCACCACTGTGGTGAGACAATCATATTATTTTATATCCTGTGAAATAGAAAAGCAAACATGTTTTTAGAGTCACAGAGGACTCAAGGACACTCAAGGCCAAGTGCTATAGGAGTAGCCCAGCTGCTCAAGAAGGGGTTAAGCTTGGGCAGTCTGACCACAATCCCCAGTCAGTGTGTACAGGCTGGCCTCCAGGACAATGATCACCTCCAAGTGGAAGATAAACTTAGAAAATACTCAGAAAAACAATGGTGTTTTTAATTCCCCTTTTCTCCCTCCATAAAGGCAGAATATTTTTCTATGACATTTTTTAAATCAGTAAAGCTGTGATGGATGCACTCAACATCATATTAAAACTTTTTTTTTTTGCTAATACCTCTGGTACTGATCCTTTAAGCCAACCAAATCATTCATTTGTGACACAAGTGAAAATATATGGGAAACAATGAGCAATGTCAAGGACTCTGTACAGAACTCCAGAGGACAATTAGTAAAGGTTAATGATTTAGGAGACCCAGAATCAAAGGAGAGAGGTTCAAACCAAGTTACCTGCTAAGAATATAATTATGTCTAAGCTAGAAATCCAATATTTCTCACCACATCAGTAAAAATAAGGCTGACAGACACTGACCTTCTATGTTCTCAAAGAAAGATTGATTATTTTTAAGGGGAAAAAAAAAGACATTCCTTATGTTCCTTCTTCTGGTTACAAGATATCAGAAAAGCAGAAAGCGACTTCAGTTCTCCCACATCTCTGCAAGTACAGACAGAAAGAGGAGAGCTGTTTGAAGTACTTTTTTTGCTTTCCTTGATTTAAAGTTTTGAGTAGCATAGGAGGATACTGAAAGTTTCTGATGGCTTTTAAAGAACAGGTGGAATTTAACCTGACCCACTGTAGGAGAGAACTCCCAGGAAAATGGAACTGGGAGAAGACAAAAACCACAGGTGAAGCCAAGAGAGCAGACACAAAAGATGGATTCACAAAAGCTAATTTTATCCTATACAGGATGACTTCATAGAACTGTCTCCATAGGACTTGCTGAGAGTCAAATGTAATACAAAAAAAATCTAAAATTATTCTCTTGTTCTGAATTATCTAGTGGATTTTCCTATCTTTTGCAAATGACTAAGGAAGTTAGTGCTTTTGGGCTAAATTTACAATTTGGGTGAAATGAAGTTTGATAATCAGAACAGAAAGAAAAAAGATGTACTTAAAAGTCAGTGATTAAACCTGAAATAAAAAGATTTTCTTGTTCTTAAAAGCAAAAAGAAAACCACCACCACAAACAACAACAACAAAAATCACACAAAATAAATTTCTAGAATTTTAAAGACTCCCAGATTGATAAGAATTCCTGAGCATATTATTTGCTCAGAATACACTCTTTTTCTCTCTTAAAAATATAAAAATGAAGTAAGAAATAATGAAGTAATGAAGTAATAAATGGAGTAATGATTTAAAAATTTTGAAAATATTTGTTCTACATTGCTTGTGGCATTTATGCCTTCTCTCACTGTAGTACTCTTATCTGCATTTCTCTGAGACTTCATAAGAAGTCACTTATGCTAATACTATGAATTTTCTTCTAAAAGGAAAATACTATTTCAGAAACAGGTGCAGAATGCATACAGAAATTGAGTTTCTAGAATAAATCTATATCTTGTCTTGATATAAACTTCATTACAGGTCACATAAACTTCTCAGAGCTTCCTGAGTTATCCAGTTATGAGACATGCATCAGATCAGTGGTACTTCTTTCTTCTTTTAACTCAATACTTTAAAACTGATTGATACCTGTCAAACAAGGACAGGCAGCAGAGGAGCAGATTTACTTAACCTATGAATCTGTCTCTGCGCAATCACAAGTATGGTCATGTATATGAATTTTTATATGTGCATTTGTACATACATATATATATTTATTGTTCTGCTTTCATGAATTTCATTGTCTCCTTCTCAGTATTTGTAGGTGCTATTAATTTTAAAATGCAGTATAGAAGGAACACACAGAGACTCCCTGTTTCTCATTCTCTCTTAATCCACCCACATACATGAACAAACAACTCTTCCCACTGAACACTCCCTCCTAGCACCTGGGAATGTTAGGAAACCGTTACCTTCCTTCTGCTTTTGTTTGTAGAGAGCTTAAAAAAAGATCTCCAGATTTCAGTGTTGACATATTTAGCTGAGGAAATAATCGTTACAAAATGGAAAAGTAAGCAAAAATCAAGCAAATAATGGATGCAAATTTGCATAATAGTTTTGATTGAAAATTCTCTAGAAACGAGACTGAATGTTTAAATGAACTCATTAAGGCACTGGTCTTTTTAACCTAGTAAAGTAGTAGTAATTTTTGTAATTATTATTCACTGCTGAAGAAAGCCTTAAAATAGCGAGGGTGTTGTAAGAAAAAAATTAAAATATAAAAAGAACAATAAATAAATACCAATCCTCTCACAGAATTGTAAACCTGGAAAATTTTGGATGTCTATTTTCATCCTAGACTTTTTAAATAGGGCTTCTATTTTATTAATATGGAGTTTTAAAACAATTCTCTAAAGCAAAAATTTAAATTGGAAATGTTATGTACAGATTTCAAAGTAAAAACCTGTAGTCTATAAACTTAAAAAAAATCAATTGGAACATTTCATCTTAATTAGAATCAATTAAAACATAGGTGAAACTATGTAGGAGAAACTGTGATCCTGCTACAAGATATGGCTAATTTTGACCCTTCCCTATTTATGGTAGCGTAATTCAAATTCTCTCCTTGTGGCACTCTGTCTTTATAATTTTCACTAGGATAACTTTGTTCATTTGAGGAGTAGACTCTCTGCCATTAGCCTCTGGTGTTTTTTTGTTTCCTGGGTTTAGATATCTCAGTGCTTGTCATTCTGGCTATTCTATTTCCCTGAGGATTTTAATTCCCTTTCATTTTATTCATATGCACTGATTACAAGAAGATGCACATACCCAGAGCACAGATACTCCTTCTTTTGCAGTAGTGCACTCCAGCCTTCCCTTCATAGCCCTAACTGTAATACAGAAACACAGAAACATAGAAAATTTCGATCATGAAGGAAAAGCAAGTGAGAGACAACAACTAATGATGGAGTCAAGTCCACTGAAGTTCATTGCAAATTGAGAATCTGCAGAAAGCGGACACAAATTACAGAGCAACAAATATTTACCAAAAGGTGAAGAATGAAATATGAAACCCCAAGTGAGGAGGCAAGCACAAAGAGTGAATCAGAATATTCACTAGATTTTTTTTTTAATTTAAATTTATCTATTTATTAAAGGATTAGTTTCTGTCTTCATGCTGCATTGGCTTTAATCAGCTAATCTGTAACTCACAAAAACCAGATAGCAGTCTAGGGCTGAAAAACCAATATACAAGATATGGCATTGAACTTCAACCACCATTCCAAGCAGTTAAATGAACAGTTGGACTGTGTGCATTTGACTAATGTCCTGGGTCATTAGTGATGTAGAAACAAAGGGATAACAAATGGTTTTATCATATTTTTCATTGTTTTCAGTTTGGAGACTAAAAAGATTTATCCAGCGAGATATCATGACATCAGTCCAACATAAAACTGACATGAGGGGCAGCCCGGGGAGCAAAGAGAAGAGAAAATTAGATGCATCCTAAGCCCTTACTCTTACAGTCTGAATTAAAGCTTTTTAAGAGCTGTTGCCTTGCAAGTACGGGGCCATTCAGTGGTACACCCTCGGCTACACCAGTCATATAAGACTTTGCCAGCACGATTCCTTTCAAAATCACTTTTTCAAAACTGACAATCTTTTTCCATTAGTGATTTAGGGAAGTCTAGAAAAAAAATGATATTTCCTGACTTATTTTCTGCTTCCAATAGATCTAATTTTAACCACTTGGAAGTAGAATCTTCTGACGTAAATGGTCAGGTACAACTTTCAAGGACTTAGATAACATCTGTTTTTTCTACAGTATCAGATTTAAAACAATGGCACTTTTCTGACAGAAATTAAGTTACTTCTCAGTGTTCTGTCTCAGTGTATTATGGAAAGGAAAAAGGATGTGTTAACTATTAAGGATTATCAACATACATTGTATCATGGAATGGAAGATATGAGGGGCAACTGGAGACAGATTAAAGAGAATCAGAAACAAATCAAAACTACATATTCACAGCTTCCTGCTGTGATAATAATGAAAGAGGATGAGTTTCATCCAAACCCCCTGAAAATTACAAGCCATGAAACAGATAAAAATCTAATATATATTGAGGATAAGTCATTTATGTTTTATTACTTTGAACATTTTTTAAAGATTCAAAACTAGTAGATGTTGTAGCAGAAGTGAGTTAGATGAGGAAGTAGGGATTTAAATGAAGAAAAAACAGTATCTTTACAAATAATGGTCAAAAGATAATGAAAAAAGAAAAGGAATACCAACAGAGGGAAGGAGATATTTGTGATGCAGCATCTTTAGAATGAACTGCATTTATAGAAGAGACATTGTTTTCTTCATAACTTGATAGTGAGATTTTTAAAGAGGCTAACATTATTGCAAATGTATTTATGACAGGAGCAATAATTCCATCCATGAAACCTAGAAAAAATCTGAGTAGGAATAATAAGACTGCCTGAAGCATTTACATTTTTTGACACAGAGAGGAAAAATCTTATTTTAAGAACTTGAGAATCCCTTTTTATTCCTCTCCATCTTCATAGATGCCTCTTCTTCCTGATAAGATTGCCATGAAGTTGGCTAAGCAGAGTCTTCAGTTTCAATTATGCACACAACCTTGAAGATGTTAGAAGAGATTTTATCACCTGCAAAGATGGGCATCAATTATGTATGTGTGAGCCAGATTTTCTAGGAAGTTAGAATGACAGAATGTGATGGAAAATACCGTGAATATTTTCTCATCCTCTCTCCACTGAGAGTTTTCTAACAAATATAATTTGATCATTGGTTCTGATCACTGATTTGGCTGTGGCACTGGTAAAAACAAATGTTATTTATGTGCTTCAGGGAAAAAAAAATATTTAGCTTCTGAATATATTGCTTATATTATAAACAAAATGAGTCCATGTTCTTATTTCACTTAGATTTCACAATAGTGCAACAGAGGTAATGGAATTACTTGCACGTAGCAGGAAAAAAGTAAAGAGAAAAGCAGGCCCCTTTTTTAAAACCTTTTCCTTTGATTAAGAGGTCTGAATTAGATTTTTCAAAAGCAAGATGAAATAAGGTTTTAATTAGCAGATTAGAGTACTTTGTTTCTATGTTAGGCCTCTCTCATTGTTTTAAGATAAATTTCATCAGCCCTAGATCAAAAGACTTCCTTTAAAAGTGCACTAACATTACCTATTGAAGACCAATGAAGATTTAGTGGGTGAACTATTCTTTGAAACATACAATGTTGGTCAGTGAGAGGTGTTCCTGAACTTGGATCGCACTCAAGTGAAAGGAAAGAAAGAACATTTTAATTTTCATGAAAAACAATTTTCATTAGAGAATTGGGCAAATTAATAAAATATTTTAGTTCAAAATGAGAAAAAACACCTGGATTAACCCCAAAAGAGTTGGTTTTGGTTTTGGTTTTGTTTTTTCTTCTTTAGCTGAATCACCAGACTCCTATTGTTACAGTTGTTCTAATTCTAGATAGTTTTTTTGCAGTTTTGAAAGYTCCCCCATGATATAGCATCAGAAGGATTCTAAGGTATGGAGTTCCATTGTGTTAATTTACTTCATCAAATAAATGCATATTACAGAAATTCATTCTGAATAGGTATGGAAAAAAATCTTGAAATATTGGTCCTTATCATAAAAGACTGTGGAAGAAAAGGTTAGACATGTAACCAGCTATGTATTATAGAAACCTAAAGGCAAATCTCATATTAATTAATGAATTTGGAAGATGGAGCAATAGTTTCAGAAGGAAAAATTCAAGAGACAAAAACCAAAATATGTTTTTTTGACATCATCTGAACACTAGTTGCAGTGAAAGCACTTTTAAAAATGCTTCTGTATTAATGATTCATATTAACATGATAAGAATTAAACCTTTCACCTTATTAGCCAATATGTGGTCCATGAAAAAAAGTGAAGGCATTTTCAAGTAGCTGAAGCTGGTGAAGGAAATTATTGAACAGGGCAGATATCATCTTTTGGCAGACAGCTTAGCAAAATAGAGTTGAAATTTCTAACAGCTCATGTTCCTTAGTTCATTCCCTTTCTTCTCTCTTTGATCACTGCTTTGGCAGCATCTATTATATTACTGAAAAGCCCATTTTCATTAAATGGCTGTGTTGATTTGGAGTGACAATGTTTTTCAGTCACTTTAGTAAATGAGCATTTCTCCTCGGCAATCTTCTGAGAAGTGCCAAGAAAAGACAGTACTTTCAAAAAACACTGAAATTACATGGCTGGAGTTGTGAGATAACTGCATTACTACAACTGATGCCTTTTCTCTGTTGGTCAAAATAAACCCTTAATAATAACAACAACAATGACAGCAGACACCTGTTTTAACCCTAGAAAATACTGGGAGTGGGGGGATAGGGAAGGGATACTAGGAATATTTTGTGTCACTTTAATGATCATCAAAATTGAGAAGAGGAGATTACATCTTTTTCTACCATGTAATTATGTCAGAGGAGAGGTGAAGTTCTGTGTTTGGTGTGTATATTACTTGTTATTTTCTCAAATAAACATTTGACTATCTGATTGCAAGACATCAGCAACAACAAAGAAATAATAAAAAGGAATTCTCTAGAGACATTATGCTCAGAATTATGCTTCACAGTTTTTTTTTATGAAGAGCAGTGATCATGGATGATAGAGAAACTTCCTGATGGTGTTTATTTAAGTCAATTACTACAATTTGAGAAATAACTTCTCTTTAGGCAAGCAATTTTCCTATATCATCCACTGTACTGAAAGGAATAAAAATAATTTCTAGTCCCTGAATTGTAAGCAGCAAGTCAGACACAAGACATTTCATTGTCTGCAGAAAATCATAGTAGCCTGGTCCTTATGGGATTATTAGTGCATTGAGTCCATGTGAGTTACTGTCATTCCTGTTGTGGTATTCTGGGGAACAGATAGGAATAGGTAATTTAAAGTCAGGAGTGGTGACCTGCTCTTATTCAGGAATTTCAAGAAAGTATTCTACTTAAGTAGCAATTAGAAGTGAATAATTTTGCAGCTACTTGGTTTGGAGTGGGACAGAAAGAAAACAAATATTTCATTTTTTTACCAATCCTTCCCAAAAGCAACAACTTTGCCAGCCCAATTTGAAAAGGATAGATAAAATTATTCTAAACATTCAGAGAAAGCCTTAGTTATGAAGACTTTGGTTACACTAATAGAAGTCTTACACCTTTCCAGTTTAGTTTTTGTATACTGGGATGTTTTTGCCAAAATATTTATAAGAAAGAATAAAAAATAAAAATATTGTGATTTGGAGACCTATATGGATGGCAGAAGGTATGGTATGAGTCCCTGAGCTAATGAAACTTTATTTAGTCAAGCAAATTTTTTTTAGAGAATAAACAAAAGAAATTAGAACTTTCATTCTGCTTGATTATCTTCCTCGCTTTCCCACAATATTAAGTTTATAGACTCATAAAATCTTTTAGGTTGAAAAAGACTTTAGAGATCATAAACTATTTCACTAGATGTTGGGTTCCTTTCCCTGCAGGAACATCTTTGCTGCTCTGGGAAGGTCAGGCATACATTTCTGTTGCTTCCTGCTATGCAGCTGCTGGTAGTTACCAGTCCTGTGCACCACTAGGTCAGGCATTCGCCTCTGTGCTTCTCTCGTATCTCCAGGACCTTCTCCAATTTTGAGAGGTTTCCTACAGCTAGGATCTTCCCCTTATTCTTTCTGGACTTCTTTCTTCCTTTCTCAGCCTCCTCTTTGTTTCAGAATTCCTTATTTTTTGTAGCATTTTCTTTCTGGAACATCAAGCCCCTGGTTTTCACAATCAAAATGGACAGTGTGCATAAACAAATGCTCTCAGTTTTGTAATTTTGAGGGGCTTTGTCTCCTGTCTCTATTGATTGGAGGATTCACTTCTGTTTAATGTAAGTGTTTTCCAAATTTGCAGCAAGTTCATACCAGAGACAACTAGCAAGTATCAGGCTTTCCCTTGAAACTTCAAGAACTCACTTCAAGCACATTTACTCACAAACACAGACATCCAGTTAGATTCCATGAGTTTACATTCAAAATTAAAGACGTTTTTCCCCTTTATTTGATTCCTTTTTTTTTGGGGGGGGGGTGTGGGGGTTTTTTGGTTTTTTTTTTTTTTTCACATACAGCAGATGGGAAAGTGTTTTTCCRCAATAAGCAGCTTTACTGTTAATAAACAGACTTGTGGAGAAAACGGAGAAATCCTTTCCATTTGCTTTTGAAATTTTGAAATGTGAAATGGTGACCCATGCTGCCAAGCTTTTCCCTTGATCATTTTGTTTTCTGGCTTTGCAAAGTCTGCTGTAGATAAAAGTTCCTGCTAAAGTAGAGGTATTAGGGAATTTGAACAAAATTTCATCCTCACCTGTAATACATAGTTATTTATTGATTAATTCCTTACATGAGGAAACATGGATTTTTCATCTGGCTTCCTCAAGTCCAGAAGAGACAACCTGAAGGTTTTTTCCTGTATAGACTCTGAAAATGTGTATAATTTCCAATTCTGACCATAATTTATCTGTAGATATTGCTGGTCTGAGAATAAACTTGTGTTCAGCTTGGGTCACAAGTTGCCATGAATTTCCGGAAAACATACAGAAACATACTTCTGCATGGGAATCTTTCAGGTTTAGAAAGAGCTGAGCAAGGTTTTGAAAAGTTCATCACTACATTATTATTTTATCAAGTTGCCTAAATTCATACAGATGCTCAGGCTTTAATCTAAACATACAAAAGAAAAATTATTCCTCTTACTACTTTTTTTTTATAAATAGTTTTACTGCTGAATTGATTCACAACTGCATCGGCTCAGAGATCTAACCAAAGTTCTCATGGAGCATCTTTCTTTCCAGCTGCGCTAATGGAATGGCAGGAAACATTTCAGACAGTTCTGCATCTGTTACAAAAGATACAATATTCTAATGCAAGATCAATTGGATCTTACATCTAATTCCAACAAGTGTATCAAACATCTTAAATATAACAGAAGAAATAGCATTAGAGTGCTTAATATTCTGTCTATAGACAGATGGATTTCACCTTACCATCTACACATTTTTGAAGTTTAAAATGTTTTTTTAATGGTCATGATGGAAGATTTTATACCATAGTAAACTAATTAATGGCCTAATCAGATTTCACATAAAATAAAATCTTTAAAAAAAAATACAGATATTTAAGTAGTTTTAGTATTTGGATTCAGGAACCACACCTCTGTTATTTCTATTATTTTTTGTTTTCTGGGTTCTTTTTGTTGTTTCTTTTTTTTTTTTTCTACTTCTAGTTTTACCACACATTTTACTACGAAGGTTGTTAAAGATATTGAGGAAAGGATTTTACTGCAGCTATTTTAATGAAAGATTTAATTCATATGCCTACACATAGTCTGATAAGAATTTCCTAACTGAGGTGTGTGATGTAACTGTTTAATTTCTTTGGTGTTTATTTCATGTCCTTTTTATTTGTGCTATTCTGTTCAAAGCAAGTGGCAGAATACCAAAAAAGGCAACCAGCTGTTTACCTTATTGTTGGATAATACTTCCTGAATTAAATGAAACTGCAGAGAAGGTAAAAGGGATTGCTATTTGTCTGTAGCCAAATTATCATAAGTAGTTTGGAGAAATACAAAAAGTTAGATGAGATGAAGGTAATGTGGAATCACACAAAGAAAGACTGAAGGAAAAAAAAAGCTAGGAAACAAACAAACAAACAAAAGAGGGTAAAAGGGTAAAAAGAGTAAAAATGGTAAAGGAAATCTTCCTGGGGATTGACTTTGTTGCTGTTCAGTAAGACCCTGAGAGTCTCTGAACTCAGACCTAAACAAAAAGCACAACCTTACCCAGGAAGGACAAAGAAAGAAAAATGGCAGATTTGTTACCAATTCCTTTTATTTCAAGCTTTTAAAAAAAMCACAATTCTATTCAGTTTCAAACAATGCCTTTTCTCAATGTGTTTACTAATAATATAAACAGGTAGAGTTTTTAAGGATGACAACAAGTTAAGGGAGAATGTTACAAGAATTAAGTGAAAGAAAGGCTTATTTTTTTCCTACTAGATATACTATTGCCCAGTTACTGATTTTTTTAATTTTTTTTTGGTAAAATTTCTCTGCTAGTTGTGGTCTTGCTCCGTATTACCAGATTTCTGTTTGGTAAAAAAAAAAGTCAAAATTTTACTTCACATACCTACCACATTTGCTGCATTTAAGTATCTTCTGCTGGTTAAGAATAAAAAACACAAGTAATCTTTCTTTGTAGCATTAACTGCTTTGAACAAGCAGTTCCAGTGCCAGCATGACATGCAGCAGAGCACTCTAGCACAGTGGACTGGAGAGTTCTGAACTGGAGCAACCTCAGGGGCAGCCAAAAAAGCCACTGGGAGCCCCCAGCTTGCGCAACAGCAGCTGGCAGACCTGAGCAGGGCCAGAAGCAGTGGTGGCCAGCAACATGCTGCATGCCCAGGACCTCAGCTGCAGGTGTGTCCTGCTTTCATGCCAGCACTGGACAGGAAGCAGTGAGCACACCTATGGGACTACTGTCCTGGTACAGGAAATCCTCTGCTAGCAGATGTCAAGGAGGAAGCGACTAAGGGGGGGAACATGAGGGAGGCTGAAAGGTAGATTACTGGAATCACACCGCCTTCCCCCAGACAGGCAGACAGGACACATGGTATGGAGGATTCCCTATCTTCTCTCTGCCTGGCTGAGTGTGTTGACTCAAGCAGTCAGGGGCAATGGCGATAAATTCCTGCATGGCACAGCAGACACATCACTGAACAGCGCCATGACTTCACAGGTACAGAGTTTTGCAAGTGAAACTGAACAATAGCAAGCACAAAAGTTCATCTAGGTTGGGATGTTGCTGAGGTTAAATTGTCCTACAACCTGCATCAAAATAAGCTTCCATAAAGGTAACTTGCCGACACAGATGGTGAATGAGTCCATGACCTGCTATTTGTGAAAAGACAAGAACTGGTGGGTTATGTGTTGGATAAAGGCCATGCTGGGCATAAAAATAATGAAAACATAGTTTTCAAATTATAGGGACATAAGAAACTGTCTTCAGCTTTGGGCATCTCATTACAAAGAGAACATTGAGGTGCTGGAGTGTGTCTAAAAAAGCTGTTGAARGGTCTGGAGCACAAGTTTTGTGAGGACTGGCTGAGGGGTTGTTAATCCAGAGA
Source organism: Cardinalis cardinalis (assembly GCA_014549065.1). Classification (NCBI taxonomy): domain Eukaryota; kingdom Metazoa; phylum Chordata; class Aves; order Passeriformes; family Cardinalidae; genus Cardinalis; species Cardinalis cardinalis. The sequence goes on along the minus strand of JACDOX010000400.1, from coordinate 257,703 downwards.
AAAGGAAGCTCAGGGGAAACCTAATTCCATTCTACAACAATTGGGAAGGAGGTGCAGAATGACAGAGCTCAGAACCACAGAATATTCTGGAAAGGTCCCACAAGAATCATCAAGTCCAACTCAGGTTTATGGCCTACACAGGTATTGAATCCACAACCTTGGTATTATCAGCATCAAGCTCCGACCAATGTGGTGATGTGGGGGTTGGTCTCTTCTCCCAGGCAGCAAGTTACATGATGAGATTGAATAAGAGGCCTCAAATTGTACCAGGGGAAATTTAGATCGGATATGAGGAAAAATTTCTACCCCAAAAGAGTTGCCAAATTTTGGAACAGGCTTCCCAGGGAAGTGGCTGAGTCCCCATTGCTGCGGATATTTAAAAGACCTGCAGCTGTGGTGCTTAGCAACATTGTTTAGTGGTGGACTTGGCAGAGCTGAGTTAATGGCTGGGCTTGATAATCCTCAAGGTCTTTTCCAACCTTAGCAGTCCTATGGTTTTATGAATAATAAAAACTTATCTACATGATGGAAAAATATTAATTGCATTTTTAAAAGAAAGCTAATGATATCTCAGTTCCTGTCTTGATTCCAGTATTTTTGCTCTCATTACAAATTGCTTTGCATTTCTCAAAATACTGAGATGATGTCAAATACTCCTATTAATATGGGCAAAAGGAAGCATATTTAACAGAGATGATGGGTAAACATTTAATGAGGACACTTTGAATAATTCCTAGCTATCTATAAATAGTTGACAAAACTGATTATGAATTTAGGCATCGTGCCTGGTGTATGAAGTGAGAAAAAAGCAATCTGAATAGCTTTAAAGCTTGCCTTTGAAGTGCTAAGGGTGACATCCATTAGGTCACTTAGGTTTTGGGTAGGAGGTTGTTGGTTGGAGTTTTTTTTAATTTTACTGCATTATGCTTTAATGGACTTATCGAGAAGGTGGTTTTTAGGGAATTCTGAAATTCCTGTATTTACTGTAATTTGATAATATGGTGTCCGTTTTCCTTATTATTCAATTACATGGTGGTAATTTAAATACTCCAAACTAGACTATGATAATGAGCTCTTCAGGGAATTAAACTTAAACCAGCCTGGTAACTGAAACTAGTAAAGCACACAGCATCTCACATATCTCCTGACATGTTATTTTGACATCCTATGATACCTTTATACCTAGTTCTCCTGATGGAGCTGTTTGTATTGCTAATTTTGCCTAAAGAGATAAAGGTCAGGATTTTTAAATCCACTCAGAGCTGTTACCTATGTGCTGGGGTAAATTAGACATCATCAGAGCATTGGTGAATATGGTAGAGGACCTGTAGAATACTCCTTTTCTTGGTGCAACCAGTGATGTACCAGGATCACCTTCAGCGTGTTAAATAGCAGAGTATGTCTTTCTGTGCTTTCCTCATGGTTATGTTTTAGTTTTGATTTTGCTGCTCTGTGATTCTTAGGACATGTCGATCCTTTCTTTTTCTCAACTCATGGCCACCAAATTTCAAGAAAACACTGACATTGCACAAACCAGAGCTACCTTTTAGTATAGTGAAATATATTCCTTTTTCCAGAATTCAATTGTATCACCCTATTTTCCATGAATAATGTTCTAAAGTTCTGTCACATTGCCAATGCTCCTCAGTTTTGTAGCATTTGCAACTTTTGTCAAGTTCTACAAGCACAGTCTGGTCTTTCTTGTATGCCTTTGCTCTTGCTATGTTTCTTTTTTTCTATATTATCTCTTGGATGGTCCTTACATATATTGTGCCTGTGTATGTTTAGCCTTGCTTTGATTTCTGAAGCTCATATACAAGGTTATATTTATGCCTATTTAACCTCTGGTTTTGCCATATATATTTCATGGCATAATTTGCTACCAATGTTAGCTTTAAATGTCTGCCAAGCAAATAAAAATAAATGTGAAGAACAGATGATAAAATGCCACAGTTTGTGCAATCACTTGTTTTCAGGCATATTTCACATAAAATAGTAATTGTGGAAGCTTCAAAGACTGTCTGAAAAACATTAGGCATAACCATGTTTCTGCCTTCTGGGCAAAACTGTTCTAAGCAGTTCAGTTCCAGCACTGACTTAATAGTCTTTATTTTTTTCACAATTTTTCAAATGCCATTGTCACTGATACTGTAAAAAACTATAGGGATCACCCAGTGGCTGGTGATCCAGTGCTTCCAGAATTTTAGTTTTTGCCAAGAAATCTGGATGCTTTTCCCCAGGTAGTTTTAACCATCTTCAGCATATTCTCTTCTTGAGCTACTTATGTTTGACTCCTTACAGCTGAGGCACACAGTCAGGAACAGAGTTCAAATGGATGATCAGCTGCTGAAGTACATTTTATGACAAGATTAATTATTTCTAGAAGTGCCAATTCTTTAAAGTTAATCTGAATTGTTAGCTTGGATAAAAAAAAGACATTATAGATATTAGAAGCAGCAAGCTATGTTCCAAGACCTTTTGAAAACCCTTGAGGCTGACGTATACCAGGCACAGTTGACATTCTGTCTTTATAGCCAGGAAATTGGTAAGAATGTCAGCTGCACTGCACATCTCCAGCATCTACACAATAGATGACATTTCAGGGAGATTGTGTATTTTTAGCTTTTTAATTATTTTGAATTTTCAGATTTTTTTGGGGGGTAGGAGGGGACAAGTAAAACATGTTTGCATTTAATTTAGACAAGACTCAAACTTTAAATAAATACATATTCGAATTAAGATCTTGACTTTTATTAAATTCCTATATCAGTAAATAAATTTCAAGAGTTTCTCATTTTAAGTATAAATAATACCTTTATCTTGAAAAAATATTTAAAATAAGAATATTCTCAAACCTATAACAGGTAAGCTTTCGGGTTTTTTCTGAAAGACATGCTGTAGTTATGTTTTATCATAGTGTTCCAACAGTGTATGCCAGACAGTTTTCTTAGGCTAAAAATATTAAATAAATAAGTAAATAAATTTTATTTTTCATTTCACATGAAATAGAGAAGAAAATTCATATCCATCTATACTTCTCTATTGTCCATTTGAGGCAAAGAAGATAATTTCAGCAATTTAATTTAATTTGTGTCACTGTGACAGCAAAGTCACATAGCCTTAAATAAATGCAAAAGACAGAGAAAGATTCAATTTCAATTTGTGCAAAAGTTCTGCAAAAAAGACACAATAGGCAGTTAAATACCCTGGGCATTACCAAAGTTTTTATCTTTATTTCATCAAACTGACAACACAGTCACAGTCCTTTTAGCTACAGCTTACACTGCATTTGTTGTGAAAGTTCTTGAGTGTCTTGGCAAACTGAGAATGCTCAGCATGAATTTCATCCAAGTAAAAAATCACAGTGCGACTTGGAATTAGATACTGAGCCCTTTTCAAAAAAGAAGGGGTACTAATATTCTCAGTTTTTCAAAGAATACAACCAAAATACATTTTCATTTTTCTACTTTCTACACAAAAGCAAACTATTAGATAAAGGAAACAAGAACTTAAACAAGTCTCTAGAAATTATCAATCTCTAGAGAGATTGATATCAATCTCATCTCACCCATTTGAACAATGTATGAAGGCACAGCCAGAGAACCTGTGAAATCAAGCCAAATTAGTGCTCCTTGTGGTAAAATGTGATTGAATTGCACAGTATCATAGAATTGTTCAGGTAAGAAAGAACCTCTGGAATTCTTCTAGTTCAGTGTTCCTTTTAAGAGTAGGATCAATTACAGTAGGCTACTTAGGGATGTGTCCAAGTTGAATTATCCATGTCTTCAAGAAGGGAGTATCCACAACCAGTGTGGGAAACTTGGTCCAGTGTTTGACCATTCTACAGTAAAAAATAAGGCTTTTCCTTGCGCCTACACATGATTTTTTGTATATAAATTTGTATCTTAAACAAGTGTCCGCCACAGTTGTCCATTCACAGAATATCACTGAGAGTTGGTTTTCTTCTTCACACCTCCAGCAGGATATACCCCATCAGGTATTTAGACACATTGGTAAGATGTCCCCAAGCATTCTCTTCTCTAAGCAAACAGTTCCTGCTCTGTCAGCCTCTCCTCACATGTCTGACACCTAAAGTCCTTAATGATCTTCATGATCCTTTGCAAGATTTACTCCACTATGTCCATGCCTCCTTCCTACTGAGGAGCTAAGACATGGACACAGCACTCCAGAGATGGCCTCTCCAGTGCTGAGTTAAGGGGAATAATTAATGCCCACAATTTCCTGACAATGTTCTTCCTAATAGAGCCTGGGAAGTTACTGGCCTCTTTTTCTGCAACAAAAAATTGCAGGCTAATTTTCAATTTTTAGACCATCAAGCTCTTCTCTTTTCCAGATGCTTCCCAGTACTCATGTACTCATGTATGGATTTATTTATTTCCAGCTGCTCCGAATTTTCTTTTGCTGAAATATTTGACATTATTATTGGCCCTCTTCTCCTTCCTCTCTGAGCAGTTCTTGCTTAAATTTTTTTCATGCTTTGTTCTTTTTTCTTTTCTTTCTTATTTCATTTCTTTTGATGCATCCAATGTAAAACTATATAGTGCTGTCCCCAAGAAACTTAAAAAGTAAACACTATGCTTATGTTTTCAGAAAATACACATTTATTCTATTATTTACTTGTCTGTATGCATATGTAAACACATACTTTTATATGTCATACATATAAAGGTATGTGTTTACATATGCATACAGACACATACATATATTCATAAATATATTTAAGGTTAAATGTATTTAAGTATCAATTATCAGAAATAAATAACATATTATATAATAGATTTAATGTAGTTCATATAATAAGTGTTCTTAATACATTTCTTGGATATTTAATATGTTTTCAACAGAGCCCTCTCTCTTTTCAACAGCAAAATGGGCAAGGTATCTCTAGCTGTATTCAAAAATTAATAACATTGAGAATTTTCCCTCATGTTTAGGATTTAAGTGTTTATGGAAATTTTCCTTCCCTGTATCGGATTGTACTCACTTTATTTTCTATTAAAAGTGGTTTTAATTTTAACTATTCATTCTCAATGTAAGTTACTGATAACTTACTGGTTTATTACTGGTTGTAATAAATCTTCATCCATGAAGCTGAGAAGTTACAAATCCATCTCCACTCTGTCATACAGTAAATAGTTAAATGCACTGTATATTGATATTCATTTTATATGATTTTTTTTTCTTTTTTGGAACAAGACTTGGCTAATTTTAAGAGGTCAGCCAATCCAAATGTTTGTTAATAGAATGCTGAACTCTTCTTTACTATGCTTTTTTTTAAAATAAAATATCTGCATCATGAATGAGCTCCTATCTCTCAAGGATGTCAGTGAAAATAGGCAGCCTAATTCCAATTTTATGACATCTTGATTTTTGCACTGTGTTGTCACAGTCATCATTTTAAGAATACATTTTGCAGATTTTATCTGTGTATCTTTAGACCTTTAGACTTCATAACTAAGTAAATCAACTATAAAAATAAAACACCATGGGTTTTCTTTTCTGTGAGTATATAAAACCTCTAACAGAAAATAGTTCCACTGTAGCACTCTCTTTTTTCTGGAAGACTTTTGAAATAGCAGAAAATTATTCTTTTCTGTCTGTGGTTCATTGTTCTCTTCGGACATTTCCTACTAAAATTAACCAGAGCAGGCTCCATTTTCTATCTATTCAATTGCTTTTATGAGGTTATATCATGTCTGTTCTCTCAAATTGTCAAGGATTCAGCACACAATACAGAAGAACCACCCCCCTCCAGCTGAAAGTTATGCTACTGTTGGAGTGACATCTTCTATCAGCACTGTCTTGCTTACCTCTACAATTTTGTTGTGCGGGCATCAGAGCAGGAGCAATTCTTTTCTCTGCATGACCATGCTGAAGGCCACTGTGAAGCCTCTGCAGTACCTAACTTCAGTGTATAAATTTAATGTTAGCAAAACAATTATTGAAGGTCTGGTCCTGAAAACTTGTACAGCTGTGGAATTGTAACTTAACTAAAGTCTAGTGAGAATCACTGATTTACCTCAATTCCTTTGTTATACTTGCCTCTGGAGTTACCAGTTATTTTGATTCTGAAAAAATAGGAATGTTTTCCTTAGTTAATTAAAATCTTAGATGCTGTTTTAGTTTCATAGAATGTTGGATTTAATTTGGCCCTTCTACCTAGCTACTTTCAACCAGGCTGGCTTATGCTCAAATGCCTGTCATTTTCTAATAGTCCTTTTTGGAAACAGAGTTGTTTATTATATTAAACATATTTCCACTCTGTCATTTACCCTAACAGAAATACAGTCAAGAGCCAGCTCATGAATGTATACACAATTTATTATAAATAGGAATGTAAATGTAGAGGAGGTAGTAGGGGCAGGAAAGATAATAACAGAATTTGAGGAAAAAATGAACACAAATAGTTTAAAGGAATATAATTTACACGCATAATATAAGTGGGAATAATTCCAATTGAAAGAAAAATAAAATTATCATAAAATAATAAGGGGATTTCATAATAGAGTTATGAGCCTGTTGTATTGTGCTTGAAGTTTCTAAGCTGAAAGTAAACTTCATCTGCAAAGATCTCACCCCTGAACTGAGATGCATGAGACTGATACCTCAGCAGAGACAGAGAAAACCTATGACAATTAGCCAAGGCATTTATAAACATACCCCTTACATGATCTTGCAAACAAGGACTGGAAAAGTGTTATTACCCAAAGCCTTCTAATTTCCAGGCTGAATAATCCAAGTCTCTTAGGCTTCTGTCATAGGAATGTCTCATGGGAATCTCATGAGGTTCAACAAGGACAAGATTCTGCACCTGGGTCAGGGCAACTCAAGTAACGAGGCAGGCTGGGAGACAGAAGGATTGACAACAGTCCTGCGGGACTTCGGGATTTGGGGATGCTGGTGGATGAAAAACTGGATATGAGCTATCAGTGTGTGCTTGTAGCACAGGAAGTCAATTGTAACCTGGGCTGCATCCAAAGCAGCATGGCCAGCAGGGCAAGGGAAGGGATTCTGCCCCTCTACTCTGCTCTGGTGAGATCCTATCTRGAACCCTGCATCCAGCTCTGGGGCCCTCAATGCAGGAAAGAYATGGACCTATTGGAGTGGGTCCTGAGGAGAGCCACAAACACAAAGAGATGGCTAGAACTCTCTTGTATGAGAAAATTCTGAGGGAGTTGAGATTGTTCAACCAGGGGAAGAGAAGGTGGGGAATCATATTGTTGCCTTTCAGTATATAAAGGGTCTTACAAGAAAGATGGGGAAAAAATTTTAGTAGGGCCTTCTGCTATAGGAAAAGAGGTAATGATTTCAAACAAAAAGAAGATAGATGTAGATATATGTAATAATTTTTTTTGAGAGGGTGTTGAAATATTGGAACAGGTGGCCCAGAGAGCTCCGTCCTCATTCCAGGCCTCTGAGAAACCTTCAACCTGCAGTTAAAGATCTTTGTTCATTTCAGGGGCATTGGACTATACAATCTTTAAAGGTCCCTTCCAACTAATACTATCCTATGATTCTATAAACACTGAGCTATATAGGTGTTACACGGATTTGATACATTCTAAGATAAACCAGAAAGGCAAAGCTTGACCATGATTTTCTGAGAATGTGAATTCATACCTTTTCCAGCCCCAGCAAAGATGCCTAATTTTACCACAGATTGTAAAAATGGAAGGCAGGAGGGAGACAGTTCTGCAAGTTATCTCCATCTGCTTCCCAGCCAGTCTCTCAAGCTGCATGCCAAAATTAGCATGTCACCTCCCAGCAAGTCATAGAAGTATTACTAATTAAAATATTATCAACATGTCAGATTTGATTTTAATCAAGTAATTACTAGTGCTGTGCACTAAAGTAGCTCTGAAAAACACTGGAAAGTGCATTTTAATCCTTTTTCTTCATTTGTTTGAGACACACTATAAAATTGTTCTGAGTAAATCAACTCTGTTAACTAATTCAATTTTCTTTCCACTGTGTGAAGACCTCACTAAGCATTATACCTGGCAGCTTAAGAAAGTGGGCAATGAGCGAGGAAGTACATGGAACTAAGAGCCTAAACTGCTTCCATTTTAATACTTTATTTCTGGCAGATTCATTAAAAATTACCCATTACTTTGAAAGTAGCTCCTCTCTGGATGTCATCCATAGATACAACAAATTTTAGATAAAAAACCCAACTTATTATTGAATGAAAATCCTGCAAGTCTTGCCTTCCTATGTGGCTTCTTTTATCATTTAACTGCTTTAAAATACAAAGAATAAATCAAAATGTTTTATGAGAAATGTAAGTATGTAAACATTATCTATACTGGGTTAGGTACATAACCTTTTGTTTGTTAGATAGTCTAGATGGGTTGGTTCCAATGGTAAAATTTATCACAGAAAATTTTAGCTGATTAAAATTCATGCATTCAGTTTTAGTAACTCAAATGCCTAAGATCTGGCTAAAGAATTAAGGCTCGAGGTAGGCTCATCACCAGGTTTTAGATCTAAATTTAGCATTCAAATGTAATTGGCTAGGCATGAGTCCAATGACATGATTCAGTTTCTAGACCACAGGCATATACCATTAGGTGGAATGCTCTTGAGAAAACTGCAAGATGATAATTCTGACAACAGAAATTTATACTTTCCTGGAGCAGTATCTGGAAAGTAAATGAGATACAGCAGAACTTGTTAAATAAAATGAAATGTTCTATCTTTTACACTACTGAAAACTACTACTAAGTTACTTCTACTGCAGCAGTAACTTAGACTCTTTGACATGGGCTTCACCAATTAAACGTATGGTCAGTGCCACTGAGGTATTTGAATCAACACTTCCTCCTGTCTGACTGGTGTGAACCTGGAACTGCTAGAGGCCTTAGTCCTGCAGGAAGAGCAATGACAGGCAGCTGCATTCCTTTCTTAGTTCACATGTACATACTTGCAACCAAATACCTAGGTAAAGGGGTTTAATAGCATTTAAGAAGCCTGAGGTAGATTTAAGATGTCTCCATGAATGTAGCATACATGTCACACCATACATAAGTAGCTGAAATGGTAGCTAAAAACATCTGGAAGTCACACTTCAAGTCATCTAAAGCAGCATCAGACTGTTCTGTTTAGGATGCTGAACCAATTTCCAAGTGCAGAATACAGCTGCTGTATTGGGCACCTAATTTTACATGCGAATTTGTCTCTCTGCAAGCTGGAGTCCATCTTGATATTTAATAACGCTTGCCATATTGCCAATAAAAATCTCCAGTTTTCAATCTCTTATTTATCTAGTTTTTCTGTATTTTTTTAAATAAACTGAGGCTTTTCTTTTTTTTTTCTTTTTTTCTTTTTTTTTTTTCCCCATGCAAGTCTTCTATGATTTTAAGAGCAATTTCTCTACACCTTCTTAGGTACCTCTGCTAACTCAGGTTTTACATTAGTGTAAGCAAATTGGCTTCAGTTTTATTATACTATCTCTGAAAGTAGAACAATATAATTTCCTTTGTATAAAAATCTAGTTCTTAGCAATAGTCCCCAGTGGAAACCCAGTTTTTGGAAGAAGCTATTATGCTGCAGATAAACTTATATGAGTATAAATGACTTTTCTCCCCAGTCAATTTAGCCCCCAAAACAGGATGTCAATTTTCATGTATCCTGTTCTGCCCTGAACGGATGAGACTAACATGATGCGTGAATTAAAACATGTGTTTACAGAAATCTGTAAGTAAACTAGACTTCAGTCCTTGAGGAGCAGACCATTTAAAGGAATTTAWTAAAATATTAAAGAATCACTGTGAGACGAGGTGAGAGAATCAAAGTACAGTTTTTTGTGGCCATGTTGAAAATAGATGAGACTTAAATTAGCAACATGCACAGTAAGACAAAAGGGAATGAAAATAATTGACGTTCAAAACAATTTAATATAAATATATGTACTTTATAAGTTTTACTGCACTGTCCAACAATTTATTTTAAAAGTTGTTGTTCAAACTAAAGTTCACACAGATAAGTCTTCCAAAATTAATGAGCTAAAGAACTACTACATTCACTAGTATCCTTTAAGAGTTAATCATATGTTTTCGGATCCGTTCTCGATTTTTCATGCTGGAGATATTTGGACATATTTGGAGATATTCTGAATAAACTTTCAGAGAAAACATTAAAATTCTGCTGAAGAAAAACAATGGAATTATTTTAAATTYATCTGTCTACAAATGGGAACAAAGTCACACCCATATATTAAATTAATTCCTGAAATATGTTCCTGAGGTCTTCAGGTTAATGAGTATTAACAGACAGAAAATCTTTTCAGTGAGGGTGATGAGGCACTGGAACAAGTTGTCCCCAGAAACTTTGAATGCTCCATCCCTGGAAGGGTCCAAGGCCAGGTTGGATGGAACTTGGAACAACCTGGTCTAGTGGAAGGTGTCCTGTGACAAGCGACAAGTTGAGTTGAAATAGAAGAACATTTCAAAGGTCCCTTTCAAAGCTTTCTATAACTCTGTAATTCTATGAAATGTATAAATTCAATACTCTAACCAGTGAGATACTGAGGGATCTGGGTTCAATCATGATTCAACACACAAGTTATTCAAGCTTTTGTTTGTTTTATTTTTTTTTAATTAAGTCCTAAAAAAGTGATGCATTCCCAAGAGATAAAAATAAAAAGTAATTGAGAAATCTAAACTAGTTTCTCTTTCACTGAGCTAATGTTAGAACATACGTGACTGAAACTAGCCCCAGATTGCAATCTTGAAACATACAGAAAATAAATCCTGAGTAACAATGGGAGGTAATGCACTGGGATTAAGAAATAGGAACTGTGAGCCAGATGAAGTAACAGCTTGACTAGAAACAAGGCTTTTGAGGTAATCTAACCATTTTTTATTTACTAATGCAGCTAGAAAAAAACGTTAGAAGAAAGTCAGTATCTGTAAAAGAACAAAGCTGAAGATCATAACATACCTGTGACTGAATTTAAGGAAAAAGTCAAAAAGCTGGAAAGGGTATCACACAATGTTTTTGAGAACTAAAGAAAGCTATGAACTTTTGCCTTAGATTAGAAGGTGGGTATTTTCAAGTGAAGCAGTTGTTATCCTGTTACGAGTAGCTTATATCTTTTAAACAGATTTTTTTAAACAAATGTTTAAAAAGTGCTGCCTGAGACACATCACTGAACCACATTTTAATGCCTTCAGGGAAATAACAGATAGAAAGCTAACACCTTGACACAAAATTACAGAGGATTTCCCACTACTCTTTAAGAAATTAGCAAAATGAACCTTAAAATAGCATTGACAAAATCACATTACGACCCCCAGTTTTTCCTTTTCTTCATTCAATGAAAATATTTTGAAAGACAAGGTTATTTTCTTTATTTCTTTTCTTTTTTCAAACTGTTCATACTTCCTTTGTAGTATGTTTACTGTCTTTCACTTCTATTACCCCTGAAATATATCTGTAATGTCTCACAGAAATAGACTCACGTGTGTTCTGCCTGTCCAAACTGGCTCAACATGGCAGAGCTTTAATTCAAAACCTCCTCAGCTGCCAGCATAATGACACACTTGAGGAACTGGGCTGATTATCTCAATCACACTGACATCCAATGTAGCAACACACTTTTTGGACTGAAGCTGGATTGTACCATGGCATTTTGGAACATGAGTGCTTGTGTTCGGATGGTCTGCAAAAGTATGTATGTCTTTATGTATGCACACAGGCATTACAAAATAAAGATATCACTCCCCTGTGTCCTTTCATCTTTGAAGGGAGGATGACAGAAACTGACCACATCTTTCCAGAAAAGAGACATAGAATCTTTCATGTCTTTCATGCAATACTTTTATTAGTATTCCGAGAACATATTTTCTCTTTTTTTACAACAGCACAATTTTCAGTGTCTTGAAATGCTTGAGGAACCTTCAGGTTACTTTCTGAAAGTTTACTCAATAAATGTATGTGTAGCTAATTTTCAAGTTAAATTATTTTTAAATTGTTTTTTTAAATTTTCCTAAAGTTCATTACCTTATTTTTCTCATTTTCCTTCATCTGAGTGAACATAACAATTATTAATATCTAATTTTCTGGAGGCTGGATGCCTCATCTCCCATGTGTAACTATTTGGCTCTAAGAAGCAATATCACCTCTCTTACGCTCCTCCTGACATGTATAGGCCTACATTTATACCTATATCCTTGGTCCTTGGGGCATTTTATTACTACAGTATAGCCTGGAATTATATATATACTATAAAGATTTTATTTTTTTCCCCAAGAAAATGCTTTTAAATGTATACATCAATATTATGGACCAGACATTAAATTGATTAACTTAGAAAATTCTGAACTGTAGTCTAGACATGCAAAATGTTTAAATTTTTTCTTTTCTTCATTAACAAAATTATAAATCAGTAAGCAACACTGGAAATAAAACAGACATCTTTGAGGTGCAACAGTGAATAATCTTCCAGTTTAGAAGCATATTACTAATAACTATTCGAAGGATGCTCTTTTAAACCAGTTATGCGTTTCTCCTGCATGGATTTGCTCTTCATCATGTATATTTTAATTTAGATGTCAAATAGAGTGAGAAATTAGTATTTTACTTTGACAGATATCATAATCAACAATTTTGAACAGATGCTTTTTTTACAAGTTCGTCAATAGAGAAACAACAGCTTAGTTCTTAGTGAAATGACATCTCCCCAGTACTTGGCATTTATTTGGGTGCCCTGCAGCCACAGCAACTGTGCCTTTTAAAAAAAAATGGTTCCATTCAAGCAGAAATTATTTTCCTGTCTCTTTTGAGTGGGATTAAAATATCAGTGCTTCAGAGCCTTGGAATTTTATTCTATGCAAAATATTTTTTAGAATATAAAAAAATACTTCTGTTTAAAATTTAAAACAAAAATAATATCTTAATGAAAGTTTAAAAACATAATTTTCTGCTTCTGAAATGAAAAATGACATCAAAATTTTAGTTTTTATACTGCATATACATTGGGGAGAGGGTGAGATATGATAGTCAATTTCAACACTAATTAATGGTTTTCAAACACCATATTAATTATAATTGCTGTTAACTCAGAAAAGCCTAATTCTGAAAATCACAATAGGATGGGTGAATGCATCAAAGAGTTTAACAAAACCAATATAGATGACACTTGCTGGCTATCAAATGGAAAAGAYATTATTATTTTGATAGAGTTTAGGAATAACTTCCAGCATTTCAGATATAAACAAGCACTTCAAAAATTCTTGAAGGTGTATTTCAGCAGATATTCTGAATTTGCACTCAGGTAACCCATTTGTTCTTTAATAGATGCTTTTCTTGCTTTAGCTTGGGAGTTAACATCAGTCTTACTACATTTCTATTGATATCAGCTATAAACCTCAGAAAAGTTATAAATTCAGCATTTAAGCGCCTTCCACAGTAATGAAGCTCTTCGGTTTCTCTGTTTTCTGCATGTTAGTCTGTCAGTTTTTGTATGTAGATACATTGTGATATTTTCTACCTGCTTAGAAAAAACCTTCATTCATGTTTGGCCAAATTTATTCATTCATTATTTAGGTCACAACAGAGAACCTTTAGTCCTTTCTGTGCTTTGTTCATTTTTATATACAAAGTCTTACTCTTTTCTTTCCATGATGTTAATATTCTCTCTTTAAAAAATATATTTGTATCTGCTGCTTTACTTTTATTTGCTCAGTTGCTTTTCTTTCTAGACATCTTATGTCAGGAGGCTTTTGTGTGTGTGTGTGTGTGTGTGCGTGTGTGTGTGTGTGCGCGCACATGTGTGCATGTGTGTTTGTGAGTAGTATTTTACTGAATCAATATTTAGCAACTTTTTTATGTATTGAGTCTTTTCACTACAACTATTTACTGACGGTATTTTAAAGGGGTTGTAGTCAATTTTATTTGTGACCAAATAATGACAATATCAATGCTTTTCATGAAGTTAGTATACAACATATTTACTACTATATTTTCTGGCTACATGCTGCTCAAATAGAATTATAACATCACATCACTTCTCTCTTAGAGAGAAGGGGATGACTCTACATCATTGCTCTTTGGTCTTAACTCTTTCAACTTCATCTAGAACTTGCAGCCTCTTTGTCATTTATTTATTTGGCATTTCAGTACCAAGATTCGTAGTAACAGCCCCCTCAACACTTGTGTGTATACAAATGCACAACTTTATCTGATATTCTAAACCTTCAGATCCTTCCTGAGTGTTACCTATATTGCTGTCATTCTACCCATAGTGCTATCATTCTAGTAAGATTTGAAATGCATGAGAGATTCCTTAGCCCTTTATTTTCCCTATGAAAGTTCTTGGCTCTCAGTAATATGCTGTCCCCACACAGTTCAACGCTGTTCTGAGGTAGTTATTTTTGCTTTGGTGTTTGTTTTTTTTTTGGTTGGTTGATTTGGTTTTAAACTCGTTTTAAAGATTTATATTCTTAAATATTGGCCCTTTAGAATAACTCCTGTGGCATTATTTTGTTCTTTACCAGAAATTGTCCAGTAAATAAATAATTATTTTTTAAATAAAAGCACACAATAAAAATAAAGTTCTGTGCTTATACAGCTAGTAATTTCCTGTTTTCTGGTGTTAGCATGTGGATCCATATTATAGTGGTCCAATACTCATAACAAAAATACATCATTCTATGTCACATTTTATAGATTCAAAACAAAAAAAATTACCTTACTAAATTATTAAAAAAACCTCCAATCATAAGCTATCAACAAAATGATAAATAAGACTGCAGATTAACCACAGACAATTTCCACACTGAGTTTGTATTTTGCTTTTCATGATACTAAATTGTAAATCACTGTTTATGGGAACAAAATAAAAAAGCAAGAAAGAAAAACAGAAGTATCATAGAACAGTAAAACTCCTGGAAGAATTATTAATTTATTGTTTTGCAATAAGAATTGCGTGCCAAATAGCAAAATTGCAAGTTAAATTGTAAAATATTGTACTGTGTCTGGCTATGACAGAGTTAATTTTCTTCATATCATCTCATGTGTTGCTGTGTTTTAGATTTTATATCCAAAACAATACTGATACCACACTAACATTCTAATTTTTGCTGAAAAGTGGATACAGCATCAAGACCTACTTTATGGCTCACCTTGTCCCCTCAGTGAACAGTTTAGGAGGTACAGAATAGCCAGGGAAGAGTCATAACGATGCAGATAAGTTCATCAAACCAGAGATATTCTGGACCATGTAACATGCAAGTGGGAATGACCAGGTACCTCCTCTGAGGAGCAGAGGGGCAGGCTTAACAAACTGTCCCTTGCAACAGACTGGATCTGTGGCATCTCTTTGCCTTGTGTGCAGTGCTCTGGTGTAAGGCCTCAGGAATCAGTCTGGGAATACTTCAGGGGGCCTTATGGACAATGACACATCCTCAGCTGCTCCTCACATGAATGCCCATGGATGCAAAATCCTCCACCATGGGGTGGGGGGTTTCACAAATGAGTCAGTTTGTGTAAGAGAGGATAGGTGTTCACTCCACCTGACCAGAGGTTATGCCGCACCCCAAAAACTCATCTCCCTCCCCCTTGATTATGGGGGAATCTGTGCAAACCTGGCCTCAGCAGATGGGCCTGTGGACTGTGGCCTCCCTCCAAACCAAGTGAGGAATGATTTTCAGGACAGCTGCTGGGTTTGATTTTCTTGTGGATAAATTCTTTTCCCTCAGCCTTGCTTATTTCTGCCTAGACCTGAGATAAATGGACAGAAGAGTCACCTTTGTCTTATCTCAAATTCCCTTAGGCAACTTATTCACAGTCTGAATTTCCAGTTCAGGAGGTGTATTCAGGGAAAGGTGAGCTTAGATGGTTGAAGCTTCTTTATACAGTTTTGTCTTAATGGGCAAAAAGTCCTTCATAACAATGTTTAAGCCACTGACTACAATTTTAGTCTCTCATATCTTTAAAGATCATGCAGCTCCAACTCCCCTGCCAGGGACTTTTTCGGTTGCTTAAAGCCCTATCCAACTTGACCTTGAACTCTTTCAATGATGGGGCATCCACAGCTTCTCTGAGAAATTTGTTCCAGCGTTTCATCACTCACAWTGAAAAAAAAAATCTTCCTTATCCAATCTAAATCTACCACCTCTCAGCTGAATACCATTGTCCCTTGTCCTGTTACTACAGACCACAGCAAAAAGTCTCTTCTCATCTTTCCTGTAAGTCCACTTTATATATTCAAACATCACAATCAGGACTTCCCAGAACTTTCTCTTCTGCAGGCTGAACAGCCACAACTCTCAGTCTTTTCTCATAGGAGAGGTTCTCCGTTCATCTAATAGTTTTTGTGGTCCACCTCTGGACTTGCTCTAACAAGTTTATGTACTTTTGTCTCCAGACTTGAACGAGGGGCTTGAGACCTGGATGCAGTACTCCAGGCAGGGGTCTTTCAAAAGCATAGTTGAAGGGGAATATAAGTTCCCTTGACCTGCTGGTCATGCTTTTTATGCAGCCCAGAATGCATTTGGCTTTCTGGGCTGTGAGTATACATTGCTCCTTCACCTTCACCTTCACCTTCACGAGTTTCACGTGTGCTGCCTCCTCAAGCCTCCTGTCAAGATCTCTCAGGACAGCATCCTGTCCCTCAAGAGAATCATCTTTTTCATTCAGCTTGATTTCCTCTACAAACCTGCTGAGGATGCACTTAATCCCACTCCCTATGTCATCAGCAAAGATACTGAACAATACTGTCTGCAATACAGAGCTTTGAGGACATAATTTAGTAACATTCTCCTTTTGGACCCAGAGTCATTGACTAGAAGTTGTTGGATATGTCTGCCCAGCCAAATTTTCATCCATCAAATATTCCACTCATCAAATCTACATCTGTTTAATATATAGACAAGTATATTGTGTGGTGATGTCTAAGCTACTCTCTTCCACTTCAGTTATGTTGAGTGTGATATCTAAATCTCGCTTTAGTCAGTGAAGGTTTTGTCTGTACAATCAGTGAAGCTGGGGAAATTTTCAGCTGATCAAACACACAAGAATATTTTTAGACTGAGCTGAATAGACTTCTAGGTTTCACTAACTACAGTGGGAATTTTGGGCACCCAGCTTGCAGGCAAACATCCACTTTCAGAAACTGAATTGCACATATGTGTAATCTAGTGTTGAAGTGTACATCTGACTTTTAGGTAGTATGTCTTTGCCTAATGAAGTTTATTTTACTTACAGAATGTTTTCTGTTAATCCTAATGATATTTTCTCTCCAGTGTGTTTCTGCAGGTTTAAAATTAATATAGCTACAGTAGAACTGTAAAAAATCACTTAAATTGACTATCTGACTTTGCTGAATTAACCATTGCTTAAATTGTTAGATTATTTTTTTCAAGATATCTACTTTGCTTTAAATGTGCTAGGTGAACATCTTTACAGAAGGTTGTGGTATTAAAACTTAAAATATTTAATTTTTTTCTATACTTAGCTGAGGATAGGGGATTTGCATTACTAACATGCATGGCTAAAAATGTCTCTGAGCCAAATGTTGCACTTTTTCATGAAAGAGCAGCAGATATTCTCCTCCTCCCCAAACTAAACCAATGTTTCTGAGGTCTAAACCATTAAACAACTGGAAAAATCTCTACATAATTTCTTACTTCTCATGTCTTTATATAAAGACAGATGCTTCCATGTGTAGTTTCCTCTTCTGTCTCTATCTCTCCTCTCTTCTCTTTATCTTTTCCTTTCTTTCAACCAAAAGACAGAAATATCACTTGTATTGAGTTATTGTACATTTTAAAGAAATCAATCAAAAGCTGGGAATGAACTACACTTGTCTGTTGCATTGTACAGCTATGATGAGTTAGAATATGCCAGCTGTACAGCTTGTCCACAGCTGTTGTCTCTCAAATCTCTTTATAGTATCCATTTTCTCTCCAACATTTACAAAGTTTATAACTGCAGTGAGAGCTGATCAAAATTATTCTAGTATGGAACATTACTAGTGTAATAGCTCTTAATTTTAAGCTATGCAAAAGGGATTCTATGCCAGAAATAATTCTTCATATAATGCTTAAGACAGCACAGATGTCTGTGTTTGATCTAAGAAGGCATAATTAAGGAGAAAATGCTGACAAAAATAGAGTATACATACCACCAAGTAGATCAGAGGGGAAAAAACTGTGCAGAGAAAGATGAAATGATAGTATTTGGGGAGGTTAATGTGTAGTTTGACTGTAAACCAAAAGACCAATACAGAGGATGGAAAACAAACAAACAAATGAAACCAGACATTAACTAAAATATCCTACCACCATCAAAAAAATGCATTTGAATACCATTTGCTGCTGAAAACTGAAACATCTCCAGATAATTGTTTTGGTGTGTGAATACTTCTACTACCAGTTCACAGTAAACTGCAAGAAGAAAGGTTGTTCAGAAGGCAAGTTAAATACAAATTGGTGTATGTTTAAATGTGTATACATGTATCAAGGCTTGAACTCCAGTGCTGAAACCATAACACTGTGAAATTTTGGACACATGGAGAAAACAACATATGCTCTCACCTGTACAAAGAGCATCTGTTTCCTTGCTTACTTAAATCTTTTTCACATCCCATGAGACCTATTGCAGAGTCACAGCTGATTTGGCAGTTGCTGAATAGTTGACTTTTGTGCCAAAAATGAATGTAGTCTGACGTGCTCCTGAAGTCTAGGGGAGCCAAACTAGCTTGCCTTTCTCTATTATGATAAACAAATTAAAAAATAAAACAATCCATGCACATATCCCTGACTCTGAAGTCTTAGGTGGTATATGTTCACTTTATTTAACCTTTTTTTGGGTTAGCCTCAGTGGCATATTTATACTAGAGATGCAGTTGCATTGGCTCAAAATCAAGGTGGCAAGCATAGGGATAGGAAATAATGTAGCGCTCAAACTTTTCCTTTGCCAATCTTTTCTTCAGAAATATGGATATATACCCTGTGAGACTTCTGCTGCCTCACAGAAAACAAATCAACCTTTGGGAGGAATGGGTTACAAGCGGAACACTGACAAGTAGAACTGTAAAGGACCTTGCATCTTGAAATGACCCTTGATAAACCTGTATGAACAAGAGGCCAGCATAGAACAAGTTTAGCAATGCCTAGGTCTCTGCTTGTGTACCACTGCCCAGGTGTTCCTTTGGGGATTCCCCCTTAAGCAAGGAAACAGATACTTTTCATAAGCAAGGCAATGGAAATATGTTTAGTCAGTGTTTTAGGTGTATGTTTGCGGCTCTTGGCTGCTGGCCTGTGCTGATTCATACACCAACCTTTAAAGATGTTACAACACACAGAAACAGTAGAACCTGGAATAACTTTGTTGGCTACAGGAAACAATGTCTGGTTTCCATATAGAATCATAGGATGGTCTGGGTTGTGAAGGACCTTAAAGATCATCTATTTTCAATCCCTCCTGCCTTATACACCAGTATACAGATATATGTCAATAAGCATACTATAAATCTATATAAACACGTAAGTAGATCTACAGGTGCAGAAAGACACATGAAATTATATAAACCTACAGCTGTTTTCTTAAAGAGCCAGGGCTGAACAAAGGTGATGCAGGGTTTTTGGTTTTGTTTTCTAGTTTTTGTTTTCCAGTGAAACCTTCCTTGTGGGAGAGATGAAGAGTGGGAATTTCTCCCCTAATTGAAAAAAAAAATGGGGACTAGGGCTGCACAGCTAAGGAACCTTTTTGGAAAAGAGGATGCAATAATAAAAAGAAATATAGAGTGTAGGGATGACATAACATAAAGACTCACTAAGGGGAAAAGCAGATCCTGAATTTCAGACAGCATTCTTTGGCTTTCCAGAGTTACAGGATTCTTCCTTGCAAAGGTCTCCATGGAAGGGTTTTTAGCAAGATCAGATGAGATTTATCAAGCTGATACAAATGAATCTTTATATCCAGCTGATCCAGGGTCCTATGTGACCCAGATCTAGAGTTATTGTCTTAAAAGGACTGCACAACCTCTGAACCACCATTGCTATTTGTAAAAATCTGTTCTCTTTGACCATTTCTGAATCCTCAGAAACAGTTTATGCTCATTACTTACATGTATTATCAATACAGAGTTTGGTCAATTCTGCATCAGAAACTATGTGAGATAGCTTTTGGGATGGTCAGATTTTCCATGGTAATTAACACATTTAAGTAATTTTTAACCATCATTTGTCTTATGAAACTTTCTAAGCCACAGTATGAAATACAAAAAATGTCAATATATGTCATTTCAATTTCAAAACCTAATTATTAGTCAAAGTTATGAATTATTATAAATAATTATAAAAATAAATTACATTTTAAAATTATGTTATTATTTTGTGTACAGAGAATAACAATATTTTATATGTGACTAACAATAACAATTTTAAAAGATGTATACTCGTCAGGAAAAAAAAAAAGAAAAAATAAAAGCATACAGGTAGTCTTCACAATTTAACCCTATTCATTTGAAAATCAAAGATATATACTTATAGCCCAGTGATGAGCTTGGTTTAGCTTTTTAAGAACATGAAGGAACAAGTCAGAGAAAAAAGTAATTTTTTCATGATGAACGAAGAAGTATTTAATCTATGCATGGCAGATCAAAGGTTCATGTGCATCTGGTAAAATCCTCAGTGCAAAAATCAAAAGCAATCTGAAAACAATAAGAGATCAGATTTATAGAGGCTAGTCTTCTGAACATTTGGGCTGTGAACTGATTTTAGCATGTGCTCAGTTTACTGTCACATAGCCAGGGTTTTTCTTGTAATGGCTGGCCAGCCATGGAGTCTTCTGCACTCTAAGGTCCTGTTAAACTATAAAGGACAATTCTTTGTATCTACAGCATTTTTTATTTAGAAGCAATGATTTGTGCTGTTTTTTTCTACAAGTCACAAAATTTCAAGGAGCTGTGAGTCTATGTAAAACTCCTATCTCCAAGTCTCTATGGAATTAGTAGAAGACATCACAGTAGAAGAGAGCAGGGAAGAAAAAAGGCAAAGGTAAGTTTTATGAAAGCTAGCTTTAATGGGACAAAGAAACTAATGAAAGAAAAAACTCATTCCTATTATTTGTAAATTGATAAGATAATAGTTGATTATTAGGTGTTGTAGAGAAATAATATTTCTTCTAATTAGCTCTTTTTGGTAAACAAAAAGACCAACAAATTTCAAGCTCCTTTCTATCATTATAATTATAAAATTAGTAAATGAGCATTAGACAAGCTTTTGCATTTTAACCTTAAAACTTGTCATTCTGTAAACACCAGCACTTAAACTAGGCTTTAAAAAAATTTCAGTTATATACTTCCTACAGTATTCAGCAACTAAGTTGRTTTGCCTTGGCTGCTTGAGACAGCCTTGTGAAACTTGGCAGAAATTGCACAGGTTCAGAAGTTATTCATGGCAGGAGGGGATGTGTAGAAAACGAGCACAGAGTTACAAGCACCCACACAAAGTTATAGATCATTCTCAATTCTCATTTAATTGAATAAATAGGTGAAACAAGAAAAATCAAAGTCAAAATTTAAAAAATCCCATGTCGCAGATAACTTTTTTTGAAAATATTTTCCTTAGGATTTTTTCCTCCTGAGAAGCTGAGAGGCCTCAGGAACAAATGTAAACAATGGTTATCTGCTGCTGTGGAATGCAACAGGCGCATCTGTGATTGGTCTCATGTGCTTGTTTGTAATTAATGGCCAATCACAGCACAGCTGGYTCRGASAGAGAGTCTGGGACAGCTGCCTTTGTTGTGATTCTTTCTCTTTCCATTCTTAGTTTAGCTAGCCTTCTGAGATGAAACCTTTTCTTCTATTCTTGTAGTATAGTTTTTATGTAATATATATCATAAAATAATAAAGCCATCTGAAATATGGAGTCAGATCCTCGTCTCTATCTTCAACATAAGACCCCTGTGAACACCGTCACAATCCCCCACAACCCACAACAGATTACAGCAGTTTATCTGTATTTATAATCTTAGAACCATGCAAAGGTACTAAGCTATCATGCTGCACACCGAGTGCTATAACAGCAACTATTTCAAAGAAGTAAAATCAGAATGAAGAAAAACAATTTCTTGCTCCTAACTGATTATTGATCCATTATTTTTAATCCTAGTCATTTAATCTTGTCAGAGGTGAAGAAAAAATAGAAATATGTCCAGTAGTGCAAGAGGAAACATCTGTGGCTTTATGCTTTTGTACAGAAACATGCTCTGTATTAGGTATGTGCCTCGAGTTCTTCTCCAACCCCGAGAGAGCTTGAATTAATTCACAAATGAAAAGTTGACGGAGTGTACAGGCGGAGAGGATTAGCTGAGTGAACTGAACTTCCACTCCTCATGCAGCAGCTGGTAATGGAGTCTGTTAGAACTGATGAGGAATGTTTCAGCAAGCATCTATGTGCTGAAATATGCATAATATTGATCACAGTGACCACATCAGCTGAATTTTCTCAGATCTAGGGTGAAAGAGCTCATGAAAAAGAAAGGTTACCATTGAACTGTTAGGGTACTCATTAGACAGGAACTCTTCTGTTCAAGTCTTAGACAGATAACTTAGGGTTTGAGCTTGAAATAATAAATATCTAAGCCTGTGCTAGTCTGCAAATATTTCCTTCATAACAAATAAAGATAAATTTGTAACAAGAAAAGGGTTTTATGTTAATATGAAATGGATACCTTAAAACTTTAGATAAATCATAGTCTGGAAATATGTTTCTATTAGCCATTGGGTTTGGGAGACATATTTTTAAATAAAAACATTAGGAGGCTGAATTTATGTTTCTAATGAATTCTTCAATGTGATTTATCTTTTCTTTTGGCCAGTCCTTTTCAAATGTACCTATTCTGAAGGCCACGTAAGCCCTCACTATCTAAAGGTTGGACTGCAAAGTGGTACTGGTTACCGGACATGCTTTACAAGCTCAGTTTTGAAAGAACACCTGAGATTAAAACAGACAATTTAAAGTTCTACTCTTTAGAGAAGAGCTCCAGAGAAAACTGGCAACTGTATATTTATGTAGCTTGATGATTTTTAAATAGCACTGTTATTTTTTACTTATTTTTAATTAGTATGTAAAAGTGTTTTAAATGCTGCAATTGATTCTTTCAGAAATGTTGTACCTAAGAAATACTCCTATATATCCTCAGGAAAGCTGCATTTTTAGTAATTGAAGTGAAAATTCACATTGTAGTGGTTCTGCAGTAATTTGTGACCAAGTATATCAGTATATGGAAGGCCCAACTATGGAAGGATAAGATATCTATATAGATATATAGATATATAGATATATAGATATATAGATATATAGATATATAGATATATAGATATATAGATATATAGATATATAAACATAAAGATATATATCTTCACTCCAAATATGAAAGTGAAGTTTGTTGATGAGGTAAGAAATGTTTCTTGTGAGAATCATGGAATTAAAGTGCTCAGGGCCTCCTTCTGGTAAACAGAGTTGGTGCTGTGGAATGAAATCAGCAACAATCTGATTCTGTTGTCCACAAGGCCTTCCTTGCTGCAAGGGTATATAATTGGCTCATTACATATCATTGCAGACCCCTTGAAGAGTCATTTATGGAGGCAGAAGTCTGCCCAAAGGCTGGGTAAAGTTCCAGAAAGGCAAGTGCAAAGTCCTCCACCTGCGTCAGAGCCACAAAAAGTATCAGAGTGCTCTAATTTTCTCTCCTGTGAAGRAAGGCCAAGGGCTGCTCAGCCTGGTGAAGAGAAAGTTCTGGGAAAACCTTATGGTGGCTTCCTGATAACTAAAGAGAGCTCATGAGAAAGATGAGGGCAGGCTTTTAAATAGGGCCTGTTGAAATAGGACAGTGGTAGTGGTTTTAAACTGAAAGGGGGTAGAATTACCTTGGAAATAAAGAATTTTTTTTTTTACAGTGAGTATGGTGAAAACACTCTAACACCAGGTTGTCCAGAGAAGTTGTGGATGACTCATCATGGAAAAGTTCAAGGCCAAGTTGGACAGGACACTAAGGAACCTGATCTAGTCAAACATGTCACTGACCACGGCAAGAGGTTTATGAATGAATATTGAAGGTCCTTTCCAAACCAAACCATTCAATGATTTCTCATTAAATTTCTTCATATTTAAGCAAAAATATGCATTTAATTTGCCTAAAGGAGTAAAATAAAAATTCACCAACAGAATCCAGTTAGTCTGGGTATACACTGAAACACACGCATACTTCAAAATAGGATGTAATTGAATGTAATCAAAGTTTTGCCCATTCTGTACTCAGCTAAGACCTTCTCGTACTAGAATTTACATCCCACTTTTCATCTTGTTATTCCTACATTCCATACTTTTCAACACATATAGAAGTAAAGTATTCATGCTCTAATGATTTAGAAAAACTTTTAACTATGTCTGTAATTTTGCTTTTTATCCTTCTAACTAGATCATAATAGAGATAGAAATAAACTAGTAACATTTCTCTGCAGTAATTGTATGGTAAGATGTGGAAGGAGAATTTTTATCAGAGATGCTATGTGCTGACAGTGCAAAAACATCTCCAGAAATTAAAGAAAGTTATTAATGATAATTAATGACAGTCCTGATCATCTATCTGCTAATCCTTGAAAGAACCGAATTACTCAGACTTTCACTATGGGAAATTTTTAATGCTTCTGTGCCACTAATACATAGGATAACACAAGACAGAGTAAATGTTTGCCCTCTATGTAGTCTGTAAGTAGTTGATAACAATCTTTTTTCTTTTTTTAAATTTAGGCATACCTAATATGAAAGAGTCAACATTTGGCCAGCATGTCATCACCTGGAAGACTAACAGCCATGCAAGATATTTTAATTCCTAGATAAATACTCTTTATCAAAAGAAAATACCCTTTACAATGTATATCTTTCAAAGCCATATTTCAAAATTAATCATGGTTAAAAAAAGTTAAGGACACATTGATACATTGTATTAATATATGAATCAAAACTTTAARCCTATCTCTAATTATTTAATTTTCCTTGAATTAGTTAAATTTAGTATTTCTAAATTTAATTTTCAAAAATGCAATCTTTGTCGTTTTATCAGCATGTGTAATTTAAAGGTCAAAGCAAATGGAATACATTCTAGGTTCTGTTTACTTTTCCATTAAGTAAAATGAGCTTTGACTTTAGTTCCTCATTAATAATCAGGTTCATTGACCAGAAAATTTAAACAGAAAATTATTTAAAATGAGATTTTTTTATTAAAGTGTGAGTTATTATAATGCACCCTCATAGAACGTGTTTGATTCAAAATTAACGAAAAACCCCATAGAGGAGAAAAAGAAAAGATTGGCTCTAGGGCTTAAAATTAATTTAATGTTTGTTTAATTAAATTAAAATTTTACCTTTCTAATAATGTTTCCTCCTTTTAAAAATTATTGTAATTGCTGGAATTAATATGATATTAGATTAAGGAATTTAATTTCAAGGAATACATTCAGTATTTTCAGTTTAATAAGGTTTTGTATATGCAACTGCTTTTAAGAGAAATGTTACCCCATGTATTTTCAGGAGCTGATTGTAAGAAATACTGGGTGATTTAATAGGTTACTTTTGTCTTTTATGGGGATTTATAATCTGTTCTATCTCATCTAAATGAAAGGAAATAAAAAAGAAGAGTTATCTTATTCAAACTAAAATCGTGGAAGTCTCAAATCAGGTCTGCTTGATGAATTTCTAGTATAAAAGACATATTTACTTGATTACAAACAGCTGAAATGGCCATATGGTTGAACCATCAGCCAGGGAACAAAGTAATTGTCCCATGGATAACAATAATGTGAACACGCTCTTGAAATATTCAGCATCATTTCCAAGTTTGAGGCATTTTGTCATGCGGTAATTTCTCAGTGGATTTTTCCTGGCTTCTACCTTATTAGTGAACAGCACTGTGTTATTCCTTTTCTGTAAAGTTTCTTCTATCCTATGAATTTGAATTAAATATAAAGGGTGGTGCAAGAAAACAGTGCATTATTTTTATTTATTAAAAATAAAGGGTAGTGAAATTTTTAGTTTCATACTGACTGTGTTTTAGTGTTAGTATTTGCAGGATTGTTCTTCTACTTCTATGCATTCTACATTCATTGGAAATAAATAACCATCTCTACTTAGAATTGAAAGAAATTAAACAAATGAAAAGAGAAAACTATTCCTGGTATTCTTGGTTGTATAAGAACAAATCATCATCTTGAATACTCCTGTCAATATATGCAGCAAATACATTTAATGCAGACTTTTAAAATTTTCCTTTTAAAAAAAAGAACTTTATAATTTGCTTGTTTTTCTATTGCCATGTAACTGTTTCTTGTCTACAGAGAAAAGGATTGTTAGAAAATATCTTAGCCTTTAATTTCCTTTCTTCCTCTATTCTCTGGACAAAATATGGTTCTCTGTAGTTACACCATAATTGTTCTTAAATAGCTTGACAAACCTCATATCTAGCTCTCAATGTGAATTCAAGTAATATTTGATGGCAAAAAGAGTGTGAACTAAAAAAGTCTTTGAAAGAGAAAAATAAATTATACTGCTAAGGTCTTCTGAAGATAAGGTGAAACATGAACATTTAATCTAAGGAGATTAAAACACAACCAAAAATAAATTTATATATAAATTTAAAAACAGGCTTCCTTTGGAGGAAAAAAAAAGTAATACCAAAACAACAAAAGAAATAACACAAAATTCAGATATTAAATTGGGAGAATTAAAAACTTGCAAAATAACACAGTTCTGGTAGGTGTTGATGGGACAGTAGATAGCAAAACAAATATGAGTTTGATATGCCTTTGCCTTAGAAAAGATGCCTGTATGTTTTGGAATATATAYGCAATTGTATTAAGAAATGTCTAAAATAGTTACATCATATAAGTTCCTTATAAACCATTACAAATATTATTATACCGACTAGAAAAAAAAATTAATAACTTGAGAAAAATAACAAACATTAAATCCTCATTAACATGATAATCTTCAGAGCTGCTAGTAAGGGCAAAAAAAAGAATCTCATGAACAACTGAAATTAGCACAAAACCAAAACCTGCTTGACATTTGGAGAGGAAAAAATGGTGTGAAGTGTTTATTTTTTTCTCTTTCTTCTGTTTTTTAGAGAATAAATGTTTACAAATACAGTAGATTTATAATCAGTTATTTGTTTAGAAAAGACAAAACAAGTTGTCTCTATTTTCTATCAATATACATATGAGAGCAAGAAAGCACTCCAAATTCCACTACTGATACTAGCTTTAAAGAATACCAAAGTAGACACTATATATTTAACGTATGACCTTTACCTACTTGTTTAAGATTGCAGTGGCTGTAGACTTAGCAGGACATTCTGAATAAAGCTTACAACAGACCATGTGACGTTTGAAGACCATGTAAAACTAGAGATGCAAGTAGGCCCAAACAGCAGTGTATTCATTCTCCACAGTCTTTACTTTCAGGGTCTTCCTAGGTGCTTTCTTTTCTGACTGTATGAAAGCTTATTTGCTGCCATTTTACTCAGCCAGTGTGCAGTTATTAAAAGTTACTCTCAGTTTGCAAGACAGAGCACTGCGACCATAACCTTTCCTTTCATGGAAACCTTTTAATTCTCATTCAGTTCTCTTCTTTTAACTGAGGTTGGACCTACATCAAGAAGGAATAATATCTTCATGCCCTTAAACATAACCTCTTCATTTTTCCCTACCGCCTGTAGCATTCTATCCTTGTCCCCGGTGTACAACAAGGTCAAAATCATGGTCCCTCCTACACTATTAGTCACAGATGGCCTCGATGTGGGATTCCTATGGCATTTCTGATCCAGATTAGATAGTCTTTCAAGTTGTGTGACTGAAATACATATAAAATTTTCCATGAAAAAGACAGTGCCAGCACTTCCTGTCCTCACTGAAATTCTCAGAAGTTCAATGTCCCTTCTTTGTTATGAGTAGTCTGAAATTTCAAGTCATTTTTTTGTGTCAGTAAGATCCAGCTTAAGTATTTTTATGCCTTGGCAGTGTTTGTTTGTTTCCCATTTTGTCAAAAGGTTTGCATTTGAACTCAATTTAAATGAGAAAGGGAAAAGTTAGACTTCTGTCTTGAGATCTTTACCTCTAAATCTAAATAAGTATATCACTCAAGTTATATTTTTATGTTAGTATGTTTTCATTCCCCGCATATTTATTAGCTATGTTGCACATGACTAAAACACAAGCCTCTCTTTTGAAGTGCAATTCATAAATATCAAATAAGAAGTCTTAGTCTGTAGTTGGACTTGGTATATTGAGAACTCAGGTGGTTAGCTGAATAAATTGATTTTTTTTAAATTGAAGATAAGAAAACCATATGGTTCATCACAGATGAATTAATATTTGAAGGGACTGTATGAGCCTCACTTGTGTATCCAAGATTCTTCAAGTTGAATCACTCATTCATCTTTTTCCATTTTTGTTATAAAGCATTTTTAGGTTTAAATAAAAACATTAAAAATAAAATAAAAATATTTTGAATTATCTATACAGACTAAAATTTAGCATTTTTGAGTGAAGCCACACTTCAGTCTACTTTTCCACTGCACTTCTTGACCCTAGATGAGAGCATAATTCAATACATATAACAAAGCCATTAGATTTAGGCTATTCCAGATAAACATGTAAAAACATAATAAAAAGATAAAGTACTTCCAAAGAAGATGCTGTTCTGATTTCTTTCTTCCCAATAATGAAAATTACTCATACAAATGTACATTCATATAGTTGCAGTTAGGTTAGAAATGATGGATCAAAAGACAATATTTGTATCACTTAAAAGTCATGAACAAAGTAGTCATTTATGTCATAATTCTGTGATAAAGTTTAGTATTAAAAGAGATGACAGTTACTTCCATTTGTAAACCTTAAATTTCAATGTTTTGTTCATTCATTCTGTTTGGATGAACTATTTTAAGATAAAGCTTTAAAAACACTTGTGGGGCTCAGAGAGACTGAGAAAAACCAACCTCCCAAATATTTCTCCTCAGCTGTACTTCATGCTAAGTAAAGAAATAGAATAATGTTAAATATAATAAATATGCAACTGAAAAATATGAATAGATAAAAAAGATTCCCTAATATTTCTCTTACCCTGAGAAAATAATTTTTAAATAGTGAAATAATAAAATTAAAATCTAATGAATTCAAGTTAAAGGGCTATGCTGTCCTCAGAGCTTATCATCCATGAAAGATAGAAGACCAGAAATGCTTACTTAAAGAAGATTTTAGAGATTCCTTGTCCATTATCATTCTCAAAACAGGATTATCATCCAGACAAAGCCAGATCAGTCAGATTTGAAGCATGAAAAATCCACAGACATGGTTTTTAATGCATCCCCTCTGGACAATACTTTACAGTGGTGAACTTTCTGCCAGCTGGAAAGGTTTTTCCTGATGTTTAATCTCCCCCTCAAAACAACTCTGCTACAGCATCTGCAACTACAGGGAAGCATTTGAATCTGCTTTCTTTGAAACTCCCCTCCATAAAAATTATAATATCAGATCATCAGGCTCCTCTCCACCGGACAGTTCTTTCAGTTTGACCTCCTTCACAGGCCATACTCTAGCTCTCTCACCATCTTGGTAGTTGTCCACTGGGCCCTGATCAACTGCTCTTTTTTTTTTTTTTTTGAGGCACTTTTGCTATAGGCCCAAGTAAAATAGAACTAGGTCTGGTAATTCAGATGTAACCTCCCCAGGGCCAAGATGAGATAATAAATGCAATGGGATAATAATTTAACTCAGCTTGGTTCTCCTCCTCCTAACGTAGCCCACTATACAATAAACCTGCCATGAAAGGCACACTTCAGGGTTATCACAATCTTGGGGCCTGCAGTAACACTGAAGTCCTTTTCAGCTAAACTATCTTTCAGCCATTTTATGTTGTTCTCAAGCACATGGTCACTCTCTCCAAGGTTCAGAACTTTGTACTTCTCTGTGATGAAGATGAACATGCAAATTTAATTGCTAATAATGTTGAAAATGTTGTATGTGAATCCTCCTGTAACAAGATTTTGAAAATATTTCATCATACTGAATCTTCATCTATTGTGTGATTTAAGCATTTAGATAGTGCATATTATACTTTCCTACATCTGTGTGCTTAAGCCTAGACCCCACTAAGCTGATGGAATTTTAAGTGAACACTAAGAGTCCCAACTAGGTCAGTCCCAAAGCAATATTTACAGGACCCAAATATATGAACCCAGATGACTATTTCTGTACCCAAAATGTTACAATCCCATGTTGTGTACAGGAGGCAGCTGTTAATTTTAGTCCTTCTAGATCATAAACGAAATATAATATATTCTATGTCTCATTGTACAGAATAAGTACACCCAAATATTCAGGGAAATAAGATTAGACTGATCATGTTTGATACCAGTTTTGTGGAATCATTTTATAGCTCTCCAATGCAAGGTTCACTGTGCTTTTCGGTGTTGCTTGTGCTGGTCTTACTAAGCTTTCATCATCTCCTTTACTACTGGGTCTTAGAACTCTTTTAGAAGTCTTAGCAGTTTCTGCCCTTCACCACACAACTTATTTTCCTAGCTCCAGCTACAGTCAGTAGTGATGCGGCAGTGGTATCTTCAGAGCTCTGGATTCTTCGGTTCTACAGACCAGATGTAGCACTAAGGCCTTACAAGCAATAGGACAGTGGTAAACTATTACAAACTTTTGATGGTAAAGTCCTTCRTAATGACTAAATTAAATTGAAATGTGTATTTCCAGTTTTTTTATAACCTGAAGATAAGGAGACTAATTAAATATATTACTTACAAGAAGATTCAAACTGCCAATATTTCAATGTAACATTTTTGACGGATGTGGAGTAATCCACTCTATGTAGGTAAAATATTGCCACATACAACATGGTAATCAAATATGTATTTCTGGTGCAGGGTTGAGCAGCCTGAAGAAAATCTGATTAATCAGTTATGGCAGTTTACTGTGTTTCACTGAGAAGTTATACACTGTAAAATTTTAACTGACTTGAGGAATATTCTTTAGCTGTTTGTCCTATGAACTTCTGAGATTGTTTACAGCTTCCCTCTAGCAATAAAAAATAGTTTTCTATGGCATTGACCTTTAAGCAAAGAAGATTTTCTAAAGTACTAGAAAGAAAACAGCTGACATAAGCTGTGTAAACTTTAAGGGAACTAATAAGAAAAGATCTTAGTGCAGATGTGAAGACAGACTCTTTTCTCATCATTGTGCTGTAATCAGTATTACGTGAAGGTAGACTAACGTATTCCTCCTCAGTGTTACAAGACTCAAAGGACCTGGCAAGTAAGTTCTACCTTCAGAGATAATGCAGAGTCTTGGGGGAGGCAGGACTCTTCTTCCTTGACCTTAGACATTTAAATATTCAGTGTCAGGATCATTTTTGTCCATGATTTAGCAAGGCTATTTTTACAGGCAGTAGATAGACTGGTAACCATGGGAAATTCATATGGTTTTAGATCAGAGCTCAAATTTCTATTAATCGCCCTACAGAGCCTTTATTTCTCCTGCTGACTAAGAGCAGTCTAGGATGCTTAGCACAAAAGTAGAACTCAGAACACCTTTCTGCTATCCACACCTAAAGTCTGTTTGAGCTGGGGTGCTGTAGGGTGCCTGAGATATTCCTGTGGGCATATGAAAGAGAACATAAAGACAATTCATGTTTGGTTTTTATTCTGAAAGGACAGGTGGACCTGAGGTAGGATACCTAGCAAACTCAAATGTTTAGAGGTGCCTCTGTGTGGGCTATTTAATTAATACCTCCAGATTCTAAGATAGTGAAGTCATGGCAAACATCCACCATCAAAGTTTAAGGATCTTTATTCTTAGGTTCTGAAGCCAATTTTTAATAAAAATACTATGCCGCTCATCACACTCTGTTAATCGAACCTGTTTCTGACACTTATAGAGTGCTGGTAGTGTCCTCAACCTGAAGGTGTCTTTCAAAGGTATTTTGTAATTTTTATAACATTGCTCCATTTATTTAAAAGTAGAACCAAAGCCCATAGTGGAATAGCAAAGTCAAACACTTTTGAACAGATATATCCATGCTATAACATGTTGAGTGAGATTTACAGAATATTTTGTTAAATAACTGGCATTTCAATGACATTTAGTAAATTGGAAATGGAATAAGATTCAATTCAAAATTAGTATTAAACCACAAATATGTTATTGCATTAAAGAATGTATTCATTTTATATTGTGTTTACACATGGCCTAAATAATTTATATTCTGGATTTATGGCAATTAACCACTGTTAGAAGTATTCAAATTGCTTAAGTTGATTTTTTTAAAATGTTTTCTTTATTTCATCTTATTTGTCAAAGTTGTTATTACTTCTTAGACAATAAAAAAAAATCATCAAAATTGTTTGCCATGGTTTCTCTTCTTAATGAGCTGTCATGATACACAGCTTAGCAAAGGACATAATTGTGTGTCTGCAAAGAATTAATAAAAATAGATTCTATACCAGCCACATAGCTTTGTTTTATCATTAATATCCTTTATTTCAGTACTTAGAGTTTCTGAGTACCCTGGGATGTTTTCCAGCAGAATACATTAATGCATTATGTTACTCACAGGACAATGGATTGCTTTTGACTCGCTTTTGATGTATGAAGTATCTTCTTGGATGGGAGAAAGATTGTTCATCATGAAATATAATTAATTTAGGAAAATGAACATTTCATCCTTAGTGTCTCCGTCTCCTTATATTTTGCTCTACTAATGCTTAGTTCTACATGTTGCTGTTCCTATACAGTTGCCACAACTTATTTAAGAGACAGTTATATAAATAATGTTTATAATTAAGTTATTTTATTTTCTTTGATTTCACCAAAATTTTATCTAGTATTTTAATTAAAACCTGTATGTTAGATTTTGTTGTCTTTTCAGTATTTTCTTCAACATCTAATTCATGTTTTAATTAATTAAATCAATTCCCTAAATAATCAAGGTCTTATTCTAAAATCCAACAAATTTTCTTCCACTCCAGGCTGCAACATCCAGTTCTCCAATTCAAAACCAGTGGACGGCCAAGTCTTCCACAATGTCTACGCTACAAAGAGGAAACATTAACAATGCACTTGCATTTACTGCAAGTATATAACTGTAAGTTTGACGGCTTTCTTGATAAGAAATTTTACAGAGAATGGGAACATAGAAAGTTGCTGGCCTGGATTTATTAAATCATTCTGTGTAGTAAAACACAGGATACCACATAAGCTATTTGGGAGAAGGTGAGAATTGGAGTAAGAATTATGTGATGCAAGTAGCTTTTGATATGGAGAGTATGCGTCAGACTCAGCCTATTAGAGGTATTCAGGTAAGATAAGCTCAAAGAGGTATTCTGTTTTATAATTTCATGTATTATTTTTTCAGGGGAAAAGAATATGTTAAGGAAATTTATTTGTGATTGCCGTGGTTTGGCACTGGCCCAATGCCAGGCACCCATAAAAGCCACTTGCTCATGCTCCCCTGCCACAGCTGGGAAGAAGAGAGGGAAAAAAAAACCAACAGTGTTCATGAGTTAAGGACCAGGACAAAACACTTCAGGGCAAAAAAAGGCTCAGCTTAAAGTTGTAAACTGAATTTATTACTAACAGAATCAGAGAATGATAACGAGAAGTAAAATAAACCCTTAAAACACCTTTTTTCCCCCCCAGCCCCCTCCCTCCTGCCCACTGACATCACAGGGAGAGACAGCATGGAGTTTCAGTCAGTTCGCCACCCCAGGTTTTCTTCCACTGCTCTGGGAGAGGAGTCCTTCCACTGTGAGACTGTGGGGTCCCTTCCCAAGGGAGAGAGTTCTCTCTGAACTTCTCCGGCATGGCTCCAATCCCCCAGGCAGCAGTCTGCCCAAAACTGCTGCAACATGAGTCCTTCCCATGGTCAGACAGTCCTCCCTAAACTGCTGTGGCATGTGGCCACAGAGTCCAGTCCTCCAAAGGGAGGCTGCTCCAGAGAGAAGAGACCATCTCTGTCCACCAGATCTCCCACAGGATCACAGCCTCCTCCAGGCCTCCACCCCCTCCAGCATGGGCACCTCCCCCACAAGCTGTGGGTGGATCTCTGCGTCCTCCTGGACCCCYGTGTGCTGTAGGGGCACAGCTGCTTCACCCTGGTCTCACCACAGCCTGCAGAGGAATCTCAGCTCCTGTGCCTGGGGCACCTCCTTCCCCTCCTTCTGTGCTGACCTTGGTGTCTCCATGTTGTTTTCCCTCACATGTTCTCACCTCCCCCTCCTCTCTGGCGTGCCCCACTTTGTTTTGATTTTCTTCTTAAATCTGTTATCACAGAGGTGTTACCAATCTCTCTAATTGGCCCAGCTTTCCCCAGCAGCATGTCCATCATTAGAGGCATCAGAGAGTGGCTCTGCTGGATATGGTGGAAGCTTCCAGCATCTTCTCACAGAAGCCACCTCTGTGGTCCCTGCCGCTACCAAAAGCTAGGCTGTGCAAAACCAACACATTTTCATAAAGTTCAAGAAAATTTAATGTATCAATGAAAATCGGACAACTGGCTAGAAAGTGTGAATTCACCTTGAAGAACAGGCAAATGAACATGAAGTAAAAATAAATGCTGCAAAATGTGAGGAAGAGTAATTGGAGCTTAATAACAACAAAAATCTGTTGTAATATAAATAGAAAAATCTGCTATATGAGGCCTCTTTGTGGCAAGTGGCTGTCTGTACAATGTTCAAAAGTACCACAGGCACATTAACATATTCTCACTTCAAGCCTGAAAATAAGTTTTCTCAGCAATCATGTGTTTTACGAGAAAAAGATATAAGAAATTATAAAGGAGACTCTAAATGTACATCAGGTATTTTAAGGACTTGCTAAGCTCAGTAGCCCAGTGGAGGCAAGGGTGGTGTAGCTCRTGTCCCCAGTTTGTTTTTTTCCTGGGTGTTTTTATTCGTTATTTTTTAATATCTGCTGCTTCCTTCAGACCACTTTCTAGAGAATATATCTTAGCCTTAATTATACTACTGATCAATATCACTTTTGCATTTGGGAAGTGGGGATACTCTTCTAGTATCTCAACTTATAAACTAATTTTAGGCAGTCTCTTGGGTTTTTTAGTTCGTTCTGGTAATGAAAAATTCTCATTTTGTGTTGTACTTTATTTTTCATCATATTTGAAATCCCAGATGTATTTATAAAATTCTAGGACTTAAAAAAAACACCACACTTCATTATATTTCTTCTTAATGAGGATTAGCTTACTCATCTTCATAAATAAAGTACTCTGCATTGCCGATAAAGCAGTATTTCCACATGAAAGATAGTTTTATTCATTGCACTGAACGTACCTTTCCCTAAAGAATAAAAAGGAAGAAAGATTCCTATGGTTCTTTCTTCTCCCTTTTCATTCTTGCCTGTGTTTACTTTAATCATTTAGAAGCTAAGAAACTCAAGATTAATTCCCTTAGAAACTGAGATTAAATGATGGACAAAGCATGCAGGAAAGTTCTGAATAAATCGCATTCAAGTGAGCAGACCAGAATGGTTGCCTGCAGATTGCTCCTTAATAAAATTTCAGCTAATCAAAAAGCAAGGTCACATGCAAACAATTACTGCCAGCAGTGGTGGGACTGGCTCTCAGCAAGTTGGCTTCAAATAGATGTTAATTTTTTTGTACTTTATGAAAAAATGTAGACAAAGTGTATCAAAGGGTAATGAATGTGTCTAAAACTGGTGACATCGGGTTCAACCCAATCACGCACACATATGCTCAGCTTAAGTATATACACGTGAACACCTAGGCATGCTATGCAAGTGCATGAGGATTGACACATATGCACAAGGCTTCCACTGAAAAGGAAAAACAACCAACTATTCACCAAATAAGTAATGAAAACAGAGAACACAGTGTGCACAAATTATAGTGGGAGGGGAGATGCCAGTTTCCATTTATAAATATTGAAACAAACCTATATTCCCAAATACTAATTTGGTCCTTTTGTTGAAATGAGGATGTTTTAAAAGCAAAAGTGTCTAAAGTAGAGAAGCAAAACAGCTCAGTTAATGTGCTGCTGGTTTTCACACAAGGCTTAATGGAACATATATATCCCATAAAAGAAGATGAAAATAAGGAAAGTTAGTGACAGTTTCCATTTGTATTTCTTTAATTTAAGGAGATCCTTGTAGTTTTTTACATGAGTTACCAGTTTAGAGAATAATCAATTTTCACTACTTGCTTTTCATAGAGTTGTTGAAAGACTTTATTTCTAAAGTTGAGCTCAGACAATGTCCTTCTGTATGCTCTGGATGACATATATTTTGAAAATGTGGATCATTATATGTTATGACACAGCTTAATATTTCCCAATAACGAGGCTCTGCTCTGCAACTATTACTACTGTCTCAATCACACAATGGAAGAATAAAATCTTTAAGGACTTTGTAGTAGAAAAGTTCAGCCCTATAGCTGCTTGGAATGGATAATTTATACTGACCCCTACAATACAAGGAACTGCATTATTACCCATTATTGTGTCATCAAACATACAAAAATAAGTGCATAATTGTAAAAAACAATGTTAAATTTAAACCACAGAGTTACCTTGCCTATGGAAAGAAAATACTGGGGCCACGGGAATGTCAGTGGAAATCTTCACAGCCTAAGATATACTTTTATAATGGGAAAATAAAATAGAAAATTAAATCCTGAAGTGCAGTTTTTCCAGGGAAAGTTGCATTAATTTTTTTACAAATGTCTTTATTTGTCATGAGTAATGACTAAACCATCCTCTGCAGGAAGAACATGAATACTGACATATATTTTTATTGTGACTACAATGCCATAAAACTGATTTACTTAACAGAGAGAAGTAAAAAAACAAAAGAGAAAAACACAACAAAAATATTGTATTTCTGAGCGGGAAAAAAGGAAAGCAAGGGGCAGTTTTCTCCAACAAGAAGGACAGCAATTTGGGATTTCTAAGCTGAGTTTGATACAAAGAATTAAGGAAGCTTTTGAGGTCTTCTTTTTTGTTCATTTCTTTGTTGATTTGTGTAAGGGTTTTTGCAATCCAAAGGACTTATTTTATTTTCTCCATATAAAATAATACTGTTGATTTTAATTACTACTGAAATTTTCACCAACGATTTTTTATAAGTTATTGATGTTATATGAAACGTGGTTATCTAGTAATGAGAAGGTCACATGGAAAAGTAATAGAAATGTGCAACAACACTTTAAAATGTTTTATAAACAGCAGCAACTGTTTCATTTTAATTTCTATAAATTTTGGCATCTTTAGTAAAAGACTAATACTAAAGGTGTTCACCTAAGTATTCAGGAAAATAAAAAGAGGAGTCGAGCCTAACTACTCATGACTGCTGCCTTATTCAAATTAACTTATCCTGAAGAGAACTGAAACCAAGTACACATCTTATTTTACCATCCTAACCTGATTTGAAGAGGGAGTGGAGAATGGATTAATGTTTTTTATATCATGAATGTTTCTTCTGTACAGACATTTCCTTCATTTCTCCTGCTGCTGTGAAGTGTCTGCACCTAAAGACAAGGTCAGACAGACTCTGGAGAGGAAAGAGAGGAACAGGGAAGGATCTTTAGCTGTCACCAGTAGTGTTTGCGTGATAACACCAGCTAGAATGACTGGGGCTAATGGAGGAGAAAAAATTATTATCAGTCTTGCTTTGGACAAACACTGGCAAGAGCTGGTCAAGAACTGGCATATACAAGCTAAAGAATGTCAGCAAACACATCTATTAAAGGACTAAAAAAATAGTGTGGGTCTTCAGGATGGCTTTAAAAGGAGCAAGCACTTTCAGATGGAAAGCATTCAGAGTGGACTGTTCAGATGGAAATCCAGTGCTGAGGTTCTGCTGGCATTACAGAAAACACTGAGATACACATGAACCCATTTCTAGGCCTGTCAGCCTGTCCCAGTCCCCATGGCTCTGCTGGGATCTGCCACCCTGTGCTGCAATTGATGGCAAGGCTAACTTTTCATGTTGAATCAAAAGTTTCTAACCTTTCCCCATCTATCTGGATTAATCTTTCTTATCTTTCAGTCACCATGCAGCCAACATACTAACATGCATGGCATGTAAGTGTACATGGGTTTAAAAATAAGCTACCATGTAATATTTTTTATTGCATTTTTAAGAATACAGTTGCAAAATGACCCAAGCCTTCCATTTTGCTCATACCTTTTTACACAGAGAGCACCTTATTGTGTAAGAAAATTATAAACTTCCATAATTTCCTGCTTTGTATGTATGCCTGTTTACCTGTACCTATACCTATCTTCAGAACTCRTGGTAGGAGCAAAGAAGTTTCATGCAGCTTGAATTCTTGTCTGATGTGAATGCTTGTCAGATAGGTGGGAAGTGAAATCAAAACAGATTCAGCAAGCTGTACTCTTTGTGTCAACATCAATATATAGGAGATATGAGCTATGGAAAAACAGCACTATGCTGTAAATACAGTGCAATAATGTTTTTCTGTTTTGTGCTATTTAATGAAACCTGGAGAAGCTGAATAACTTACTATGAATTCAATCCTGAAAGCATTCTACAAAGCAAGTATTCTTTCCTTTTCTTTTTTTCACACCTGCACTCACTCACAGTTCTTTTACAGAGTGAAGGACCAAAAAGAGCCTGCATTCACATAATATAATAAAAAAGCATGCTGCTCTGTTATAACTGGAACTTACAGAGTGATAATGAAGATAGCTGCTGAATCATTAATAAAGTCACAGCAGAGAATAAGACAATACTTTTGCAATTAAATTTATTTCAGGAGCAGCATGTTCTCTTAGATGCTGTTGATGTGCTTTAAATSCTTTTCTGTATTTAAATGTCAAAAAAAAAAGAAGCAGTAAGTGTTGCATGGGAGTGTTAAAGAGAAAAAGGGAAAGTTTACATTCAAAATATATGTTTAGCTTGAAGTGTTAGAAAAGCTTCTACTCTGTGTACCCTCAAAGTCACAGTATTGATTAACTTAGAATCAGTACATCCTCCTCAATAACCACTCAGTTATCACTGTAATATCATTCAAAAACTAATAAACAGACATAGTATCTTCAATTGTTAAGTATAAGTAATTTTAAAATTTTTATAAAAGCATGAAAATCATATTTTTTAAGGTGAGAAAAACAAGTGTTCAAGGGGAAAAGTGTCTTTATGCTATTCCTCCCATGTGTGTTGTAAGTTTTTGTATGCTTGAAATCAGACTGAATATGTTCCTTACTAAGGTCAGTTTAAAGACTGCAGTTCTGATATTCTTTCTGTGACTTAGTTGATTGATCGCAGCATGGCAGTCTAATTGAAGAACTGGTAGGTATAATTCTTATTTTAAAATCTACTTCCTGGTTTTGGTCTAATCAGCACATTATCTGATCAAATAAGAAAGCAGCTGCAGATTAAAACTTATAAATGAAGATGTAGTCTTGTGAAAGAGGCATTTATGAAACTTTTATGCTCAGTGGAGAATTAGGTAACACCCTCAAGGGAGCCTATGGGCACCTTTGTACAAGGCACCTTAAGTTACCTTCTCAGTTGTCAACATTTCACATACCTGGAGTTATTTTTTCTTGCTCCACGGTCTGGCTTCCAGTAGCTGGGCCAAAACCATTTGTTATTGTTCCTGGATCTCCTTGGGAATGCATGGAAATGGATGCCCACCTCTGGGTAACTGAAAGGCTCGTTTGATTTGAGTAACACCTTTGACAACACAGAACATTTTGATGTGGGGTGAAATTTTAGAAAATTATATAATTGTGCTGTACTGGCATGGCAGAGACATGCATGAGGCTCTTGGGCACTACATGGAACAGAAAGAAGAGATATGCTATTCCAAGGTAACAGCTGGAGATAGGCTAGGATAACCTGGGACATTTCAGACTCTTCTAATCAGCAGCATTTAGGCCACAGAATTAAATTCTAGTTCACTGTTAGATTTAATGACAGTTTCCACATCTAAAGAGCTCTTCAGTTTGCTATACAGATGCATCTAGTTTTATTTAAGAAGACTTAACTGCTGGAAGTTATTACAAAGGAYTTATGGAGGACCAATGCCTTTCTGGAGCAACAATTCGAAGCCAGGCAGGTTACTATAAGCTTTAGTAGCTGTAAGATTCAGTACTTATGTTTGGATAACTAAATTTGGCCCTGCCTCACACACTCATATTAAAATGTATATATCCTGAACTTCAAATCAGTTGGAATCATCTAAGAGTCCCTAAGACATAATAAACATATTCATAGGACAATACAGAGGACACATAAAGAGCCAGACCTTTCAAGAACACTCCTGTCACATCCATGCAGAATAGCCTATGACATCTCAAAGAACACTGGGTGTTTAAGTGCAGGCAGAGGAATCAAGTCATAGATGTATATATCTGAAATATTATCATTCACTTGTTCTAAGCACATAGAGCCATCTAAAGGAAACCTAAAATACATTAGTTGAATTATGCCTTTGTGAGCCTCATTCTCTCTTTTTACTTAAAGGGAAACAAACTCCATTGTCTTACATCTGCATATGTAAACATGGGTGAGATTAATCTTGTTCTCAGTGTGAATGAGACATCATTTGCAGAAATGATGCCAGGTTATGATTTGTTTCCACTCCTGTGGTTACTAGTTGCACTAGAAACTCCATGTAAGTTAATGTTGAGATAAATTACCAGTACATAAAACACTTCAGTAAAGGAATAAGGTTAACTGTGGTCTTGCTACGTTCTTGCAAGAAATGTGTTTTTATTTTTCATCTGAGTTGTATCAAGACAATTCAGGACATTGATGAAAAGACAGACCTGGAAGAGTTTAAGGAAAGAATTAAATGCATGCTCTTCTCAGAAACGTAACAGGAACAGACATATTTGTGGGAGAAAAAGAGCAGCAACCACAGAAAAACAATCATGCTCACTGCTAATTTTGAGAATGGACAGGGAATATATAAGATAATAAATGCATAGGAATATAGGAGAATCAGTGCCCAGTGATAAGGAGCAAGGACTGGATACTGTCATGTGTGAGACAAGATTTTGTAGGGCTGTATTTGACAAGACCAACTTAGTAGCTAAAACCATATAAGAGGAAACATTGAAGATTTAGTGGTGGGAATATATGTAAATATTTGGCATATATTTTAATATATGTATGGATGGCTTATATTTTTTCTTTAGCTTTTCCTTTATTATAAAGCCTTCAGGCAAATTAATTTTGAAATGGACTTTCCAATCATGTATGATCTTCTGCAGAAATGTACAATTTCAGTTCTCATTTGACATTTTTAAAATAGATTTAGTTCTGCTGGTGAATTTGCCTGAGCTGAACATCTTTAATATTCTTTAATGTTATTTCTGCAAAAGTTCTAATACAAAATATTGACTAAGTTAAATGATTAGTTGTCTCCAATTACTTCAACTGCACTTATGCTTTCTTTCTTTAGAAAATTTATTAAAAATTGTTACAAAGTGGSTCTTGAATTTATTTTCAGATGTAGTTTTAATTTTAATAAATTACATTTCTTTTAAATATTTGTGAAAGGACCTCTTGTTCTTTTTTCATTTTTAATGAATTTTTGCAATTCATTATGATATATTGTGAAAWTTTTTTTTTAGATATTTGAGAGTGTTATGAAGTAAAGATATGTTTAAAGTAAGACATTTCAACAGAAGTAGAGGTTTGACTAGTCCTTAGAGAATTATAATGGGAGAATCATTGGAAATAGAAAATACTGATGGTTTTAAACCATCAATGATCCTGGACTGAGAGGAAGAAAAACTTAATTTTTTTCACAATTGCTGGTCTTTTATTTTTGTTTACTCTTCTGCTGAATTCACTCACAAAATAAAGCAACTCATGTATGAATGAATAGATATGCTTCCTSTATATAAACTAATCCACTTAGAAAACTAAATCATATAGGAAGACAACAGTCCAAAAATATGTGTATATCATTCAAAGACATCTTTCTTTCATCTTTCCATTCCAGAACAATGTTCTGTTATCAAAATCATTCTGTGGGAATTATATGGAATATTTAAAAAATGTTATTTTTAAGCTTTCTACTTCAGTTTCCATCCAATCCTGTCAAATCATTGCATGAATGAGGCACTGAGTTCATGATGGGCACACTGCTACTGCAGTGCCATGCTATGGAGCACAAGAGCTTGGAGAAGTTAGGAGCTCCATTCTGTTAGCTTGGATGTAGTATCAGATTTACATTAATTCCCTGACTTCCACCTTGGTGACAATTTGGTTAGCA
Organism: Cardinalis cardinalis; assembly: GCA_014549065.1. Lineage (NCBI taxonomy): Eukaryota > Metazoa > Chordata > Aves > Passeriformes > Cardinalidae > Cardinalis > Cardinalis cardinalis. The sequence goes on along the minus strand of JACDOX010000400.1, from coordinate 215,383 downwards.
AAGGTCAAGACCACATCTGTCTGAAGACACATCCTAACATACAGCTTAGTAATACTGCCCAAACATCAGCCAAAACCCATTTCTATCTAAGCAGGGATGTCTAAAAAGGAAATTTTTTCTTCAGGTATAATGAATAAAATTTACTTCAAATATCATACCAGAAGCAAAATGCATGGAAAAACTCTTATTTATTTTACTATCAGGATTCTTGGAAATCCTATCCATACTGTTCTGCAAGTTATAAACATGCACATGCTTTCATAGTTCCTGTGTATATCTCTTCATCCAGCCCATGGAATAGGAACAGGGAACTCTCCATATTTTCTTCAGAAACAGCTGCACACCAGTTCCTATCCCAGTAGAGGCTACAGCAGAAYCAACCTAACAATACCAAACTCATCTATTTCCTGTGATTCTTTGTATTCTTGACATTGTTGTTTTGTTTTAAATTATTTACTGAGTAGTCCAAAGGGGATTAGCAATGGTGCACTAGGTATATGTTTTCCTATGTTTCTAGTGACTGAAGAGCTCTATCTTTTTGGTGGCACAGTAAATAGCATAAGGCTGTTTTAAAAATAGGAGCCTGAAATGTAAGATACACAAAATTCTTCCTTTCATTCTCAGTAAATATATATTCAGAAAAAAAAAACAAACAAACAAGGAGACCAAAGCAGCAAACCCCTCCTCACGACATACTTAAATTATGTTTCTATGTATCAGATTATATCTATAAAGAAATAACTTAATAAACAAATGTTCTGATACATTTGTCACTCATAGTAAGGAACTGCTTGAACCCATTAGGGATCAACAGCATTGAAGTGGTTGTATAGTTTTAGTCACTTGGTGAAAGGGGGAAAAAAAGCCTTTAGAAAGACGGTTTCTTTTTAAGGATTTGCTTTCTTCTATTGATTCTGTTAAGGAATTTTTGCTCAATGTTTCCGCTTCTTTTAGGAGGGTCTCAGGAATTAATTACTTTAAAAATACTTCAATTTATTTCATAGYACTATTATCTGGTCTGAATAAAGATCTTTTTTTTTACTGCAGTGCAAGAGAAATGAAAGCTCTATAAGCCATTTTGAGTTTGTTTTCAAGCCATGTAGTAACAGGACATTTTACAGTCTACCGGGAGACAAACAATCTGCTCATATTCCCGATAAATGAACAGAGCGATCTTTAGGAACTCCTGGGTTACCATGGATACCATGTATTCTGAGTCACATTGTTTCTGAATTAAAAATCAGTTTTCAAAATTGTTAAACATAACAGAAGCATACATTTTGTCTTTTGGTTTGTTATATTTTTCTCTTTTCTTTTTGACGTAAAAGGCATAGTAATGCTAAAGGTAGGGAAAAAAATTGCTACTCACCGGCAGTCATTTACAACTTGGATCTTCATCAGCTGAGCTGTCTTCCTTAGTTGCTGAGTGATAATGATTTCATTTTATGCAATTTTACTTTGGACTACTAAAGGTTACTATGGAAACATCAACTCTTTTCCCCTCTTCACATTCTTTGAACAGGTAGCAAGTCTCGCTATGTGGGGGAAGTGGCACTGAAACATTTCTTGAAAATCAGCTCCAAATTGCTTTTGCCATTCATAAGGCAATGTGAAACTAAGATTTTTCAGACAGTCTGGTAGAAGAACATAATATTTTAAAAAAACCAAAAAAAGTTTGAATCTCTAATATCTGCCAAACTTCTGGTTTTTGACTTACTGAAATGTCATTTTTTGCTTGRTTATAATGGTGAATATAAATTATTCCAGTATTAATCAACATAATAAAGTGGTGCAGGATTTATTCTCCCATGGTTGCTCTTGTTTTCAGTTTTTTTAAAATTTTTCAACCTCTGAAAAAGCCTTTTTATTTTCTTTTGATTCCTCTGTGTAAATCATGTTAAATTAATTGTTAAAACACAAACAATGGATAAAGTTAGATAGTTTCAGCACCTCCAATTTACTTCTAACACTGTCATTGGTTTTTGGTCCAGAATTCGCAATGTCTAATCAGAACATCTAAGTGGGTTTCTAATTTGTCTCAACCTAAAATTCAGTTCATAATTTAGAGCATTGAAGCATTTACTTTCAGGCCAGTCTGTAATTTGGTCATCAAACAATTATTTTTTATATATTACAATCTAATTCTGTGCCTCATCTCTAAGCAAGCAAGCCAGCTAATGATCTTGGACTCTTATTTGTTTATATTTCTTTTTAGGTATGTAGAAAAGAAAAATCTATTACTTTGCTTCTTGTCTTGATTCTTCTCGGTCTTACTCTTTACTTGAGTTTATCGTCTTTGATTGGAAAACTTCCAAGATCAAAATTAAACAACACAGAAACAGACAGTAACAAATCTTTGATGGCCATTTCTATATGAATTTTGACTGCCAGAATTTAATTTGATATTTTAAAAAWATTTTAATTAGGCATTAATAAATACTTTACTTGACTTTTTAATTTCCATTCAAAATGGAATTGAAGGGCAGAAGAGACCAGAGCCTCCTTTGCCAAGACCAGATGTCGCATTGTTCATCTCCCAAATTTGCTTGAGCAATATCCAAATATAAATCATTTTGTTCTGCTACATCAAAAACTTCTTCTTCACCAACATCAACAAACACTATGTTCAAATATATGTCTTATGTTTTCTGTTCATTCTGTCTAGTAAGCCAAATGTATATATATTTTTTTTTAATATTGGAATGACAGATTTTTGCATGGGCATTCAGATTTGGGGAAGTTTTATGAGAAATGAAAATTCCAGACACATTTATCTCCACTTTTTTTTTCAATTTTATTGAAAGGGCAATTTCAACATCAATATGAATCATTATCTGTTTTATTTAAGTAGTTTCCATTTTTCCTTTTTTGATCTGCCAGAAAACCAAATCCTGGTATGTATGCAGGCAAATATGCTAAATATGCTTTCTCTAATGCTCGTTCAATTTCTGCTTTCATTGCCTCTTTTTTTTTTTTATGGTTTAGTTTTTAAAAGATATTTACAGATCATAATTCCAATCTTTGCAACCAAAATCAGAAGAATGGTCCTCTTTGTTTTGTATTTTTTTTCTATACTCCAAATAAATTCTGATATGGCATCTACTCTTAGAAGTTTGAAAAAGTTCATACATGGCTGTTCAGGTTCTCTAAAATGATTAATGTTTTCATAAGCACACCACAACACATCAAGAGAATTACAATTCACATGACACATTAACAGCCTTGTAAGAGCACTGCTGGATCAAGTTTCCTGACCGTTGATTATTAGCTATAAAATGTTAAAAGATATTTTATTTAAAGGAAGTTCTAAGGTTTTAACCATGTTTTTATAACAGATAAGAGTACATTCAGTCATGAATTTAAGAAGCTCCATTATATGAAGAATAATATAAGTATTACATAGTTTTTAATACAATGATACAAACACTGTAGGCAATAAAACATGGTAGACTTCACAGTGGCAACATTACAATTACAATTGTATTTGATGATCTTATTGGACCTTTCCAACTGAAATTTTCTATAATTCTATAAAAAAAAGTAATTTATTTTACTGACTTTTGTATATTATAAAGTGTCCCATCAGTCCCCCTACCCCACCAACGCTTGTATGTTTACATAGTCATGTACAAATCAATTTAATTTAAAATGTAGGTCAAAGAAATCTGAAGAGATAAAAGACTTTGAGATGATTGAATTTTAGTCTAAAAAGACTATTTCCTTACATTTAACACTTGTCACACTTCAAAATAATTTCCACGTATTGGAATGCTGTGAAAATATATCATATAGCCTAAATTAATTCCTTTAGAACTGAAGCTGAGGAGGAAGAAAACTGTGAGATGTGGAGAAGATCATAATAAGATCAGATCTTCATTAAAGTCCGGATTTATGTGACAGATTCCTCAACAGTCATAAGGTTTTTGTTACCAATAATTTTCTGCCTGCTTTTTTTTTTAATAATAGTGAAATAATTTAGTTGATACTATCTGTGTTCAATAGATTCTAGTCAATACCAGTAGGTACAGCAACAGGTAATCGATATTATCTGCAATATTTTCTTTCTGTAGGCTTGAATATTGGTAGTAACTTTGAATACCAGAAGATCGAAGTTTATGATGCAGCTGTTTTCTACATTTTCCATATCAGTTTTCTAGTTAAACTATTCACCTGTGCTGGCCCGTGTTAAGCAGGAAAACTCTGTCACCAACAAGTGTTGGGCATTGGTAGGAAAAATTCCACAGCTCCTTCTGCTACTGGCATGACAAATAAAATCTTCTAGAGAAGGAGGGAAAGAAAAAGAATGCTATGGATTGAGCATGTATGTAGCATCTAATATAGTACCTCACAACTGGGAGATCCAGAGGTCCTAGGCTGCCTTTGTATTTCAAATTAGAATTAAACTACCAGTAGTAAGGGTACAGGATCAAGACCACATCACTTACTGCCAAAGTATTGATCAGCACCCAATGACAAAGAGTACCTTTTTTCCTAGTCATGGTAGTTGTGAACATCTTTGTTTACAGTCATTCTTAATTTAAAGTAGCTGGGCTGAACATGTGGAGATTCCAAAAAGCTTCTTCTTTTGGCCCTAGAGAATAATAGTATTAAAAAAAGAAAAACAAACAAACAACCAGCAACAAAACCAGCCAAAGCAAACTCAAAAACAGGCAAAAAGGAAATTTGGGTGTTCCACTACATGAAGCATCTTAACTAAGGTGATTCTTTCTTCTTGTTTTAGACTTCTGCATTTGAATTTTACTGTCTGGTTGTCTGATTCCTGACCATCATGAAAGAAAAAGTGTAGGTCTACCTGAAAAAGCCTGCATGATTTTCAGTTACCATTTCATAAAAATCATCCCATTATGTAGGTCGGATAGAGTTATTTTTACTACTTTTGAAAAGTCTTTCATTTTTCATCATTATTACACCTTTTTCTATAAGGATATTGATCCAAGAAACCACTTCCATACTCTTTCACTTGTTATTTTGCTACACATTGTGTTTGAGGTCACCAACATTAGATAAAATGATGTCTGTGCTCATTCAATGCCACTATAAAAAAAAAAAAAAACACTTTAAAGTAATTGTCTATACCAGCTAGTTAATCTCTAGCTGAGTGTAAAGACTGTCATTTTGGGTGTAAATTCTTAATGTCTACCTGAAAAAGTCTGTAAGAGCTTTACAGACGTCATTATAGTGATTGCTGTTATAGAAATTCATGGGATAGATGACATTATGGATGGCAATTCGTGGAGTATATTGGTCTCTAATGAGAATTTGATTAAGGAACACACTGAACTCTTGCTGCAAGTTCTTTCTGAACTGTTTACCTCCTGTGGCAATGTTTCAGTAAAGAGGGCAAGCTGATGGAAGATCTCTTGCAGTTCAGTGGTAATCAATATAGGGAGAAAACAGCTCAAGAGAAATTTGAAATAACTAACGGAGGGCTGAAGGCATTAGATGAACTGAAGTCATAGAAACAGATAGAAGAGGGGGAAAGCATAATGGAATGAAAACCCTTTAAGTTCTCATTACAAAGAAATGAAAGATCAGTATGGTTATAGACAAATATTAGTCAGTTGCTTTTGTTCAGTGTGACTTGACACATTATGAAAGACATTTATTCAACCCTCTGCTGTCTTTTCAACCACAAAATTCATATAGATTTTGGTGCATTTATTGATATTCTTTCTCTTTCAATATTGTAATTACAGTCATTAACTTACTCCTGGGAAATTGTGAAATGCTGCTCCACAAATACGTGCGAGTGGAGATCTGCTTTAAAGTTAGAATACAGACTATCCAGGATGCTTTGTTGCTCATACATGTGGGCAAATCTTCCCCTTAAGATCTTTGTATGAATCCATGCTATAACCTCACCCTGTTATGAAGACTTAACCTTAGAAACAATGTTTTACATGTATAAAGTGGGATTTTTACCTTTTCACATTCTTCCCATATAAAATCTTGGAAAAATCTGCATAATTTATCTCTAATAGTTCTCATTTTCTTCCCAAATTATCTCAGACTGATAAACTGCTTAAATTACAGATTTCACAATATCTTTGATAGGCAGTTTGTAATCTTAAAATATTAATTTAGCTAAGCCATTTTATACAAACTAGATGAAAAAATGAAAAGAATATCGTCATCATGAAGTGCATTTTTATCTAGAAACCCAAAATTTATAACAATCCTTTTCAAATAGTTAAAAAAAAAAAAAGCTGGTTTTCCCAGGCAAAGAAAAACATAGTTGTAAAAATTGCATAGGTTTTACTGATATTGGTTTTCTGGCAATGCTAATATTCCTTTCTCTCTTCTACTTTTTCCTTTAATATTATCTTCTTTTCTTTTCTCCTTCCTTTTCTTTCACCTGAGTCATGCTCCGCTTTTCAGAAGTATTTCTTAGCAAACCGTCAGAAGAAGGCTCTAATTGTTTTGAGGGTTTTTGAGGGTTTCTAAATGACATATAGATTACATATCTAGTTATCACCACAAAGATCTTTTATACTTCCCTTATATTTTTTAGACACATACAATATTAAAGCTATTTTTCATCTGCTAACTCCATGATGCTGAAGTTGGGAAAAAAAAAGGATGTCTTCTAGCTTTAAAATATCCTAAAATAAGGATCTATATTTTGTCTTCTCCAAGATYCTCTGTTCAAGAATTCTCTGTCAGTGGATGTATAAAATAATAAGTGAAGCTCCACAGTCTTTCTCCATAACCTCTTCTACAGTATTTTGTGGCTCTTAGGAATTTGACTATTTCTGTTGTAAGGATCTGAAGTCTTGCATTACTATGGTACAACTGTGTAATCGTGGCTCAGGCTTCCAATGAAGTTGGTAAGCGGTGGGAACAAGCTGTAAAAAGATCTGTTCAGGCATAAGAAACTTAAAAGTTCAGATGGATGTGTAACTTAGGAGGAAATGTGCATCCAACATRGTTTCACCAGCCAGTCAAAATTAGCCCACTGTATTCAACATTCCTGTGGCCTCATTTGGAGTACTGAGTACAGTTCTGGTCCTCRTTAATTTGAGAGGATCTAAAGGTCTTTGTATGCATCCAGAGAAGGGAAACAAAGTTGGTGAAAGTGCTGGAAGACATATCTTGTGAGGAGTGGCTGAGGAGTCCGGATTTGTCTAGTTTGAAGAAAGGGAAGCTGTGGGCTGACCTTAYTGTTTTCTACAACTTCCTGGGGAGGGGAAGTGAAGGGAGAGATGCTAACCTCTTCTCCCTGAAATCCAGTGACAAGATGCACCAGAAAGTTTAGTTCAAAATGTGCCAGGGCAAGTTCAGACTGGGTATAGGGCAGTGTTAGGAGAAGGTGGTCAAACATTGCAGGCTTCCTTGAGGAACTGGTCAATGCCCAAAGCCACTGTTCAAGAGGCATTAACAGCATTAACTTTTGGTCAGCCCTTAATAGTTCAGGTAGTTGGACTATAGAATCACTGTAGGGCCCTTCAAATTAAAATAGTCTATTCTAATTCCTCCTATGCAGAAACTTAAGGAGTCTAAAGGAAAAAAGATCACTTTGAAAAGGTATGAAATCCTGATAGGAAAAACACAGAGTTGTCATTCCATTGTTAGCAAAATCACTAGGTGGTCAGTAATCAGCTGATGTATATAAATACATAAATACATATTAATACATAAACCTGCTGTATATAATGCCATTTGAGATTAAACCTGGTCAAAAGTCTCCTAACTACAGATTTACTATGCCATTCTTCATGTTTTCAATGTATAATTAAGATTATTGAATGCAAAATGCACATAGTAATGAAGTTGATTTTAAATCAGGAAAATTGAATTGGCATTGTGCCAACCTAGCACTTCATTGCATTATGCTTTTGAGTTCTATTTACTGTACTTTAAATAAGATTAGCTTGCTAGTGGTTGGATAGATACTGCACATAAAAATCATTTGTGGGAGGGCAAGCAGCAAGCACTACTTTGTGGTACATAAAGTAGGGCAATTTATAAGAACTAAAGTTGGATAAAAACATTGGCAAAACTACAGTGATTTAAGCCTGGTTTCCTAGGCTTACTATGCCATTTTCATTTCTTCCTTCCATCTCATATATTTTGAATTCCAGTTTCAAACATTTCTCCACTGGATATGGATCACAAAGAGAAATAAGTTTCTATATGTTTTGTGTATTATTGGTGACWATGTAGGCAAGTCTGTTATATGTGCAAGTATAGTAGAGGCTTATAAAATTCAGATTTTACTAAATGGAAATCATTAAAGTACACGGTAATTATATATACATATTTTTATATCTATAAATATATATACACACATATATTTTTTTTTTTCATACAGCAGTGATGATTTCTAGAGTTTAAAAATGTTGCTGTGAAAATTGTAGAACTGTAAAAACAAAATAAGAATAAATATCAGTTGGGAAAAAGCTTTCTTTTCTTAATTAATTTAACGTTTTGGGAAATTTCAAATGCTACTAAATGCTACAAATACTTTATCTTTAAAATTTGGAGGGAGGGACACAGGACTTTTTTAGTGATTTTGACATTTAAGGGATTTAAAAATCTCCATGAAGCCCCACACGGGCTCTTGCCAAGCAATTTACAGATGCCATTTTTTGTGTGTTGTGGCTCAGATGAGCCCTTATCAAAAGTTTTTCTTAGAATCTGAGAGTTCTATTTCTTATAGGGACATTCTTAGAATTCAGCATGTATGTGTCACATAAGAGCTCTTGGTTCCTTATTAGAGTTGCAAAGATGCACCTCTTTAGGAAAAGGAGTCTAAATTCCTGCTAGAGTTCCTGCAGTCTAGTTTTACAGAGAATCTTTGTTTTAAAAGACAATGAAACAAACAATGTTTTAAGGATCCATCATTCTATGGAAATTTACCCAGCTAGTGTGACATCAAACAAGTTTTTCTAAATTTTAAGATTCACTTTTGTGACTTCTCTTTTTGAAGTATTAGTCGKTTTTTTTTTCCACCACATGAAAAATAATGGGTCTAAAGTCTGCCTTCAGTTTCAAGAAGACAATTTAGTAAAAAAAAAAAATCATGTTTTTGAACAAACACTAAGAACTATCAAAAGCTTTTGTACCTGAGAACAAAAATCACCCATGTGACACACTTCCAGATATTTTTGGAGTTTTCAACTTTTACTTTAACTGCTTGTGTAAATGACTGAACCTACTAAGTCTTTAGGTCTTTTTTTTTTTTTTAATATATTTAACTTAATAGACTATCTAGACTCATGCTTTTGTAGCCATGAAAAGCAAATAATTAGGAAAATGGGAAATTGGAATGACAGAATTAGCTGGCTATGTGCAGAAATTCTTAGAAGAAAATTATTTGCAAGAAATTAATATATAAAGTGAAATTAATCCAATTAAAGAGACAGAGAAAAAGCTAAAGTGGTGAAAGAGTTACAAAAACAGCTCGTAAATCTAAGCATCTCCTTTTAAAAAGCTTCACCTGAAAATCTATAACCATCTAATGAAAAAAATAGCAATATAGCAATAAATAAAACAACAAAAAGGTCATCTTAACCCACTGAAGAGTACTTCTATCATTGTTCTTGAGTGTGGTACTCTAGATTGCAAAAATAGACATTCCCATTCTTGCATTAAGTAAATGGTGGTAGAGAAGAAATAAGTATCAAAACAAAATACTTTTTAAATAACTTCTGTTAGAGATTATTATTCTAAACCTATTTGTCACTTCTGTATGTACTTTATTAACCTTACTCTAATGTTTTTTCCTCTACAACTGCCTCAAGTCTAGACAAAGTGCTTGATATAATCTGTTATACAGAAAGAATTTTTTCACCTTTCACATAGATATCTAGAGCATGGTTTAATATTTCGTAACAAAAGTATTCCAAAATATCTGCAAAGGAAAGCACTTGAAAGTAGGGAAAAAYAATTCCAAATGTTTCTGGAATGTGGTAAAGGTCATCTGGGTTTTTTTGCACATAGTTCCATGAAAGCGAACCCTAAGTCCCATCACGCTCTTGTGTTCTGTTTCTAGCTTCTTCACATTGCCTTTTATTCCCACAGCTGAATTTTACTTAATGGGAGCCTTTAAAAATTGTTCCCCAGTTCAAGATCACACCTATTGCTCCAGAGAAAAAGAAAAGACATCTGATTTAATAGTGATATTTAGAGTATAGAAATTCCACTGTCCTTCTCCTTAACCTCCCTTTGTCAGTCCTGCAAAGGTCCCTCAGGAATTTTTAAGTTTTGTTATAGAAATAGATAGTTATAGAAAAAAAATTAAAAAATAAATGTTCTAGTAAGTTTTTGTCTATATTCTGCTGTAACCTTACAAGTAAAATGCAGGAGATCCCTTTTCTGTCCTTCAAAAATGAGCCCCAAAGGCAACATCCTGGATCTATTCCTCATTCTCTGAGCAGTTTAATGTAATTTTCCAAGTAATTCTAAACCTTGCCTTTAAACTACTCTGCTCTTCAAAATATTTTTGCTTCACATGGGTGAAACAGGACATGACATAAATAAACATTTTATGTTTCTCCATTTCTTGTCATTAATGTGTCATATCAATAAAAAGAACGCTCCTGAGGAATTCATTTTTGTTCTGGAAAGGACTGTTACATGCGGTCTTTGTCTGCTATATGCATCCCTAGCACATAAAATTTTCAAAGCATCAGAAAGCTAATCCTTTAACAACCTTAAAAAAAATAAAAAACAAAAAGAAAGAAGTTTAGAAAAAATTGAACATGCAATATATCCTGAATTAAAAAAAAAAAAGTTGGAACAGAGGAAACTAAGAAACTAAGAGATTTGTCTTAATAAATAGCTGTCTTTTTAATATGAAATAAATATCCTGCTTCAGGAAGGACTTGTCTCTATGATCCTACTCATTTATGAGACTCCATTCTTTATTTGTAGTGATTATGTGAATAGCTTCTGTTAATATTTTAGGGTTTATTCCATCACTTTAGCCAAACTAGTAAAATATGAGGGCATATTTTGAGTCTAAGTGTCTCCAAAACAAAATTATCTGTCACAGCTCTCTATGATTTATGGATATCAAATCTCACAAAAAGTTTATATTCATCTGCTCCAAAAAGCTGAATACATTAACAATCACATATTTCTCAGCAGCTATGCCCATACAGCCAACTGGCTCTTACCACTAGGTAGACAGAAGAAAATCTTCATTTTACATTCCTCATTGCAGGATCATATCCCAAACTACTTAGCTAGTCTTTTGGCCCTCAGTAATCTTAAGAATGTCACAGAATACCAGCTGGAAATGGGATTTAGGATTAAACTCTCAGAAGTTCCTACCTGGCAGTACTTCCAAGCCACTATAGCAAAGAGCAGTGCTACCCAGTAGGCTGCTGTTGTTGCAAATAAGCAGCAGCTTGTATTCAGCAGCTTGTTGCCAGCCAGCTCCAGTTGGCTGAAGAGCTTGTGCAGCTGTTTTCACAAGAGCATCAGCAGTTCTCCCACCCCAGCTGCACCCAGGAGGAAATGGCAGCAACTTAAATCAGCTGCTGCTGAAGGGTCTTGGATATGCTTTACTTGTTAAAGCACCATTGATAGGTCCATAAAATAATTATCAGCATGTCTTCTGCAATCTTCTCTAGCTGATGTAGCCTAGGAAATAGGCCAAAAAAGAAATAGCTAGGACTAAAAGAAGGAAAATTTGCCCTACTAAATGTAGTTATTGGATCCTATCAATGTATTTATTGGGAGTAACTTGGCATGTTTGAAAGACTTGCAGTCATATCAGCACAGGTTGCTAGCAGTAGTGGTTTTGGCTGGGATAGCATTAAATTTTTTAATTGTTGCATTTATGGTGTTTGCTTTGAATTGTTAATAAAAACAGTTTTGATAATACAGAGATGTTTGTTATTACTCTGCAGTGTTCACACAGAGGCCTTTTCTACTTCTCACTGTCCCTTGTCAGCAAGTAGGCTGCGGGTGACAAGAAGCCTGGAGGCAACACACGTGGGAGAGCTGACCCCAACTGGCCAAAGGGATGTTGCATAACATCCAGCATCATGCTCAGCAATAAGAGTAGGAGATGAAGGAGGAAGGAAGGGCATTTGAAGGGATGGTGTTTGTCCTCTCAAGTCACCATTACAGGTGATGGAGCCCTGCTTTCTAGAGATGGCTCATAGGAAGCAATGAATGAATTTCTTACTTTGCTTTTGTTTGCATTCATTTCTTTTACTTTACTTATTAAATTATCTTTATTTTAAGCCAATATTTTTCTCACTTTTCTGATTCTTTTCCTCATCCTGCTGTAAAAGGGAGTAAATGAGAAGCTGTGTAGGGCTGAGCTGATGGCCAGAATGGTTAAACTATAACACCAGCCCTTTACCCAAGAGACATTATTGTAGTAGCTTGTTATTCAAAGAAGATGTTCATAATAAATAGAAACTGTAAATGAGGTATGGCTTGCATCCTGATCTCTCCCCACAAACAGAATATTTTGGAACTTACTTGTCAACTTGTCTGTGCAAATGTGGAGCACACCTTCAGGAACTCAAAATCAGCTCTGCTCTGCAAGCTCTCTACTGACCTTGCTAGAGACCTCCAATACTTCTGCAGGCACAAAGCTGGTAAAGCTCATCTTGAATAAGCCTAGTTCCTCTTCAGAAGACAATATATTTTCAGCATGCTTGCTCCAAGATTTACCAAGAAGGAAAAGCAGAAAATTATTTAGAGGAAAAGGAACCATATATAGATAATCCAAGAGATAACAGGCTATGATGTTAAATTACCATATATTTTGTATCACTAGAAAGTGTCAGTATTAACAACAGTCCTATATACCTTAATGCATTCTAGCTTAATTTTGTTTTCATGCATTTGGATTTTTGATGTCATACTCAACTATTCTATTAAAAGATTATGGATATGAATCTACATTAATCAGAGGTATGAAATTCAAAGTCCTCCTTAACTCAGCATTTCTGAGTGATTGTGCCAATAAACTAATTCATCTAGAAATGTAAGAATGCAGGATCATGGGATAGATTGTGCAACATCTCTATATTATCTCAACTAGTTTTGCCCAATTCCATGAATGGCAGTGGAAAGTTTAGTTTTAAGTAATTTCTTCCTTGTATTTGTGCATATAAAGTACACATGACAAATAGTTGTCCAGGTGCACATTGATGGAATAGGAACACTTTAAAAGTCTTACTTATTTAAAGGTAGAGGGCAGCAGTGTATTACTGCTTCTTTCTTTCCCAGACATTTCAAGGTCAAGGACTGAGACTGATAGATAAAGGAGTCTCCATGACTCTGCTTTTATGTACTCTGTTTTCCTGACAGCAGGAGTATAGGCTATCCATTGTTTTCCTGATAAGAGAGATGTCCTTAAAAGCTGAGAGTAGATATGTTTTGATATTGATGACCTGACGACTTCAACAGCACATGACCATTTATCTTCCTTATTCTGCTATACTTTCAGTTGCCACACATCCATTCTCTGCCTATATATTTTTTTATTATTTCTTTTGCATATTTCTGCAATATGAATTGTGAGACAATTAAGTTTACTGGCACTTGTGATGCCCTCCTGGCTGTGAGAACTATGCAGTTGAATTCTTAGGTTACATTAAAACTTAAACAAGATCAGACACGGAGTTAAATTAAGAATTTGTGAACTCTTCAATAATATTATCCATTGATTTGATTTTCACCCATGCCAGTGAAAAGACAAAGCCTGAGTACTGTCCAGAGAACAACATGGCCTGTAGAACAACATGGCCAATAAGAAGGTGGACAACCTTTTCTGCAGGAGTACCTCCACGGACTGTATGGCTGCCAGCTGTGTCATGAATTTTGTCCTCATGTCTGAAGAACACTTACTGCTCATAGCTGTGTACAAACTTGATGCAACCCTCAATAAATATGAGGACTTGTATAACACTGACAATGGAACTCAATGCATTTCCATTTATTTTTGTTTTGCCCTACACATCTGCTTGGGAATAATCCATGACAAGCAAACCTGAGACTTTGATAACCTGCTTAAGTATGACAGAGAAATCCCACTGAAACATATGTTGGTGTTTTCATGCGCTGTTAATTGAACTGCTTAGCATTTAAATCTTTGTTTAATTATTTACAGTTAAAGACATTCGTGTTACAGTTAATTATTTACAGTAAAAGACATTTACAGTTAAAGACATGAGTGTTGAAAAGAAAAACAATACTGACTCACTAGTTATTATTGTTAGCTCTCTGTGCTTAGTGAGAAATTCTTCATATAGTGAGCAGGAACACTTGTGTAAAACATTTTGATCAAGGTCTTGGAGGTGTCAAACAGGGCATGGTACTGACAGTGAAAAGCTCACAAAACTTACAGTAACTTTGAAACTGTTTTGATTAATTTTTCTTTACAGTCAGTTCTCATCCATTCATAGATGTTACGGTATAAGGAAAAGATTCAGCAGGTCGTTGAAAGTTCTGTGAAAAACAGTGTGAAACAGTATTAGAAGAAAAATATTAAGAATCATTAAAAATACCCTTTTTCTACCTCTCTACCCCCCACTTCATATCAAAACTTGCAACACGAATACAGAGGAGCTTTTGTGGCAAAAGATAGCATGACAGGGAATTGTGTAATAAAGTGTTCAGGCATGTCAAAAGACTATCTTTGATAGCTAAACATAGTCATTTTGCTTCTGATACACTTTGTAGTACTAAAAAGAAATCAGCACTAATGATTATTTCAAGTTACAAATAGCTGCTAGTCAAGGTTTTATATAGGATTTTCCATACATGCTGTCTCTTATTTTCTTGCTTTATATAGCATTTTAAAATTTTCCTTTATAAATCATGTGCTGACACTTGAGACATGCTGTCATGTAAGAAAACATATTGTACTATATCACTTTTAGTTACACATATTTCAAAAACATTAAATCCTATCTTTCAGATGATATAAATCATTCTAGTTCTACCATCTGCAAAGCTGACCCAGTGTGTGAACATTTAAATTTTTTATGTTAGAAATGCTGTCCTGTCAAGCAAATAAAAAGACATTAGATAAGATTTTTACATTGTAAATAAAATTGATTGTATTATTTGAGAAACATTTTGGACAACTGTAAGATAACACTTACTTCCTAGCATTGACTTTTTGGAAACTAGATATTTATTTTTCATTTTAACATTTCACAAAATGCCCATCATTTAGGCATAGATTAGGTGGCCAGAACCTCACTATAGAGAATAAAAATTCTCATCTGCAAGATTTGGAAGAATATCATCCTGGAGTTCCTGAAAAMAGATATTGCAAATTGTTCTATCTAAAATAATATGTATAGGTTATAAATAAGCATATAAGATCTACGTTTCAAATTTCTTTTAATAAAGGAAAGAAGAAAATATGGTTCTGTTACCATGGTCCATTCTGACATACATACATATATATATATATATATACAGAGAGAGAGAGAGAGAGAGAGAAAGAGAGAGAGGGAGATTGAGAAATATATATGTGCATATTCCCTTGGGGATAGGRTAAGAAGGCAGAGGAGTTGGTTTGAAGGAATGAAATTTAGTCCAGAAAAATGAGGAAGGTGCAAGAAAGGAGTTTTTAGTACTGCCTTTGTCTCTCACTATCCAAATATTTTAAATTTCAGGAGGAAAATTCATTTTACTTGCTTCAACTATGCTTTGTTCATGGTGACAACTGATAAGTGACCTCCCTGTCTGTATCTTGACCTGCAAAATATTTCATCTTATTTTCTTCTCCTGTCGTGTTGGAGAGAGAGAGTGAGACATTGACTGGGTGGGTACTTGGCAGGCAGACTCCATAAGACCCATCAAGAAATAGTTACGCAGAGTAAGCTATAAATAGATTGTATTTTAAAATACTTTATATAAGGAATAAAGAAATTTATGCTGTGGTATATAGAAAATTATTCACCATAAACATTTGAATTAAAGAAAAATGTTAGTTGATCTTCTAAGATGAATAATACATATATTTAAAACCAACTTAAATATAATAATCAAATTGAAAATGAGAATATAATGTTTTACCTATGAATTTCTGATTAGGAGACAAATAGAGGTAACATTTTGGAGGTGTTAAAATACTTTCTAATAAACTTTAAATAAAACTTTTTTATTTGATTGCAAACATTCTTTTATTTTTCCTTTTTCACTTCTCTTTCCCTTGTCTTCAATACATTATTTATACTTTCATGGCAGTCATTCGAGAGAGAGAATTAATGTAATTTTAATGCAATTCTACTTCAGCACTCTTTTCCTTTTAATAGTAATTTAGATTTAAGTGATCCTTTAAAAAATAAATGAAATCCTTTAAAGATCTATTTCTCTTCAATATACTTGAAGAGTTCTCATTAATGTTGACAGTGGGAGTAACAATGAAATGGGCTAGATTTAAGTATCCAGAAGCTAATATCTTAAAGTTTTTATATATGAAACTGTTGAGTGAGCTGTCCAAGGACTAATCTTGCATATCTATTTTGCTGGCTTAGCTATTTCATTGCTGCAGTTCATCTATATTTTCATTTCTAAATTCCCCTTCACCAGTGATCATTACTTTGTATTTTTCTATTTCATATGCACCATGTCTTTTGGTTCAAACTTTCCCTATATGCAAATTCATTCATTTCACCAGGACACATAGGAATGGAAATTGCCATCAGCTGTGCAATATCCTAGACATGGGCTAAGGCAATCCCCAATATCAATACAGACAGGAGGATGAATGTATTGAGAGGAGCCCTAAAGAGAATGAAGTGGGAATACTAGTTGATTTAAAAAATGAACATAATTCAGCAATGTGTGTTTTCAGCCCAAAAACTTGATTGCATGTTTGTTTGCATAAAAAAATCATCACAGACAATAGGTCTAGGAAGATAATTCTGCTCTTCTACTTTCCTCTGGTGACACCCCATCTGAAGTACTGCATCCAAGTCTGGGTTCACAGTATAAGAAAGAAATGGACCTGATAGAGCAGCAGAGCAGAGAATCACAGAGCCACAGAATGGGTCAGGCTGAAAGTCATCACAGTGGGTCATCTGGCTCAACCTCCCTGCTCAGGAAGCTGATCCTAAAGCATGCGGCAGAGGATTGCGCCCAGACTGCTCTGGAGTATCTCCAGTGAGACTGACTGCAACTTCTCTGGGCAGTCTGTTCCAGTGTGCTGTCACCCACAAAGTAAAGAAGGTGGAACCTCCTGTGCATCAGTTTCTGCCCGTTGTTTCTTGTCTTGCTGCTTGGCACCAAGAAGATCCTGGCTCCATCCTCATGCACCCTCCATTTAGGTATTGAGAGACAATGACAAGGTCCGCTCTCGGTCATCTCTTCTCAGGCTGAACAGGCCCAGCTTCTTCAGCCCTTTCCTTGTAAGAGAGAGGCTCCAGTCCCTCAGTTGCCTTTGTTGCCCTCCACTGAATCTGCTCCAGGAGCTCCATGTCTCCCTTGTACTGAGGCGCCCAGAACTGGACTCAAAACTCCAGATGTGGCCTTTCCAGGCCTGGGTAGAGGGGCAGAATCACCTCTCTCAACCTGMTGGCAATGTGTTTCCTGATGCAACATTGATGACAAAAAGCTGGAATATCTCTCCTAGGAAGAAAGGCTGAGAGAAATGGGGTTGTTCAGTCTGGAGAAGAGAAGGTTCTGGTTTGATCTTATTGTGCCTTTGTGGGGCTTATAAGAAAGAAGGGACAGGCTTTTTAATAGGGCGTGTACTGACAGAACAAGGATAATTGGTTTTAAAGTGAAAAAGGTTGGATTTAGATTAAATATAAGGAAGAAACTTTTCTTATGCTCAAATTCGTAAGACAGCAGAGCATGTTTCTCAGAGGTGAATACCCCAGTGTTGGAAAGTTCCAAGATCAAGCTGAATGGGCTTTGAGCAACCTGATCAAGTGAAAGTTGTCCTTACCCATGACAGTTGGACAAATGATTTTTAAAGCTCCCTTTCGTCACAAACCATTCCATGACTCTATGATTTTATGGTTGTAATTTCAAGAAAACATCTCAAAACAAGTCTCAATTTATTATATGTATCAAAATTACTGGTTTTGAAATTTATTCCTGTTTGGATATAATTAGGTAATAATGTGAATATGTATTTCTGGTGGTTAGGAAACAGTCTTCCTAAATTGGGAATCTGAACTCCTGACAGCCAACAAAAGGAATAGAAAAACTCCCTTTAGGAAGGCTGCACAGTGACCTTGATTAGTCACTCCAAACAATTATTTTGGGCTTTTGGCATCTGTAGATGGATAAGCAGTTACAGATTCTTTAGTATAGCTAATTCATTTAAAAAACTGCAAGACAATAATTTTTACGTGAATGGTTAGTGTAGAGATGAATAGTGTCTGATAATTGACTAAAAGGTTATTTGATGGAATATCCTCCATGTATAATTTAATTTTCAAAAATGAGTTTGATTTTTTTTCTGGATAAGAACATGTTAAAAAAAATCCTTCTTGCTGTTTTTAATGAACTCTAACTCAGCTACCTATTTTTTTTTTTTCATTAGGACAGCGTAGCAAAATAACAGGCTAARATGCTTGCCATTTGTATGTGTCATCAGCCATAAAATTAAACTGTAAGAAAGTTGAGTGCCTGCTGGGAAGGAAGAGCTGTGGACTTTTACAGTGAACAACCAAAACCCTTTCTTTGCCAAGTGAAAGACATCTCCAATGAACATACTTCTGTGCCCTCTGGTGAAAGCTGCTAGTATTTAATGTTGTTAGTTATGGCAACTGCCACATAAGGGAAAACTAAACCAAGGGTTTTACATATTGTGTATAAGAACATTGCACTTCAACCTTATGTTTGTGAAGAAATACTGTAATAACATATGGTGGAAATAAAAACATAACCTTTAAAGAATAAAATTAAAAAGTGAGAAATGTTTTTATCTCTAAACAAATAATTGCAAATAATTATATTGTAAACAAATAACTTGAAGTCACCCCTCATTGTACTCCTCTCTAAATTAGGCAAATCCAGCATCCTCAGCCACTTCTCACAGGATGTGCCTTCCAGCCCTTTTACCAGCTTTTTTATCCTCTGCTGTAGGATAGGACCTTCAGGTCATTCTTGAACTGTGGGGCCCAGAACCTCACACAGTCCTCTGGGTGAGGCTATACCAATCTGAATACAGTGGAATAATTACCACTTTTTATTGGCTAAAGATGCTGTTTGCCCTTCTGATTGCAAGGGAACACTGCTGGCTCCCATTGAACCCGCGCTAATCTTCTATGGAGCTGTGTTCCAGTCACTCCTGTCCCAATTATATGTGTCTCTGTCACAAGTGTGGAATCCAGCACCTGTATTTGTTAAATCTGCCATTATAATTGCTCAATGCTTTTATTTGTCTAGATCCCTTGATTAGTCCTATCATCTCTCAAGGGAGTCATCAGAACCTCCCAGTTTGATACTGTCAGAAAATTTTCTAATGGTACATTCACCTCCTGCAGCCATGTAATTCAAAACTTATTGAACAGAACCAGCCATAGGATTGAGCCCTGTGGAAAACTTTTGGTGGTTGGCTGCTCATTCTCCTCAAGAACCTCAGCCCAGAATTCACCAGCRTTAACCAAACCCCAAAACCAGCATGCCATAAGTATTAACATACTAATTATTATATATTTCTTAAGATCTGATAGAAGAGAGTCTTTTCATCCTAATAAACTTTTAATTAAGGATTTTATTAGGTAATCACTTACAGGTGTTGATTTCTTGGTTAATTACATACCTTTTTTTTTCCCCACAGGTATTGTGTTCTTTTGGGTGTTTTTTTTGGTTTTGGGTTTTTTTTTTGCAGGGCTGGGGGGTGGTTTGTTTTTGTTTTTTTTGTTTTCTATTTTGGCTTTATTTTTGTTTGTTTTGTTTTCCTAACATGATGTAATGCATATGAAGGAGTTGAACATCCTATCTCTAGGTTAAACCTTATACATGTCAGTGAGCTCATAGTGCCTCACTCTTATTCATGTTTATAGTATCTCTTAGTTTCTGCAGTGAGTCTGCTTAAAAGTCAGCCTTTCCTTTTATCTTTTCTAAGCTTGAAATAGTTAGTATCTTCAAGGACCTTACCTTCATTCTCCCTGCTCTTACTCTCTCCTGTTCAGGTCAATTACTTTTTCTTAGTTTCTTTTTCTTTCTCTCTCTCTCTTTTTTTTTTTTTTTTTGTCCCCTAGAGACCAGGAGAGCTACTCACACTGAATTTTTGAACTTTGCTTCTTCTAAATTTAGTGAATTTCTTCTGTAAGCTTCAAGGATTTCTTTTTATTTGAAACAGATTGCATAGATATAGGCTCCACCAGAAGTCCATTTCATGCATCTTGTGTCTGTCTAAGAGGCATGGGGAGATGAAGGCAGGAATAACCATTTTTGTACTCTAGGTACCAAGCAGCAGGTGAGCCGTGTCAGCCAGGAGTCTGTAAGCCGGCAATGATTCTTGCCTATTTCTCCCACCTTCATCCATTATTGTTCATTTTCTTTTCCTTAATACTCAATATGTAATTATCCCTTTCCTAGAAGCCAGCCAATGTGAAACATCAATTTAAGAAGTCTTTATCAAGTGTTGTTTCTGAGAAATCAGAGGCTGAACATGGGACCAGGTGCCCCAGCATTAGACCTTCTGCTCAGTCATGGTACTTTCTGCCTTTGGATGAGGAAGAGGAAGCTGGTGACCAGGGCAGGGGAGTACAGAGATTAGGTCAGTAATTACATATGGGTTGAGCTGTGTCTATGTGTCTCATATAGGCTTTTACTGTGTCCTCAGGGGACTCTATAAAAAAGAATTTTAAGAATCCATTCTCAACAATACTTATGCTAGAAATGTCCAGAGATTARGAAAACATAAGAAAATAACTTGCATAATCAAAATACTGAAATAGCAGGACTGAAGGTGCTGAAAATTAAAATTTTTGATATGGAGTCAAAATATAACATGATGCTGCTGTATATTACTGCCTAGAGATTGTCATCAGATGTGCTGATCCATAGGGCCTTCTCAGGTGTGTGTGAGCATACAGGCTCCTTGGGATGCAGTGTCTCTGTGTTTGAAGTAGTGGTTGAATTACCAGACTTGCTACGTAAGATATAGTGCTAATTCTTCAGTMAACAATCTATTGGCCTTGAATCTTTATTGCTGCAATTAATTTCTCAATATGGACCTTCTTTTTCCCTATCCACTCTCCCTTCTAGGTTCAGTCTGATTCCTGAGATAGCACCATACTTTACTCTCATTTCATTGTCAGAAATTAGCTAATCTTTATTTTACAGTTCCAGAAATATGTGTTAGTAAAGAAGAAGCAAAGATTAACTTTATTTAGATGTTTGATTTGTCTTCAGTCAGAAGTAGTACATAGCAGTAAACAATACAATGTGTGTAATTCCCTGTTGCACTTAACAACATTTTGTGGGGCTTCTTTAGGATTAATGTCCTCTGAGATCTATCCAGTGCACTGCAGGTCTTAGATAGAGATAGTATGACTAGATGGAAATAAGCACATAAACAAAATGAAGAACCAAAATTATTGTAATCCAGGRCCTGGGGATTATATAATTAGGAAATAGAACCATTGAGTCCTATTTCTAAGCAAGAAAAATCAATTCAGGTACAAAAGTGTACTGAGAGTTTATCTAAATTGGAAGAAYTTGTTATCTACAGGTGCATAACCTGGATAAAGTATCTTTTTAAATCTTCAGTGTAAGAGTCACCATTAAACTTAACTCCTCAGACATATATCAAGAATATGTGGGCAGGGGTATGGACTCTAATGGGTCAGATGAACTGTGCCAGAAAGTGCCTGTATCTATTAAATGATAATAGGACCCAGGCTGACTGCCTCAAACACAGCTACTAAAACATTCAGGTTATCAGGCAAGCAAGGTGAATCTCATCTACAAAGTAAAAAAAACTTCATTTTTATTCTCCATTTTATATGGATTTTAAATACAAATTTAATGCAACTATTTTTTGAATGTCGAAAGTAATTCATAGTTTCTTGTTGAAAATATTTGCCTCAGTAGCAAATTAGAAAGWAAATAAATGGTAAGCAAATTTGTATGTACATTCATCCCTGTTATGTATGGGTGTACTTAGATCCTAGTTTTTAGGTCAATAAGGAGAAATGGAGCAGTTGGTTTTCAGCTCTTGTATTTTGGTGATAAAGTTGAATAAAAACGTGGCTTGGGGAAAGCTGTACTTCATTAGGTTAACTGGTAATGTAAGACTTTTTTAAGAAGTGACATAATTTATTTATATTTTATTACTTTCCAGATTGCAATTAAGAATTATATCTCTGCCCACAATAACTGATGAACTCTTAAAATAATAATCTAAATTATCTCTCCTTTCAAAAACAAGAACCCACTTTGCAGTTGTAATAGTAAATTAAATATAGCTGTGGCGTAGCTTTAATATGATTTAGTGATCTTTTCAGTTGTTTGTTTGGTTTTTTTGTTGGTTTGTTTTTTTTTATTTATAGAGTGGGCAGTAGCCTGAAGATGTAATTAGTAATGTGGAATAAAGCAGTAATGGAGTAATGTGTAATAATTACCCGTACAGTCATTCCTGTTTTTATAAATTAGACTGCTATATGGTAAGGATTAGTCTAACCTCTACAATAAAATTATCACCATACAAGTTCCAACATTCAGTTTGGTCCAGAATCTGACATACTGATGTCCATAGATGTCCATATTTCTCACATATACACATCTGCTACAGTGGAATATTTTTACCACAGCATGGTTTCCTGGGTCCCATACTGATCCCCTGACTTTCAGTCTCTTAATTACTACTTTTGTGGATTGTTCTTTTAGGAATATTTAAATAATGTGAAGCTGCCACAAGCCAACTGAGTGATCTTTTTATGAAATTGAGGGTGTGTCTTGAACAGGTAGTGAGGATAGGAGGGTGTGAAATTTAATAAAATACCATGGTGGACTGTGAAAAAATGGAAGCAGTGTGTTCTGGGAACTGTTCCTGCAATAAAATATCCACGGAATCATAAAAACTAGACATTGTCCTGGACAGAACAAGTTAGAATGAGTCAAAACTGGAAGATGGAAAAATCTAAATATTAAGAGGTGCGCATATTCATGGAATTCAATTTTCAAAACACCTCACCTGTCCTACCTTATCAAGCAATGTCTTTAAAGTCTTCAAGACAGCATTAACTGATACAGACAGAAAACAAATCCATTTTCTTAGAATTCTAAATTTGCTTCTGTGAAATTCTTCTTTTCTAATAATTATTTTTTTAGCTTTCCTATCAATGTTACTGCTTTTCAAGGAAAAAAAAAGGTAATAAAGCACTTTTTAAATTTATAACTATGTTAAATGTTCTCTATAAATCAAACGTTTGGGGGCTGGGGTAAGGCAGACTTAAATTCTGCTGAGCAAACAACATATTCATCAAACAGGATAGATCAATGACAGAAGTTGTTGAAGGTATTTTTTCTGATAGCTAATGAGAAGGCTGGAGAAAATTAWGATTCATGAGCTCATAAGTGTACTCAAACTCAAAGATAACAAAGAAACTCGGGAACTGACTGAGAAAGCATGTTCTGAATGGAGAGCAAGGAGGATTTATTTTTTTGATTTTTCACTTGATGGCAGGTTCATTCTACAAAACTTTGGTCTTAACATACTGTGATTGGCTAGCAGGAAAATTTATATTTTACCATGTACAGTGCTTCAAATGGTCATATTTTGTACAGTATAATGAAATAAGTATGTAGTTTTCAGAGATACAAGGTTAAATATTAGAATAGCATACCATATACATGTTGAGAAATATTGTAGATTATGAAACATTTGTGTAATTTACAAAATTAAATATATTATTCAAAATTTGTGTATTCATTTGCTCTGACCAGTCATCTGTTTCATTTATGATTTGAGGATCAGTATTTTATAAGGGTTGTTTAAAATAGCGGGAAGAGCACTGACTGAAGACTTTTTATATGAATGTATATAAGACCTTACTCAAAAATTTAGAATTGCACAATGTGGTAATTGAGCAATAGCTATGCTGAGACCTTTGTTTAGCCATAAGTTGTACAAAAACTCAATTTGTCAGGACGACGTTTTCTCACCATCTTACTTTCAGTCTTTTGAGCCCTAAGTGCATTTCCAGGAAGTATAACAGAACACACAATTATGGGTACTTTTTACCAAACAATTAATCTGTTAAATGGTGCCATTCTTTAGATAAATTCTGCATTTCTAAATTCGTGAAAGTCTTGCCAAGTGAGAGCTTGCACTGTAATTTACATATTATCAGAGATAGGGTTTTTTTATTATAAGTACAAAGAGTCACAAGGGCTTTAAATAGACATTTCAGTTTTAATTAGGAGTTCTAATAATGAAATGCCATGCTTAGCAAGGTTTATTTAAGTAATGAAAATCTTCAGGATGAAGTGAGTATTACAAGAAATTGAACTGTTTTTACAAACGTCTGAATTCTTCTCACAGCCATTACTAACTTTTTGGTTGTATTTTGACTAGTGTTCAAGCACCTGTAGGTATTTATCAGGCCATATTTATTCAAAGTCACAATCATAATGATATGACTAGTACTGAATCCTGTGCCTGAAGTTCTTCACGCAATAATGAAAAGTTAGAAAAGAAGCTTGAGTGTCTTCAGTTCTCTTTGTCTTACCAAATCGCTGCGTTTGAATGTGGGAAACTGCGAGGAGTTATTTTAAAAATGCATGATCAAGAATGAAAATAAGTCAAACAAGACAAACACTGTACCTGAGAACGTACATTTATTGATAATGAAAAAAAAMCATAATGTACATTTATTGATAATGAAAAAAAAAACAAAATAGAAAGGAGTCACTCTACTAAAGAGACAGAAAAGAAGGAAGGAAAATTAAAAAGGAATGGGAGAGAGGGGAGAAAGAGAGCAAGTGGAGACTGATAAATAGGGTGTTACCACTGGAGGTAGGGAGTGTCAGGAGGCAGGGGGTGTGCACACTGCCTGCCTGTGGACAGCACCCATGGCAACCAAGTGTTAGGGGGAGCTTGGGCAGGAGGTCCAGAGCTCTAGACGGGGTCCCAGTGAGGATGGGCTGTAGGCTGGCTCAGAGTGGGCAGGGTGGATGTAGGGGGCTCAGGCAGGGATGCAGAGATGAAGAAGGACAGTGGTCAGGGAGGCAGAACAGACATGAGGGTGAGGAAGAGCCAGCCAGGGCAGGAGAGTGCAGGCTGGGCTAGGGCAAAAGGGACAAAAAGCATGCTATGGCCAGGGCAAGAAGCAGATCTCAAAAGCCCCAACTCAAAAGCAAGCTTCAAAAAAGTTCCAAAAGGCAATAAGACCCAAAAGACCCCAAGCCAAAAGGCCCCCAAAAGCAAAGACTCCAAAGCCCCCCAAAACACAAAAGCATAAGATCCACATGCCAGCAAGTTTCTAAAAGCCCCAGGGCTTGTGACACAGTTGCTTTTATGCTCCTGGCTCTTCCCAAAGTGTGCCTGTTRACAGGAGACCTTTGGCCCAGTCCAATCTTCCTCTAGGAGTCATCCACATCTCTGCTTTTATCCCAACTTGCCATTATGAAATCATTCTCTCACCTATAATATGTGTTTGAGATTCCTGAGCTTCATGAGGGTTTTAGCTTCTAGTTTTATCTTTTCCTGAATATGTGCCTAACAGTTAGATTACTGTGGAAAAAACAGCTACAATTATCTTGTCTTTCTTCATGTCTTCTCTTTTCTTGATAAATTTAGAACCAGTTCTGCTTTAGCAAGTAATTAGAACTGTTTAAAATGTACCTCTGATTCAACTCAGAGGTTGAAAGGTCCTCTCCAGCAAGAGAAGAGGCTTGTTCTTGCACTTAGCAATTTTCACTCATCTGCCGTACAGGTTTAAGTGGAGAGTGACTGAATAACTGACCTTTTTATCTTTAGAGAGTCCTTAACTAGAGGCTATTGAAGGTCATTTCTAGAAATCCACTAGAGCTTGAAAGCCAAACTTCATAATAAGTAAGAGAATCAAAATGGGTTTAGTGGATAAATGTCACTTACGTGTGCATAGTATAAACACATACATCTGATGCTTGCTTCAAACTTCTTTTCAAATTCACAGAGATATATTTGCACTTTGGAAGAGGCAAATAAGTCCATTTAAAAATAAACTAATCACGCACAGAAGAGCAGTCAATTACAATAAATAATGTAGATATCCATGTTGGGATGATATGGATGTCTACATTATGTATACTATGTATACTATGATGTCTACATTATGTATACTATATATACTATATAAATCTAAATTTATGAAAAAATTGATCTCAGCCATTGCACCTTGCCCAAAAATTTTATTTTTAAAATTTTAGATGGCATAGATTTTATGGGTATTTATATGAAGGAAAATTCATTTATTTATAAGAACATATATCAAAATTTTAGCACAATTAGTACTGATTTTCTCAAAAATTACTTTTTTTAATGCCTTGGCATTCTTATTTATCTTTGTTTTATTCATATCAATTTTTATGAAGAAATTTCTAAATCTAGGAGAAAAGAAAATAAAAACCACCAGGAGGGAATCTCTTATTGATTAAACTAGAAATTAGAGCTCAAGGTAAGCCACTTATATTGGAATGGAGGCCACATGAAAAACATAAATGTGTTACATCTTTAGGCTCCTTTTCTTGCAGTGTATTTCTGATTTTTTTTTAAATAAAACTTCTGATTTTATTAATTCCATATGATTTTACATATCACAAAGCTAAAAAAAATACTAGTGTATTTTCTTATGGATAGCTAGCAATTTATAAAGCCAAAAATAGGTAGAACTGTAGACAATAGAGTTTCAGAAAGAATGTGGAGATTGCTATTATCTGAATAACTATTGATAACTAGTATCTCAAACAAAAAATTAGAATAGTCACAGAATCAAAATATCTTGCAAATTATTATGTAATTCTTTATAAATATTTCCTTTATCTACTTTACATATTTCACATTGCTTTACCATTGCTTTTAGACAATGAAAATTAATGAGAATAAGGGGAAAAAATCCTCAGTAAAACAATCAGAAATACATATGATTTTGAAAATATAAYTCATTATTAAATTATCTCACACTCTACATAAATGGTCTTGTTTCTTGAAGAGGTAGCACCATTTTTAAAACTCTCTGCTTTAACAGAGAATTTTAAAGTCATATTTAAATATATTGTAAATATCTCTGAACTCTGATATATGAATTTCTACATGATGCTAACATCTTGAATTATTCTGCTGTTAATAGCCCGCAGGTTGTCACAGTTTTCACAGTATGGGAAGGCTGTAAAGGTGCCTCTGTTATGCTTGTGACTCTTTCATGAAGTGTGACGACATTTAAGATGACTTGATGATATTTTCTTTTAAAATTACTAATGATTGTAGATAATATTACTGCATATTGAAGTGGAAACAATCTCTCAGACAAAAAAATTACCCTAAACTTGTGAAGCTTTCTTATCTCAAGACACMACTGCATTTCTTCTGAAATAATACCTTTTCTTAAAATTAAGAATCACAGAAGAGTTGAAGCTGGAAAGGGCTTCTGAAGGTCATATTGTCCAACCACACTGCACAAGTACGGCCACTAAGTGCCAGTTGTCAAGCACATTATTTAGACCGGTATTGAATAACTCTAAGAATGGTGGCTCTGCAGCCTTCCTTGGCAACACATTCCAGTGCTCAGTCACCTTCGAAGGAAAAAAAAACCAAACCAAAAGTGTTTCCTGATCTTCAGAGGGAACGTCTTGCATTTCAGTGTGTGCCCATCTGATGGGCAGTGTGTGCCCATCTGTCTGGACCTGTCACTGAGCCCTACTGAGAGGGCTTGGCTCCATCCTCTTTGCATCCTTCCTTCAGGAATTCATATACATGACTAACAAGGCCTCCAAACCTCTTCTCTAGGCTGCAATCCCAGCACTCTCAGCCTTCTTACATAGGTGAAGTCTTGCAAATAAAGACTGAGACAGAGAAAGGATTCTATATCTCACACTGTAACCAAATCATGAATCATTGCTGCCACATTTTTCTTGTATTGTCTCTACATTTGTAGATCCCGCTTTATCTGACATCCAGGGCCAGATCATATTCCAGCTGGGATTTAGCTTTCATAACTTCATCCTTGGATCCTTAGACAATGTTTCCATATTCCTTCCAGGTTTTCTACCTTTGTTTTCACACTCTATCTTCTCTCTTTTTTATTTCTGAGTTTGGCCAGGTGGTCTTTATTCATCCTCCTGGAATTTTTATTTGACTAGTTATTAATTTGGGATGGAGGTCTGCTGAGCTTGTATGAAGAGATATTTTAATATTAACCAGCTTTCTTGGGCCTCTTCCCTGTAGGAACTTACCCAATGTGTCTCTGCTGAATGATTCTTTGAAGATGCAAAAGTCTGCTTTCCTATTGTCCAGGTTTGTGAGACTTGATTTYCACTCTCCTCCCTGACCTCAGGATCCTTCACCCCTTCATCCTATGACCCATAGCCAGGGCTGCCTTTAATCTCCACATTTCCAATGATCCCCTCAGTCCCCTCATTGGTGACTATCAGATACAGAAATGCACCTCTCCTCATTTACTCTATCACTTGTAGGAAGAATTTATCACCAATAGAATCCAGAAACCTTCTAAATTATTTATTCCTTAGTGTGTTGACCCTTCACAATCACCCTGGTGATTGAAGCCCCCAGTGACGATCAAGACTTTCAAATTTGAGGCTGCTCCTATTGTTGTTATCCACTTGTTCTACCTGTTTGGGTGGCCTATAGCAGACACCCAATATAAAATCATCTTTGAATGTAATTTCCTTCATTCTAAACCAGAAGCTCTCCATCAGCTCCAATTCCACACTCAGGAAAAATCTGCAGCCAAAACTCTCTAGGAAATAAACTAAATAATTGTGTTGCCCTCTTTATTTTTTTTTTCTCCCTCATTTTACAAAGAAAGTGACTTCCAATTCTCACTAAATAACTCTTGAAACCATTATCTTATTTCAGTTTTGATGAAGGAAGAAGAGATTTCAAAAGGAAGAATTCCCAATAAGTTTGCTATAGACTAGCAAGTCTTTCTCTCTAGGTAGAGAGAAAAGAAAATGACTGTGAAGAGCTCCTATGGTAAGTGCTGTTGCTAATCATGCTATGAGTATTTGGAGTTAATCAGACCACATATACATGCAGCTTTTCTCTGTTGACTAGTGCTCAGGGATGTCAAAGAAGTGACTCTTCTTATTCTGAAAGAGAGTCTGATAGAAAAATTTAAAAGGAGGAAAAATCACAGAGATCTGGAATAATATTGAGATTGTTGAAAAATGGCAATATTATGAACAACAGGAATTATGACAGAAAATAATGGAAAATGCTCTATGCTTTCATTACTATTTCTGATTATTAAATAGAACATTAATTTTTATTTTTCTCCAATTATTACTGTTACAAAATTTTATCTGATGGAAATAACTTGACTGACAATCTTGATAATCAAATTCATTAACAAAGGTTACACAGAGCTGAGACTGTTCTAGTTCCAGCCTTTCTTACTTCCAAAGAGTTTGAAATATGATCTGAGGAAACACTGCAGAAGGCGAGAAGTCAATTTGTGATTTCATCCTATGAAATGTTTCTCTGCTGTAACTACACATTACTCTTGATGGTACTTTTTTATCATGCACAGTTCTTCATCAAAAAGTGGGATGCTTGCTTTGCCTAAGCCATCTAAAAATCTGGACAATCTCCTAACCAAGGATGCATCTGAACTAATGACCTATAAATTCAAATAAACGAGGCTCATTTGTCATTTGAGTCTACATTATTCCTGSTGAAGATCCTTTGTATTATTACCACTATTGTATTAACAGTGATTTCTGTGAGTAGTGAATAAACTAATTAAGGACCTGAATGTACTGAAATGTTAAGAAAATATAAAAAAAACCCTATCTCTGCTGAGACTTATAAATCTTTTCTGGTCAAATTTTCAAACAAGCAGAAAGTAAAATATTTGGTATATTTTAAAAGAGAATCTTGAAATTTGAAAGTGAAACTGTATTAAAAAATAAAACTATATGTTCTTATACTCAAAAATTACAAAAATAAAAAWTATGGTAAGACCAGCTCTCAGTAATCTCTGACCCAGGATATCAACGTAAAGGAATTTTGGAAGGCTTACCCTTGATCAAGGATATTTGGGTTAGAGAACACATAGGAAAAAGATATTCACAAGTCCCATGTGCCCTCATAGGATGCATCCACTAGTGCTGAGAGACCTGGTGGACACTAAAGCAAGGCCCCTCCTGATCATCCTTGAAAGGTTGTGGCAACTGGGAGAGATGCCTGAGGACTGGGCACAGGGAATTACTGGYCAGTCAGCCTCACTTGATCCCTGGGAAGGTGATGGGGCACCTCATTCTAGGGGCCATTCCTATACACATGACCCTAACCCTAACCCAAATCACCTCCCACCCTCTCAAACAGTCTTCCATTAATTCCTGGAATGTGGACTGTAAGTTCAGCTATCTGAAGGAATTTGAGACATGATAAAGACACTACTATTGCCCAATTATCTCAGGCCTAGAGGGGAGGTGAACAAGGCTGGGAGAGAAGATTACACCACTGCAAGGAGTCCACAGGGAAGGCCAGCTCAGAAACTGTGCTGAAGGTCATCTCTGTCTCGGTCTGGCAGGGGAGGTTGCAGCTCACCAACTGAAGTTAGGCAGCCCACTGACTGAAGAGAAAGACTGAGCATGGGACTAATTAGAAGTGAGGGGATTATTCAACCAATAGAATAAGAGAACTCTGTAGCCAATAAGCATTGAAATTTTTTTTTTTGAAATGTATAAACAGTGAAAATTTTAAACGCCCTTGTGTGGGGAAGACATTCTGTGCTGTCCCTGTGAGCCAGCAGGGCCTCCTGAAGATAAGGAGAAGCCCTATATCTCTCCTGAAGGAGCGCCAAGGTGGTTACCATGGAGACCAGAGGAAGAAGAGAAAGTTGGGAGATACGGACTCTGGCTGGCTCGAGAGTGACGTGGCTCTCTGGGTGTCTACTGAGAACTTTGTTTCTCTCTTACAGCCAATGGGCATTGTATATGTGTTAGATGGGTGTCAATATCTGGAAAGACTATAAAAGTTATGTTGGTTTAATAAAACGCCCCTTTTTTCACTCTTCTGATGGAGTCATGTATTACTGTACTGTGTCGCGCTCTATAGCGACACTCTTGAGACCCCTACCACTAAGAAGCCCAGGATGAAGAGAGATCCTATGGGACACAGTTGGATCCATGCGAGATGATATTTTTCTGCTTAATCTGTCTCTCACTCTTTCTCCCTCCCCTCCTCTGCCTTTTCCCTATTTCTTTCTATCTCTCTCTCTCAACCTCATATTTACTGTTAAATAAAATCCATACTATTGACTATAGAATATCGTCAATATTGTCTCATTTGCACCTTAATTTGGGTAGAGGCATCTCTCAATAACTCGATCTTAACAGTACCCTGGGAGCATTAGGAAAGCATTGTCATCAGGTGGAGGGAGATGATCCTGCTGCTCTGTTCAGCTCTGGTGAGGCCATAGCTGCTCGAGCAGGGAGGTGAGACCAGATGATCCACTAGGTCCCTTCCAAATATAGCTATATTGACTGTAATAGTGACTGAATAGTAATTCCTTCAGATTATCTGCCACAAATGGGTGTTCAAAGGAAAGAATTTGTCCTCAGGTATAGAAAATTGATCAGCTTTCATACCAAGTAGCTTGTTAAATTCTTTGGAGGATATCTCTTGGTCCCTAGCCTCAGAAGAAAATTTCCACACTCTATCCTAAATGGTAGGAGATGGCTGTCTTTGCCTTTGAATCACTACCTTCTTCATTAAATGAAAAGTGGACAAATCCCAGTATTTCAACATTATTGGTGCTATCCTTCTGGTGTCTTTCTACTGTGTGTATGGGTTTCCCTTTGAATACATTGCTGATGGATATAATTTCACTTATAAATTGTATAATAACTTTAAAATACATTTTTTGGAGCTCAAAGCCAAAAGAAATTAAAGTTGAACTGGTTGACACTTAGGTATGTTATTAAATCAAACTCTTCAATCCCTGCCTATACATCAGTTTTATAAACTAATTGTCAATATAATAATTGCCTGAGAATAAGAAAGCATTAYCACTTAAAAATAGCCAGAACTTGGATAATTTTTAAACTGTTTTAATTAGGAGAATTTATTGGTGGGCTAGTGTACTTATGTACAGTMATTTTCATCCTCTAAAAATAAATAACACTCTTTTTCTCTGAAAAGAGTAAAGAAACTATATGAAACTAGCTCCTTTCTCACACTTTCTCACATCCTCAAGGCATTCTTAAGCAGAAGCTGACCTAAAATTTCCTCTCTGGGTTTCTTTCAGGACAGTGTGTGTCGTCCTCTCCTGAGCTGCATTCAGACTGTCTTGTTCTATTTCTCAGCACCACTTTCAGTCACAAAATGCGTAAACACACTCATACATTGTTATTCAACAGTGTTCAAGAAGAAAGAAATTAATAATCAACACCTCTTTAATTAGTGAATTGCTTTACCTATTTGGTTTTAGAGGTTGCATGCTTTCCTCTTGGTTTGGGGGCC
Source organism: Cardinalis cardinalis (assembly GCA_014549065.1). NCBI lineage: Eukaryota > Metazoa > Chordata > Aves > Passeriformes > Cardinalidae > Cardinalis > Cardinalis cardinalis. The sequence goes on along the minus strand of JACDOX010000400.1, from coordinate 182,778 downwards.
ATCAATTTTTTCCTTCAACTAATCTGAGCAAAAGACARTTACAAGCCTTAAGATCTTAATGAATTTTGCTTTCAAAGTATGTCTTAGTGCACTTATAGATGGAGAATAGAGGCTAAATAAACAAAAATCTTCTTTCCTACTTTCTTCCTGTCTGACGTTCATGGTTCTAATAGTGAAGAAGAGATATATTTTTAGACTTGTAAACAGTCAGCTGTATATCAGCTTTTAGATTCCTGATCACCTGCTGCCAGCTTTGCTGTGTTATGATTAAAGTTGACTTACATTTTAAAAAATTAGAAAAGAAGAAAACTTCCAATACCAAATGAGTCAAAACAGGGTTCTTTACTTACAATTAAAAATCTGCCTTTAACATAATGAAACCTAAAATCTAGAGTCAGCAATGAAATATACATTATCAAAGCTTCAGCACACAGTTTTCTATTAGTTTATGATCCCATTAGAGGATGCAAAAATGGGACATCCAATTTAGTAATGGCTTATTAACTATTTTCACTGTTAATAATATTAGCTAAAAAGGGCCTTAGAGYGCAAAATCTTTTAATCATATTGGACAGCTACAAAAGGAAAGAATCCTTCATTCTGACATTAGTATTTTTTAGTAGGGATGGGGCTATTCTACAAGCAATGATCTGTGCCAGGCCTGTGACAGTATCAGTAATTACCTCCATCCAGTTGTGATAGGAATGAAGCTATCATTTGTCTCTATTATGGCTGAGCATTGAAGCTGCCTTACATTTTACCCAGCAAATGAAATGCTTTAACTATGATAGTAAAAGACTGAAAAAAAACAAACCYGAAAAATAAAAAGTCTGCCTAGTTTTCACAAAAAAATCTGTCATGATGAATRCTCTCTTTGTTAGAACAATCATAGATACACAAAATAGACAGGTACTSGTACATGATTATTCTCTAGCACTGTTTTGGTTGATATTTTCGTTACAAACTCTCTTAAATATGAAGATATATATGAATATAATCTATTTCCAACTATTTTATATACTTTTTTCACATTCTTTTTTTGTGATGGTAAAGCTATTGATACAAACTGAACTGCTATCTAGATACAGTATAATTACAGTTTTATTTTCTATTATTTAAAAAATTTTCTTCTTGTATTACCATGATGGGTCCACAGAAGTGATATTTTTTTTCCAATTGCAAGATTAGAAAACCTTTTTTGTAAAAAAAAAGCTCTTAAGAAATATCAAATTTTGTCAATCATTCCTATTGAAAAGACATTATAGTACCATCTTTGTATATATGTTGCCACCTTAAGTACTGAGTGGGAGTTGGTTCTATGTCTGTTTATTTCAGTAGCCATTGGATAAATCTCCTAGTGAGAAACTGCTTTACAAAGGATAACTGAGACACACACATGTTTCAAGGGAAATTTGAAATGAATCTCCAGTGAAACTGTTAATTATCCAAGCTCTCAGTGACTGCCTTATGATAACTGGTATGGGTTGCTAGGTAGATCATACCAGAATGTCAGCAAACTAGCTTGGAAAATTAGATCCTATGTACACCCTATAAATTTTGTTAATATGGACAAGACCATACCAAAAAAAAAAGTTATTTTTCTTTATTGGCTTTATTTTTACAGTTAACTCTTTATTATCTGGCAGAATGTAGAAGCTGTCTAGCTGAGAAAGAAAAGCAAACTATTGTGTCTAAACCCTGCACAGCCACTAGCACATTCTCTCCTGGTGGGATAGGGAGAGAATCAGAAAGGTAAAACTGGGGAAAGTCAGAGGTTGAGAAAAACTGTTTCATACATAAAGCAAAAGCTGCACATGCAAGGCAAAAGAAAACAAGGAATTAATTAACAACTTCCCATGGACAGGCAGGTATTCAGGCACCTCCAGGAAAACACAGCTCCATTACACGTAACAGTGCTTGGGAAGACAAACACAGTAACTCTGAACTTTCACCCTTTCAGGTCAATTAGCTCTCAGATTTTTGAAAGATGGCTCTACTTTCATGGATTCATGCTGAGGGCAAACCTAGAGGCCTTCTTTATCTTTGTAAAGAGTACAAGTATTGGAATAAAATCCCAATGTTGCAACATACAAGTTAATGCCAGCATTGTCTGAATCAAGGAAAATATATGAAAAATGGGGAAAAAAAATCATACWATTAAGAAAGAATTACTAACTTAATTCCCCCCCCCCTTCCCTATTGCACAAGACCATGAAAGAAATAATTTATCTGAACTTGCCCAATAAGGTCACCGTGGGAGCCAAACAAGTTGCTCCTTCTGGTGATCTACTCCAGAATGAGAGCAGGAGTTAAGGAATCACTCCCCAAGCAGCCATGTTTCTCTTCATTTGCACTGAATGATAATAAGTAACTCAAATGTACATGCCCAGCTTGTTTATGTTCCAATCTAATAGAGAGGAATTCCTCCTTAAAGGATCCAGTTTTCAAATATAAACAGTAACTGTTTTGAACAGACAAGGGTGCACATGAATAAATCTTTAATTTACAGTCAATTCTGTTGTTTTAAATAATTAGGATATGCAAAAATATCTCGTAAGTGACCCTGTATCTCATCCTACATGAGATTTTGGAAGATGCAAAAGCAACTTACATGAAATTTTCCTTTAGAAACGTTCCTGCAAAYTTTCATGTACCTCATTATTGAAAAGTGTCTCAAACTTATGAAGTATGACAATTATCTTTCAGCGCTACTGTCTCATATACAAAAGTAAACAATTTATTTGCAGATGAAGTTGTGAGACCTTATGGTTTGCCTCCAGAACACACCAATATCTGAGCAGTTCTTTCAGTCTGTGACTTTATACGCTTGAAGTATCATCAGCAGAAGTAAAAGGCAGCTTTTTCTTCTGGATAATATTATCACATTGAAAAAGTAGACCAATACATTCCATGAGAGTGGACCAATACAATACATCAGAGTTCAATTTACCATTACCTCTGTCTTCTTTATGTCCATTTCCTCTGTGCTGATCTGACCTGACTACTTCTGCCCTTTCTGAGATAGAGCATAAAGCTGAGAACTGGTTCAACTAAATTTAGGCACATAGAAAATTATAAAAGATAAGAGGTGATGACCTTCCTATGACAACTTTGTTTTTCTTGACAGAAAACTGATCCTAAAATAGGAGAAAGCTAGTTGTTGAAATTAATCCTCAATTTCAATTGTGTTTTTTTATGTATGTACAGGCACATATGATTTGAATATCTGAAGCTGAAAAGTTGAACAAGTCACTCAACTTTTAATGTGTCCCTGTTTTGTTTAATTTGGTCTGGTTTTATTTTCCTGTCATGGTTTAATCCCAGCTGGTAAAAAAGCACCACAGTCACTTCCTCCCTCCTGCACCCACAGTGTGGAGGAGAACTGGAAAAAAAGTAAACCTTGTGAACAGTTTAATTATTAAAAAAAAAAAAAAAAATTATATGCTTAATACAAAAGAGAAGGAATAGATACTAAAAAAAAATCTGTATGTATTGTTTTTAACTTAAAAATAACAGGGGTTTTCCAGGACTCTGCCATTAAGGACTGGCTATGAAAGGTAAGAAGGAACATGAGCTACTGATTCATATTCACTTAAACTTTGAATATTCCATTTTAGATAGATTTTATACATGGATTTTAAAAAGAAAGTCACTAAAATAAAATTATGCATAAAAGTATTTCCTCAGCATTAAAAAGTGGGTGTGCCTTTCTTTTGCTTTTATTTTTGGGTTTGTTGTAGTTATATGTTAAATTGTCATTTAAATGCATTCAAGCACAGAAAGGTTTCTTGCTAATTTTTTGGTTTCAAACAATATGTCTAGAAAAACTGAAATTTTGACACCATCTTCATTTCCAAAGGGAAATAGCCAACCAAGTAAAGTTCAGAGGTTGTTAGCATCGGCAGACAGCATTCATATCAGGTCATTCTTTAAGAGGAAAAATTGCAGTCAAACATTGCTGTGTTGCATGAATGAATGTATGTTGAAAATATTGTATTAGATCTGTAAAAATTATAACAGAATCACAGAATCATGGTATGGGTAAGGCTGAGAGGGAAATCTAGTCCAACCTCCAACATCAAATTAGGGATTTTCTGCATCATCATACTCAGTCTCCATTTACCTTTGTGCAGTCTAGTATGTATTCCTGCCACAGAGTCTCATTATGGAACCCCATAGGAATATGTTAATTCAATAAATTTATACTGATTTACACTTGCTGTGGATCTGGCTCAAAGCATTTTGAAAARACTTTTTTTAGCAGTTTTATGATGTGAAAATTCTGGAAAGGGTTTCACATTACTTACCCCATAACAGGAACACTTATGTTTCTGAATACTTGTTTTTAGTTGGAGTTAACAAAAGTCTCACTTTTGCTCAGCTCACTACATAGCCAAAGAAGTTTAAGAGGTGAAATTGCTATAGCAAGTTGTCATTGCACTGAATAATTTTTTTCCCTTTTTTGATGTAATGCCATAGAGAGAATTACTTCCATACCCAGATGTTCTATTTCTGCGGTGGTTAAATTAATTCTTGATACTACCAAATGTAAAAATAGTATCCTTCAGGTGAAGCTTCCTCTGAATAACAATAATAATAGTAGTAAAGTGAATCTCTGGGATATTAGGAGATGTTTTTGCAATTTCTAAAGCAACTGTGTTTTAGTTTAAAATACAGAAAGCACTATAGAGAAAATGTATAGATGTGTTGAATTGAGAGATAATAATTTTGCGAGGGGAAAAATGCATTTGCTATTTGGGAAGAATRTCTTTAAAGTGAGAATGTTGATTCTTTCTAGAGAGAATCTGATGAAGACTATATAGGAATGAGAATTTTTTTACTTTGGTCAAGGTAAAAGTGTTCACAATTATATGAGAAAATATTAACATTGTAATGAAAGAAGGCACTTAAAGATGGATGGCTGAATATAACACTGAAATCCTTGTAATTCAGGAATATGACCCTGAATTATTTTCAAAGTGTTGAAGCTGAAAATCTGGATTTCTATTCCCATAATATGTATGAAGACCRTACTACCTTTATTGTGTCTAAATAGTAGAACAGCATGGACATAATGACTACTGAATATGCAATTTTCATGTCTAGAGTTTTCTCATCGTTAATAGGTTTGTGTTCTTGCCCAGTCTACTGAATATTGTTGGTGTTGTGCTTATATGTGCAAATGTACATGTATATTCAAGCTTTCTGCAACCAGTCTGGCTGGAAAAAAAGAGCAGAAGAATGGCTGGGAAAAAAAAAAAAGCATTTAAATTAGCAAGTCCAAGCACAAGTACAAAAGACTGAATTTAACTACTAGGGGACTCAACTTTCACATATGCATTCTTACAGAATTGTTCTTTATTATTAATATGTTTTTACATGGGGCTATAAGATAGATTTATAGAGATTAAAAATGTGAGTAGTAAATACTTAAGAAGTAAATCACGAGAGACTTCTCTTTCGTCTCATTATGTCTTCATGAGTTACTTCACTCTTCACTGTTGCTAAGCAGGGTGATTGCATGCTTTGTTTTGTCAGTTTTTTCCCMGTATATGAGAAGAAAAACAGAATAGTGTTTCAGATTTTTTTAAAAATCAAAATTTATAATTAAGGCCTACTGAATCTTTTTGCTCTTTCAAGTCTTCAGTCTTAGAATGACTGCCACTACAACATATTTTTTATTTTTGTTTAATACTAATTTTCTATACCCAAAGGCATATTCTGTCAGAAACATATGGAAATGGCACAAATAAAAAAGAAAGACCACATTTTTTTTCTCAGGATTTCTTGTGTTAAACAGAAACAATATTACCAATTGATGAACACAGCACATATAGCTATATTTCTGGCATGAAAGACTACAGACAATAATTATCACTAACAGTCTCTGCAAAGCAATGTTAACAGTGCAAATATATGAATATACAGGCATGCTGCAGTAAGGTCATCTCAGCACACAGCTGAGAGGCAAAGTTGGCTGTCACTTTTAATCACAGTTAAGCCCATACAGCCTCCAGAAGTGGTAGCATTCTCAATTTCCCTAGGCCCTGCATAAAAATGACCTATTGAGTGGCTTTCTTTGATGAAGAGTAGATTTATTTATACCTTTGGGCTGAAACTCAGGGTGTGGTAACTTGCCTTAGTGAGACATTTGCTCATTAATTGTGTTTCATCTCTGCTCTCTTGCTGATAGTTTGTAAATCTGGTAAATTCTAGCAACGCTACAAGAACTACTGAAAAAAGTGCTGGACACAGTAAATACTTCCTTTTTTCTTCTATCGACTAGGTAGGTTCTTATGCATACAAATACTTAGGAGACTGTTTGCTTGTCATCTCAAAAATGTCTTGAAACAGATTGTCATAACATGGCACAATTTTGATACAACCAAGAGTTTTTGCAGTTAATTTTGACTCAAATTCCTCTTCTGAACTTTCTGCTTGCACTTCTCTACCTTCTTTAATTTTTGATAGTCTGAGTTTATGTATTTTTTAGGTTACTGAAAGATATTAGGACTTCTTATTTTTTACAAAAAAAATCAGTATTTGTATTTTCTTGAGAAAAGGAGAACTGTCTAATATATCTTGACAAGCAAACAATTGTTAATTTTYTCCTGACAGCTAATGTTAACTGCATTGTCAAAATTCTCAGTAATTTGATACATTCTTACACACCGTAAATTCTTTTTGAAACAACAGTTACAAATGTAATGGATAGCAACCKCCTTCTAATCATGACTATAAAACTCATTCAGTTTTAATAAGCGACATTTATAAAATAAGCAAAGAAAAATTAAGAACACTTTTTTTAAAATATTCATGCCATATTTTTTAGTGTAGTATTTCAACAATCTTCAGAGAAAAATTGCATCAACATAAACATGTTTAAGAAGWTTTTGCATCCCCATCTCAATACCTCTTTATATCTAACTTCAGTTATTTTGTTTAAATTCCTTTTTAAAAGCAAATTTGTCTCAAAGATTTCCACAAATGTTTCAAGATGATGTTTGAATGGGTTTCATTCATTTTTTTAATACGATTTTTTTTTTTCTCACCAATATGCAAAAGTGTAGTTACCTTTTGCTACCTGGAGCTACDTATATCTTTTTTTTTTTTTTGCTGATCACAAACTAAAGTTAAATGGTCAAATATTGTTCCTAAACTTGACTTAATGTTGTTACAAAGTATTTATATATTGTGGTTATACAGTGTACAACAGTGTTGTTAACACTATCATAATATACTTCTATTTGTGTTCAAGGCAAGACACAATTATATTCTGATTAGTGCATTGCTACTTTGGAGCTGTTGCTGGCCTCTTTTTTCAGTAAAATATGCTCCTGAAAAAGAGTAGTGGTGCTTGAAAATATGATACTTGATCTACCATAGTAGTAACCAAACTTGACCTTGGTCTTGCAATTTTGAAATGCACATTCTAAAGTCTAGTTGTTTTTGTAAGGACTGTCAAAGAGCATGAATGTCACAACATCATTTTCCAATTAAAACAATTGAATTTCATCTTTCTCCCTTTCATCTTTCCTCTCTATATTCCTTCTATAAATGTGCAGCTGAAATTCACTGTATGACATTTAAAGATTTTGTCAGTGGGTAAATCTAAGGAAACTGTTGGAGAGTCATAAAAATCAGAGGGTTTTAGGAAAATTAAGAAAGCAGGCCTTAAGCAGAAGTTATGGGAACAGATGCTAAAGCAGCAAAAAAGATTTCTAGGCCATAGTGTAGACGTGAGAAATAGAACAATAGGCTAGTGTTAGCTCGCCTTCTAAGTTGCAACGAGTTTATTTWATGTATATTTTAGAAGGTTAAAAATGAATGGAGCCTTGTGCTTAAGTTTCTATAAACAAGCTATTGTGTTTAGAAAAAGCTTCATTGTTTTAACCAGAATTAYGTATGCTTCAAGATTATTAGATAGAATTATTGTCAATATGGCAAAGAAGCTTGACGTTACTGCAGAGCATAAGACAGATCTGCAGTAACGTCAAGCTTCTTTAGCATTCTGTGAAACCAGTGAGATGGCCACATCAAGTTGTCTCCATTGTAAAACAATGTTATGAGACTGATGTGGGAAATAAACCTCTCAAAGACCTGATTCCAAGTGTCCCGTCCCGTTTATGCTGTAAATATACTGCCAGTGAGAAAATCAGGTTTTTTTTACCCTTAAAGTGATAGAAACTAGAGGGGATGCTGCTTTAAGGAACATAGGACTTACTATGGGCTGGAGGGAAAAACTATTTTGGTATAGAGCAGAGATTCTGGAGATTATACAGCAATTTTTATGGAATSTTGGAGGGATCAACACCAACGCAGAAAGAACAAGTTTAGAAAAAGAGGGATAAAAAGGAGAGATTGCAGATTAGCAGAAGGTGGTCATGATGCTTTTCACATTGAGTGCTACTGTGACTGTCCTACATTTATACTGAATCATCTTACTCAATCCTGTTTCTAACTGTATTCTATTATGAATATCCTTCCTCTTTTGAGCCTCTGTGCGTGTGAACATCATATTGGACCATCTAGCAAGTAGGACAAGGTTCCAGCTATTGTGGAATGTGATGGTCTATATGTGCATTTGTGTTAAACTACTAGTAAACTTTAAGCTGGTGATTTTCACGAAGTTGAAATAAATATCACACAAGGTGATGGGATTAAAAAAAAAAGATAGTGAAGAAAAACTCAAATACAGTTCAGTAGAAAACAAATTTTTAATTTTTCCTTTGACTTCCTATGGTTATTTACTGGGAAAATTCCCGAGTTTAAATTTTGAATGTTTTCCAAATCTATTAAAAAATATTTTGCAAGGACTGAAATGTCTTTCCATGGCTAAATGCCTTTTATTGAATAAGGAAACACATTTTGATTTAATTGTATCTGAACTCTTTGGATAAAAAAAAGAATCAGTGGAGTACTGATTGTGCTGAAATTAACTGTAATTGTTATTGAATTCAATTGTTAGAATTTCCCTTCAGGTTTGCTCAGTTCAGAAACTAAATGTTCTAATATTCCCATTGAAGATGGGTCAAAMGATTATACAAAAATCTTGCTAAAGAAGTAAGCGTTTATACAGGAAAAGAATCTGTTGTTTCTTGGTTAACTATTTGTGTTGCRGCTTTGTATTTATACCATGGACCACAGAATCACAGAAAGGTTGAGACTGRAAGGGACTTCTGAATGCCATCTGCTCCAAGCCTCCAATGCTCAAGCAGGGCTACTTAGAGCCAGTTGCCCAGGACAATGTCCAGATGGCTTTTGAACTTTTGAACAAAGTTGGAGACTCCAAAAAATCTCTGGGCAACCTGCACCACAGCTAAATAATCGACCCAGTAGAAWAGAATTTCCTGGAGTTTTCTACTGTGAGGATGACTGAGCACTGGAAAAGGCTGAATTTAGGTTCTATACTGTATAATAATAATAGATGTAGTGATTACATATATTTATATTATAGGGGTAGAAATACTGTATATATAGATATATACATTACAGTGTCTGTATAAAAGCGGTATGTAATTACACCAGTCCACAATTTWAAAAAAATACCAATTTTTTAATTACACATGTCCGTAGTATGTAAAGAAAATAAATTATGTTTTARCATTAATCACATTTTCTGAACTAAAAAAAACCAGACACTTTCACAGACTTCCTTTTTACTAGACCTCTCTTAGTAGAAGTAAATTTTAACACTTGTGATATAACAAAACACACATCTTTTTAAGAATAAAAGGAATATMAAAATGTTCACAGCTACAAGTCTGAAACTTCTTTAGTACATGTCCAAACACAAGAAGAGCCAACTGGCTATAAATTCTACACTCCACTTAGTTGCTAATGTTTTGGAAAGAAATAGTTTCAGAGTCCATCAGACATAATGATGCAGTTTTTTTTTCTTTAGCCAGACTGAAAGATTATTATTCAGTAGTAAAATGTTATTAATCGAACACCTTTGGAGTTTCAAATTGCTTTATTTCCAGTATAAACTTACATGATATCAAAAATCTTTCAAAAAATTTAGCAAACTAAAAATTTTAAATACCTTTCTTAAATGAAAAAATATGTTGATCTTTATATAAACTGCATCCTCTTATCTGTAATTTTTAAATTTATATTTATGTTTTTCATTATCAGTATGACTAGAAATTGTTCCYTCTAATTTCTTTGACTACTAATGATGTTAGTCCAAAAAGAAACCTTTAAATTTCTTATTTGTTTTGTGGTTGGTTTTGTAGGCATTTTTTATGTTTTAATTCTTAAATATCAAGGATGTATCCTGTATCAAGGAAATTGAAATTTGCTTCTCTGAGAATAAAACAAAATAAAAAATTTAGAAAAATTATTGCTAATATATTATTTCCCTCAAAATATAACATTATAAATAAATATATAAATATAAATATTAATATATAATTTAAAAGCTGTGTGAAGGTATGAGTAAATGGGTCAGTGCTCCACTAAAATTGCCTACAAACTAAAATTTCATCTCTGGCTAGTAAAATGTGTATTGTAAAATGGAAGGACTATAAGCAATATGTGAAGAACAAAAAGCCATTTTGCTGTAATCTACCTCTCTGTGAAGATATAACAAATGATTTTTCAAGTAGTTATAATGTTGATGAAAGATACAGATATKATTTGTGTATGTGTCCACATGTATGCATTTATATTTTCATATGCTTCTGAATAGGTCTCATAGAAAATTCATAGTACTGAAAGGGGAAAGGAAAATCTGATAGAATGTACCTACAAATTTAGAAGAAGAAAAATAAAGGCCAAACAAAAAAACAAACAAGCAAACAAAAAATAGTGAGTGACCAGTTTAGATAGACATGGCATTCAAACAAATTACTAGTGAACTGTGCCTGAGGATTTGAAGTTCTCATGTTCACTTATAAATTCAGCTGTTCAGGACTCTGATGTGCCATAGTTTAGGAACGGCACTCCCCAGTTTAATGCCCCTCCTCCCTGAGGCTCTCCCAAATCACTAACTTGCTTCCCATCCTTTCCCTCCCCATTCTTGCTCCAGGGATGGAGTTGACAGTTGGAGGCATAAAAAGGTGAAAGGGTTAAAATAAGAACAATTTACTGGAACCAACAATAAGATAAGGAAAAAAAACCCCACCAAAATTAATACCAAAAGTATACAAACAGAGGTGATTTACATGCAAAAAATTCTCATTGAGTGACCCAGAAACAATTATCAATGGACTACAATAGCAACTCATAACTTCATTTTGAAATAAATTTTTTAAGTAACTGGACTGAATCAGAATCAGACTTTTAAGAATATGATTTTTTTTTCCTAGCAAAAAAAAGATTTTGGCCCTTGTTAGCAATTGGAAAACTGTTAGGTGTTTTGCTGTTTCATGTAACCCACATTAAGTTGATCACCAGATCTGGTATGAAGGAGTCAGTCAGGTTAGCAGGGACTAAACTCTTCTCTTTGTATTCCCTTTAAGCTTGTAGACTAGTAGCTTTCCTTTCACTTGGTAAATACTCCATTACTGATGACAAGCGTTTCTCCGCTTTTATTCTGCTTGTATTCTGAATTTTGAGTGCTTGTCTATCTTCTACTAAAGCTTTGAAGTTTGATGTAAAGGGGATGTGCTCACATTCCATGAATGGGCAGTATGAGTCTCTTGCCAAAACTGGGGAGGAAACAGTGTTACCAGACACAATTTGTGACTATTTATGAGGACTGTTGAGAAATATATGTTAGTGCACACTCAGTTTTACTGCTGTCTCATACTTCTGTGGTTGAGAGYTCATGGTGTGTTCCAGTATAACATAGCCATAGTCAGTCCTCAGCATTTTCATCATATAATTCACAATAGCCATAGCTTTAAAAATAAACTTAAATTGCAAAATACTTTAAAAAATTAGAACATTTGTGCTGAAACATTGCAAAATTAACTAAAGCTTTTCCAATKAATGAATACATTGTAATGATATACCTTTCAAATATTTTTAAGCAAGATCTAAGCTTTATCTCTCTGAAGGTGTAAAAACTTGATCAACAAAAACTTGTGCTAAGTTACTACAGAATTAAAAGATCTGCTTCAGTTATATAAGGTACTTTACCTAACAAAGTTTTAACTCCACACAAGGAAAGTTTATAGGCTCACTCAAAATGCAAGGATATTACAGCACATAACATCAAATTTATTTCTAAATAATTACACCTAAGAGATATTTTGAACGTGATAATGTACTTACATTTTTTCCCCTCCATTCATATCTCTCAACCTTTCCCCTATCTGCCTTTCCATTCACAGATCTAAAGAAGTCATATGACTTCTGTCAACAAAAACAGGTCTGTTTTACCCATCAGCATGTTTTCAGAGAGGAGTAAATTGAGCTAAGGAAGGCATCTGGTCTATCTGTGCCTAACTTAAACACAAAGAGGAAATTATACATAAAAGTAGTTTTGGGCTCCTTTTTAAAAGATCTGTTATCTTTAGATGTTTTTCAGTACTGCAGCTACCCCTCTTCTCAACAGATATAGTGCTAAGGAAAATCTTAAATAGACAAAATGTAATCAGAGGTCTCAGAGGGACAGGGTGAAATTGGACTCTGTTGGTGTATTTTTTTTAACAGACAGAATATATTTCTTCATCTGAGAAGCTTACTCTTACATGAAACTGACAACCACAGATTTCATAGAGAGAAGGGTATGGTGAGCACAAGCGAGGTAGGTGCATTCCTGCATCCAGGAGGCAAGTATGTGATGCAGAAACTGTATGGACCAAAAAGAGGAGGTGCATCACTGAGTCTGCTAATCACAAAGGAAAAAAAACTGGCCAAGGAGATGTTAGCTGCTGTTACTGCAACAGAGTAGAATTTAAGATCCTCAGGACAKCAAAAGGCAAATCAAAGTCCCTGGGCTTCAAGAGGATGGATGCTGGTTTCATCAGAAACTGAAAGACTTCCTTTCTAGGAAGGGCAAAGAAGACCATGAGACCTCATAGGATTATTAAGGTTGCAATAAACCTTTAATGTCATGAAGTCCAAATGTTAAYCTGTCCACCGTGTTCACCACTAAACCATTCCCCCATGGGCCACATCCACATGCCTTTTGGTCACTTCCAGGGGTGGTKATTCCACCACTTCACTGAGTAGCCTATTCCTTCAAGGAGGCTTCAGGGGCAATGTCCTTAATGCACAAGAGGGGCCCATCCTCAACACTGAGAAAACAATCAGTAATAGGAAAGTTCAGCTTGGCCCAGCCCAGAATGCCTGACTCAACCTAAAGACAAAATGAAAKAGATGGGAAGTAGAAAAGACACGGATTAATGAAGGGTATTGATTGCTGACATGGACAGGTTACTGAGCAGTTTAAATTCAAGGCTTAAGCATTCAGAGAGGAAATTAGGAAGACCAAKGTTCAGCTGGAGTTGAAAGTGGTAAAGGGTGCAAACAGAAACAGGAAGGACATAAGCAATCCCAGAAACAGYGAAAATACCAACTCTCCCAATCCTTTCCCAAAATACTGACCCTTTCCCAATAAATGGGAARGAAAAGCTAGTGTCATGTGAATATTTAAGAAAAGGCAACTCCCTTGCTTTCAGGGTTATCAGCAGATGCAGTGGGTGCAGGGGTGGTTTCCCCTTCTTAGTCACTACAGTATCTCTCTGATTGACTYCCCAGGAGACCCTCATAAATAAAATTGTTGAGTAAATAATTTGGCACTGTAAGTCTGGGAAGGTGTTGGATGCACTAAAAGAATGGTTATACTGAAAGTCTGTTCACAACCACAATCCCATTTGCAGAAATAGTGMGGGCTGCACATTAAGTCCAGACGTATACAATTAGATTCTAGACTCACATAGTGCAACTGTTTTGATAGGATAAGGTTCAGAAATTTCTGTTGATAAATACATTGATATCAGAAAGCAAAATCAACAATATTACTGTGAGATAAAGCTTACCTCATGGTAAACTGAGGGAGATGGGTACAGCTCATCAACCATCCCAGGATACAGAGGAGGAATCTTATCTCCCCTTCACATCCCTCCCCTAGGTTATATTTGGTTTTTTTGAGAGTTGGAAAAAGATCAAGTTTCATTTGATGTTATTTCATAATAAGTTTGAGTTTGAGACACTTTTTTCATAYATATAAAGCATACAGAGGTTTTACTTCAGTAGTATATGTGGTCTCAGGAAAAGTAATATATGTTTTCAAGCCAATCAAGCAAAGTTCACCTTTAGGTCACTATTTGGGTCATTCCTTTGTCTTGGTTTCCATTAGCTGTAATTTTGTAAATAGAGCATGACTGCAACACCTCTGTGCTTCTCTCAGGGCTGTACACAAGCTCACTCAATGTTCCTGTTCTTAAAAACTAACAAACAAATTCAGTTTTGCTGTATAATAAATCTGTCCTGTCCCCTGCAAGTAATTTTCCTCTTGACACTTGTTTTTTTTTATATCAGTGACTATGATTAGTTATCTGATAGCTGGTAACAATGGGGAGGGTGTTGTGAAAACTAAAGAGGACATAGTGAAATTCACAAGCAGTGAATTTAGMCAGAATATGTTTTGAGTGTTTTATGTTTGAAATACAGTTGCAATATCCCACAGGAATCATCTGGAATTATTATGAAGTAATCAAGCAAAACACACCAGAACATCTATTGGTTATAATAATGGAGTAAAAATAAATAAATAAATAAATAAATAAATAAATAAATAAATAAAACCACATAAACTTAAATATAATAGAGTTTATGAGAATATCTGTTTCATTCTTTTCCAGTCATGAATTATTTAGACTGCAAAACACATGAAAACATGAAACACACTTATATGTCAATTGAAGGGATGCTGAATAGAAAAAAATAGGAYTAAGAAGTAATAAATACATAATCGTCAACTTCTTAAAAATAAACAAGATTCAATTTCCTGCTTCAGAGGTCTTTCTTGATTAAAAGTTTCAACATGAGAAGAAAATGTGGGCAGAATAACAGAGAAGTACATTAGCACACTTGATGACATATGGCAACATAGACTACTGCTAAACAGATTTCTCTTTTTACTATATTTTTCTCCTTTTCAATATTAGAATATTAGACATCTATCTTCTAACAGGAAGCATAAATTATATTTACATCTATCTTCCTTCCTTTGCTTGACAAGGTTCTGTATGATTAAGACTGGAAGTAAAGAACATGCAGTGAAGTCTTGTAAATATTTTCCTCTCATATATTCATCCCATGTTAGAAAAAGAGTGCATAATAAACTCCTTGTGCACTCTCCTCTTTCTTCCTTTATGTTTTGAAAAATTCATCGACAAGTTTGTCATGGTTTCCCTTTCTTCTTTTCTATTAASTCCAGTTCTGTTATTTCTCTTTAGAATTTTGAAATCTAAATTTTATGCATGGTTGTTCACACTGCATTTCCATCTGCTCCCCAAGATGTAWTGAGTGAAGTTCTTTTTCAAAGGTATTAAACTGTTGTGAATGTTCTAGTTAGAAGTAAAAAAAAAAGTGTGACTACCTGAAGTTATGTCCTTATGAAAGGAAAGAAWTAAAAATTGAAAAATACAGTGAATAAATGACTTCATAGCTCAGAATCAGGGGAAGAAAGCACAAATCCACTAAAAGTTTTGAGATAAAGGCTACATGGTAGTATTTTTATTGAGCAAGTAATGTCTGATGTAAAAAATAAAATATAAAAACCCCTAATATTTTTAAGCAACTTGTTATTTATTTGAAATTTTAAAATGTAATGTACATATTTGTTTTATATTCTGAAATGTTAATCCAATCATCATGCAACTATGCTTTAGAGAATTAAAAAAACAGTAAAAAAGAGAATGGTTTGAAGGAAAAATATGAAACAAACTCTACTGAATTTAATTAATAGGATATGAGAGACCAGTGTGCTTTTGTTTCAATTTTTAAAAAAAGAAAAAAAAATAGAAAAAAAAACCCCACAACCATTCCCAAGTGCCCCTCACCAAAATGCTAAGGGAAAAAAAAAGAAAAAAAAAAAAAAATCAAACTCAAAAAATACCCAGACTTTTTCATCTTTGTTTTCCACTCCCTCTTCACTTAACATGATAGTTGCATATTACCAGAAAAGCAGTGTTGTCCCAGTTAATACCTCTCTTTTATTTTTTTTGTCTAAGAATTCAATAAATTTTTTTTCTGAAGTGCCATAATTCTTAGAATGTCTTTGGAAATAYGAAGGATATTTATCTTTCAGAAGTATGTGTTCAGTTTCCAAATTAAAAAAAATAATAGACAACATAAGTAGGTTTTCAATATCTGTTTTAAAACCTATGGACTAACTATTACTTTATAGCATAAGTAGTATAACTATTATTATATAACATGAATTGAGTGTTATTTCTTTTAATTAAAAATAAGAACATTTGTCACAGGAGGTTTTCTTAGATTTATACTACTTTTAAATATAAAATTTWATGAGAAAAAAATCAAACTATTATCTCCTCCTTAAGTTTTTTTTTAAATATATATATATTGAATTTCATACTAAAATGTACATTCTCATTCTTCTTCCTGTTTTAAATTTTCTCTTTTATCTGATTTTTACATTATTTTTAATCTATTTTAATTGCTACATTCATTTAAACTAATGCAATGATTAAATTGGCAATTTCCAGATCCATCTAAATTCCAGGGCAGTGTCCTAAYATGGATTGCCCATAGAACCTCTGTAGGAATATCGTCCATCTGTATCCCTTAGACTACCCAGGCTATTTCTTTCTCTACTCTCTTGATTTCTCACAGCTGTACTGCAATGTGAAAACTTACACAAGAACAACTGATATGGTAAATTCTAGATACCACTGGGTGATGTATGGTGTAGTCAGACTTATTGCATTTGAAAGATAGCATGTGTACACAGACTTCAGAAAAGAAATATAGTTTCACTCTTCTCTTGCTTAAAGAAAGGTGSAAAGTGTTGAGAAAAATGTCAGAACGTCAGCTAATGAATGATAGTTGTGGATGTTTTATTTGTGACCTTTTGAGTAGGCACTTTTTTAAAAGAAAAGAAAAAATTCATTCCTGCTCAGGGGATTTGCTAAATATAAAAAATAATAAGAAAGCTCCACATATTTAAGGCAAATATTGAGGGAAATTAATTTTCTACCYGAAATTAATAAAGTAATTTCATCTGATATTTTTCGCAAGATTTTAGTCTTTAAGCTTTTCCACTCACAAACAGATCTCAATAACACTGGCTTTACCAAATGCCACTACTTGCTCTATTCAATTCCTRCCTGTCTCTCACACATTTATATGTGTATGTGCCAATTGGTATTGTCACTGCTAAGCGTTACATCAGGGAAAGTGCTGGCAGTAGCAAAACCATGACTGAAATAGAAAGTGAAAAGAGGGTTTAATAAATTCATTTTATCAGCTGCAAGTCATTCTGTTCCTTATATTCAGACTTGTTCCACAGCTAGTAACAGTACAATCAAGGATAAAATTGTTTTCTGGATACATATTTAATAGAAGACAGATAAGATTTTTGTAATGGAAAGAACTATATTGGCGTATAAAGCTAGTGCTTTCTGTTTTGTTCAGAAAAAATGTAAGATAAATCTATATTTCATCTTTCCATTATCTGTTAGCTGACTGCATTGTTGTGATTGGCACATCTGGCTTACTGGATTCTTTTATGAAGTTTGATGTGAAGTCATGAGTAAAATTTAGTCTTTTAGTCATATTTACTTTGGGGATTTTTTGCATAAAATATTGCTTTTCCTCAATAAATTGATCAACATAGCTGCCCTATAGCTTGCCTTACCTGCAATATGTCCTATGGACATATTTTCTTTCATAGTACATTGTTTATTCCTTAGCAGTAATGTGTCATGCAAAAAACAGTGTAATTCATGAATTCATGTCTGATATTTTTATGTATCCAGAAAGTGAGTAACGAAATTATTTATATCTTGTCATGTAACATGGTTAAAACCACTGATAAACCTCTATTCAGAGCTATGGGATTTATAGAATCATAGATTTATGGAATATGCTGTGTTGATCCTTCAGGATCATTAAGTTCACATCCTGGCCCTGTACAGGACCCCCCAAGATTCTCAGGTGCCTGAGAGCATTTTCCAAATACTTCTTGAACTGATGTTTAGATTACTGGAGGAAATACAGAAGAAGCAAAGGCTGAGGATTGGTATTTGATGATTCTTTAACTTCTTACCCTCTCCTTAGCCTCCTTTACTTTCACAGGAACTTCTGGCAGCTGTTGATTTTTTAGCTTTTATCCTCTTTCATAGGACTTGATTTGACTTGTCCTTTGACAATGAAATTCACAAACACATCTTTCTACTAATCAGTACATGTTTGTTACTATTGATGAAATAATAAAGGATGATTAGTTTAATGCAAGCATATCTACCTACAATAAGGAATATTATTCACTTGCAGGCATATGAAGAACCCAGTGCAATGGTTCATTATTTTTTACTTCAAAATCTTCTGAGCTAATGGATGGAAGGTTCTTCTTAGATTGCCATAGGCTACAGATCCATGCTATCAGTAGCCTTCACTCACCTGGGGCATAATTTTTTCCAAATGAAACAGTAGGAAGGCCACAGGGAACATTTCAGAGGCAAAAGAATGGAAAGTTTAATTAGATTAACAGAATACTCCATTCATCCTTACTGCATCTCTCTGATTACATATCTATTCAGAATTTCTGCACGCTCTTTGTGTTTTAATTCAAAAATGAGCAGCAAATGATAAATAAAAGACATTCTCTGTGATAAGTAGCAGTTAGAATATTGCAGTGTCCATCTCAGCAGCCATTGCATTCTCCAATGGCTGCAGGAGAATCCATACTCCAAGGTAACATATATAGAATCTGTATTTAATGCTGGGAAGCACAATGTGTTCAGAAGGAGCTCAGAAAAGTAAATAGACTAAGAAAACAGCAGAAAAGATATGATGCAACAAACATGAGTCATAAATTAATTTCTTATGTAGACTGAAGCTCTGTGAAAACTCTTAGTGCAGGCATATTTCATCCAAATTCTGATGTCAAAGCTTAAAAATTCAGATGCCTAAAAGTCATGCTGTTCAAAAAATGATAAAGGACAGGACATTAATACAGTCTTGCATTTAAATGACCTAAGAAAATTAAGTTTGAAGTCAATTTTCTGTATAGCAATAGCTTCATGTAAGCAGTAGCTGCACAATAGAATTAGAAAAATGGAATTTTAGTCAGTTTCTGTCATTAATGGTATGACACCAGCAGCCAGAATAACCTACAATCATTCCTTGGCCTTCAAGAAAATTTCTGTTGCCTGGTAAATAGAAAAGGAGCAATTGGCCATGGAATTCAGGGCCTGCAACATCTATGGATAGTCATTAGGAATGTAGAAAAGTGAAGTCTTCAAATCATTCTTTGTCTCTTACAGAAGCTATACTATCAAGGACTGATAGAAGAAGCGTCTATATCCACACAGCAGTGTTTATATCCACACAGAACCTGGAATCTTCCTCTCTTTTCTGGTGAGACCCCACCTGCAGCACTACATCCAGCTCTGGCATCTCCAGCATGATAAATACATGGATCTCCTRGAGCAGACCTAGGGGAGGGCACAGAAATGGTCAGAGGTCTGGAATACCTCTCCTGTGAAAAAAGGCTGAGAGAGTTGGGGCTGCTTAGCTTGGACAGAAAAAAGTTCTGGGGAAATCTTGGTGAAGTCTTTCAATTCTTAAAGGGGGCTTATAATAGAGAGGATTCCACCTGGGTCTGTAATAACAGAACAAAAGTTAATGGCTTAACATTGAAAGAAGAGAGATTTTGATTAGGTGTAAGGAAGACGTTTTTACAGAAATGGTGGTGAGGAACCATTCTCAGGTTGCTCAGAGAAGCTATGGATGCCCCATCCCTGGAAGTGTTGAAGGCCAGGTTGGATGTAGCTTTAACAACCTGATCTCTAGGAAGATGTCCCTGCTCATGGCAGGGGTGTTGTAAGCAGATGATCTAAGTTCCCTTCCAAACTAAACCATTCTACAATTCTAAGATTTCCCCTCTAGATGTCTCAATTAAGCATCAAAACTTAGGCAGGGCAAACCTATATTAAAAGATACTGCCCCAATATTTCACAGGTTTCAAAGTTTAGCTTGGGATAAAATTTTTTCTTAGCTCACATCACAGATCTCAATGTGAACCCAACAAAGTTTGCAACAAGTGAAATATTGGGGTTTAGATTTGTTTTTTTGAATTTCTAATGGACATATTTATTTGTTATAACACTTTCATGATTGACTCTTTGATTTATTTTCTCTTTTTTTTTTTTTTGGTGTTACTAATCAGATTTCACTACAAACAACTTGGCACCCAGTTCTTTTATTACTGCTAGTTTCATTGAAATTAGAAGATAAAAGCAGTAAAGGACTTAAATACCTTCAAGTATCTCTGTTTATATAATTACAGTGCATCATAATTACTTCCTTCAAATGTGCCTTGGATAACATTGAGCTAATGGTTCACAGAATAAATTCAGTCCATAAATACCCAAACTATTTAATTGTCAAAAAACATAGGGAACATCTGTTACACAGGCTTCTTAGGTGATAASGCCATCATTAACTGCGGACAACACTGTATCATCCATAGCCTTCTGAAGTAGGAGGTGGGCTGAAATAATTCTGTCCATTGTGCTGAGGTCAATGAAAACTGTAGATGTTTCTCTAACAACTAATCCCACAACCCTGAATGCAGTAACATATCACCTTTATGAATATTTTCTCTTAAAATCCGTTAGGTTAGATAGGACACAGAAGGCTGAGTTTTGTTCAAGTGCAATGTCATTGTTCTCCAACAGAGAAAGATGAACAGGCAAAATTCAATAATATAGTTGAATTTCTAAGTAAATAGAAAATGAATTTATGCACACATGGTAGTCTGGGGTAGAGGAGGAAAAAGAGGGGCATACATGCATCATTTAGGGCCTAGTTTTCTTTGGTCTTTGCAGGCAATTATAATGAAATCCTCTTTTATATGTGACATTTTCCAATGTAAGAAAATATATCAACACTTTTCAGCTGTTCATGCGCAGGAAAAAAAAAAAATCAAAGCCCTCTATTAAGTATCTTAAATACAAAATTCTAGTCATGGACAACATTCCAATTCAGAGAGGAGAAATTAAATTGGTCATGGAGTAAACTTGTTTGCAGCTGGTAAAATGTGCTGAAAATTTTGGAACTGATGCCTAGCCAAATGATTTCTTTCTCAAATATTATTTATAAATAGACAATAAAGCATTTTTTTTCTTTCTATTGGAAATCAGAATTAATAAGTATTCATCTTCTGCTCTGAACATTAATACTATTCACCTTTTTTTCAAATAATTTTGATTACATTTAAATACTTCTTTATACTCCAGTTTAATAGGAATCTACTTGGTCTTTGCATTTTGTAAACATTAATTTAATTAAGCTAACATACCATTTGACCACAGAAGGAACATAATTATTATTATTTCATGACAATATCTTGGGTTTTTAATATTGTTTAATCTTTCCCCTTCATCTTCCTTTTATATTTAGATTATAGTGTTCTTTGATAAAGTTCTTTTTAATCCTGGCACAACAATACATACCACTTATGCATTATCAMAAAACAAAATCCCCGGAGATATAGATATTTAAGATATTAAAATTTTCAATTACAAGTTTAAGTGTTTAGTGACAAAATATATTGTTCTGGCTATGCATTCTATTGCTGGGCCTCAGATAAGCATGATAAGAATAAATGCTAAGATAAACATTAAAGAAAACTTGTATTGGATCTACTTTTCTCCAGATGATTGGTATACACTGGTACAAAGGAGATCTTGATTCATGGTGTCGTGGTTTGAGAGGAAGTAAGTTTTCTGGGATATGAAGTGGTCAGGCCAATAGGTGTTCAGATTTGAATATTGGCACCTGGTTTGGCCACTGGGGTTATGGATATGCCTCTGAGAACACAGGGGTTAAAAGCAGAGCACTCCTGGGGGAAGTTCTCTTGAATTCCAGTGAGGGAAGCAGGTCAGACCTCCCCCGGCCTGGCTGTCCGCAGCTGGGCACGGGAGGGGGAGCCACGCGGCCGGGTGAGGTAGGCCGGGGCTTTGGATAGAGCTGGGAGGTGAAGAGGCTCCGG
This sequence comes from Cardinalis cardinalis, assembly GCA_014549065.1. Taxonomy (NCBI): domain Eukaryota; kingdom Metazoa; phylum Chordata; class Aves; order Passeriformes; family Cardinalidae; genus Cardinalis; species Cardinalis cardinalis. Next base: position 160,634 of record JACDOX010000400.1, on the reverse strand, counting down.
CATGAAAGGGTGGGAGAAGCACCAGGAGGCATCGAGCAGCCCCCGAGGAGAGAGAGAGGGTACAGCCTGTGTCTGTGACTGTGCTACTTTGAAACTTGATAACATGTACCGGCAGCACAGCTGAGAAGGAGAAGTGGGGGGGGGGGGGGGCGCAGCGAGAAGGTGTCCAGCGCTGTGGGAGTTCCTGAGAAGGCAGAGCCCAAGTTTTTAACTCTTTTTTGGGCAGTGAAAACTTTGCAGAACATTAATCTTTCCTAGAAGAGAGATAGAGATGAAATGGAAGAAGGAAATATACAAGTGTGAAGGTCTGGGCAAGCGAAAGATGTTGGGAGAGTAGAGAAGAATCTTAGGTGGGAAGAGATGATGGAGTGGCTTTAGCTGGACTCTTCTTGTTAGAGCCATGGACAGAATCATGTTCCTTGTGACACAGAGACTGCRTCCAGGGGGAGGCGATGGCTCAGAGCCAAGAGAATTCAGTGTTGGTACCTCTCAGCCCCAGGGGGTGAAATCTGGGAGGACAGGTGTCCCAAAGGTGAGACTGTGCTCTTTTTTGGAACAGGACAAAGCATCCTTAAAAGGACAACCCTAGAAGTAGCTCTGGTCCATGTGGAGTGGTGAGAGCACTGGACATGGAAGGAAGAGGTCATGATGGCAGATGTTCTCTGTGCGGTGCCAGGAGTGAGATGGAAACACACGACGTTTCAACGGTGTTTCCTGAGGAAGCCTATGGCACAAGAAGGACTCCTCTCCTCTTGATGAACTGAGAATTGATTGTCTGAAGGGTGATGATGGACCGTGAGCTGGTGATTCGGGGGATGGATGTATTGAAAATTTGGTGGGGGAGGAGAAAATGTTTTTGGAAGGTTTTCATTTTACCCGTGTGTTTCTTTGTGCTTAGAGTTGTAGTTTAGTTAATAAAGTTTTCTTTTCTTTATTTCTAAGTAGGGGCCTGCTTTGCTTATTCCTGGTCACATCTCACAGCAGACACCAGGGAGCATATATTTTCATGGGGGCACTGGCATTGCGCCAGTGTCAAACCATGACACTTGGCAATGGTAGGCTGAACTGGGCCAGCTGCCAGGCATCAACACAGATGCCCTCTACACTCTCTCATTCTACTCCTCCAAAGGACAGGGAAATAAGATGAAAAGTCTCATGTGAGATCACTTGCCAATTATCATCACAAGCAAAATTGACTCAGTTTGGGAATTTTTTCCCCCTCAACGAATTAAAGTAGATTTGGGTACTGAGAAAAATATTAAAACACCTTCCCCCACATCACCTCTTCCTAGACTTAACTCTTCTTCCTCATTCCTGACTCCTTTTACCTGGTCCCCCCCCTGCTGAGTGATACAAGGCAGGGGAAGATGGGGGATTGGTCAATCTGTAGCAGTTCCTTCCTAAGACTCCATCCCTCTAATACTTTGCCGCCTCCATGGGTCCTCCCTGTGCTGTAGTTTCTTCAGGAAATATCTATGTCTTCCAACCTGTTCTCCTCTGTGGGCTGCAGCGGATTCTCTGTTCCATTTCCTGGAGTACCTCCACCTGCTCCTTTTTATCTCATCTCAGTGCTCGGAATGTTGTTTCCCACACGTCTCTTTGCTTCCTTCTCCCTCTCAGCCAGAACTTTCCTCTTTCTTGAACACAATTTTTTCCTCAAGTGTCACCATATTGAGTGATGGGCTCAGCCATGCCCTAGAGTGGGTCCACTTGGCTGCAACAAGCTGGGATCAGCACAGAAAAGCCCCAATGTTTACTTACAGAAGTCCCTAAGCCCCCCACATAGCCCCTTCCCCAACCACCTCAACCACTACCCCAAATAAAAGGACAAAATTACAAATTCTGTATATTTTTCTGAACCTCTCTCTTTTTTTTTTTTACATTATTTATTTTATAAAATGAAACATTATATGTTATGTAACAGGAAGAATACAGAAACACAGTGAAACTACTGGTATTATTTATAAACTATTAGGTTTGTAGTTTTTCTCAAGTATATTTGGAAAGTTAAGTATGAAAGTTCTTTTCCTTTTTTCTTTTTTTATTTTGTAGCTTTTCAAGGTTAATCAAGCTGTCAGGAAGAAATTGCAAATACATGTGCCTGCACTCAAGAGTACAAATGTGCAATCACAGCAGGAAAAGGAATATGTTTTCCACTCAGTTGCAATACATTTATCACAAGAGTTCTCAAGGAAAATGGTCTGTAACTTATATGTAGTTTTAAGTCATTTTAAAAAATATCTTCACACACTACGTTGTTAATGCCATTTCAAAATACTGCTTTGTAAGAGCATAAACTAGGAATGAACTTGTAAATAAAAAGAAATGTATAGCTAAATCATATTCTTTTTTCTGTTCTATCTCTGTCTTATATTGATTCTTAGTACTGCCTTCTCAAAAGGATGAGATTTTCATGGTAGACACTGACAATTGCTTACCTATTTAGGCATGCAATTAAATTGCTTGCAATTTAACTTTTCAACAGGTAACAAGAAGAGACATGTACTTGGCCTAGAGAAAATGGTTAGTGAGTTAAAAGAGAAAGGCATTTATTTTGAGTTCATTCCCCCTTCTTGAAAGCAAGTTAAGATCAACATCATTTAAACAACTGTCTCTGCTTTTGCATGGATAGCTCTTCAAGCTTTTATTTTTAAAATAAAATCTTCTCTTCCTTTACTGCTTTCGTCASTATTTTCTTAAAGTTCTTTTCTTTCTCTGAATCAATCAGCTGAATTGTCACTCAATAGGAAAGGCATGTCAGCTCTATTGTTGTAGGAGTCACTATTGAAATGAGAAACTACTTTCTTTAAAACAGTATAATTTTGACTGAGRCAGCAATGAATGAAGCATAGGAATCCCTCCTTAGCATAGGAACAGATAAACTAGTCAAGTCAGAGACAGACCTAGTAACTCAGGTAACTCTGTTATCAGTAACTTGTAGTGAACCATTAATGAAAAAGTAGATATGACTCAACTTTCCACCCTTCCAAATATCAATTATGGCTTGAAATTAAGCTTTCAAGCAACATATAGCTAATATATGGTTTTTTTCCTGGGACCTCTTTACCACCCATATGGTGCTATATTAGAGCTTCTATTTGAATACAGCAACCAAAATTCAAGCATTTGAGTCTGTAGACTAATGTCCTAGAGAAAAAGAGGGAAAAAAAAAAGATAAAAAGAAAAATGGGGGAAAAAAGAAACAATAGAAGGAAAAAAAAACCTTTTATGGTGACATAGAAATGAATTTTCTTAATTATGTGGGGTTTTTTTCTCAGAGGGCTGGGCTGACATTAATTTTTTTTAAGAAAAGTAATATGATAAAGATGCCTTAGTGGTTTCCTACAGCTTATTTCAGAATGCCTGTCATCTCTGAGTCCTGGCTTTGTTTACCCCCTGCTTTTCTCAGCATTCTCCCAGTTTTGCTCATGTTTGCTCTGTCTTGTGGTGCTCTCCTTTTCTACTGTCTCCCTACCTGTCCTAACCTGTCCTCTGCTTGGTGCTCACTGAGGAGATATATTTCTTCTGGAAGGCTCTAATTGCCTCAGCACAGAGCCCACAAACCACCAAGACAGTCAGGCTTCTTTCTTCCCTAATGCTCAGAAATGTGTACCTTTTTTGCCGAAGTTTTTTTTTTTCCYCTTGCAGGTATTTGCAGGTACTTTGGGATCCAAGTGAGGTCAATCTTCTTCTTAAGTATTGACTTAGTACTGACTTCTTCTGATGGACTTCACACTTATTTACACTGAATTTGATTGACTTCATGAATAAGATGCAGCCAGACATGAGGTGGCAGATGTTGYTTAACCTACAGCTGACAGTATCACCAGCTACAGACAGACACACCTCCCCAGGTGTCAGTACTTCAGTCCACTAGTCAGACAGGACCAGTATTTGGCTGGTGTGAACTGTCAGATGCTGCTACAGGGAAATGCCAAACTGATTGATAACTGTGGAAGCAGCAGAATAGAGGGATTCTGTAATTTTTCCATAGCTGAATTTGGTCCTGATATGAAAAGATAAACAGAAATTTTTTTTGCATATGTAACAGAAACTATCTGAATCAGTAAGGATTAAAAATCACAAATGAATGTTCTGAAAAATTTGTCATTGGGGTCACAGGTTTAGAAAATAATAGGATACCTTCATAAGACGTCCCTGAGCTTTCACATTAAATTTTTGTTGGTTTATGTTGAGCACATTTTTCTTTACTTTCCCAAATAAAAACTACAGAATCAATATTGTCACAATTTTTTAATCCTCATATTCTATTTTTTTATTGATCATCAAACTTTCCCTCTCCATTTCATATTCTTACACTGCTTTTCAAAATCTGCCTCTTTCTCCTAAAGTCCCGTAAGACAATTTTTGTCTTCCCCCATATGATAGATAGCAATATCCACAGACACAGAACTCTTCTCCTCTCTTCCAATATCTCTGATGAGGCCTTTTCTCTCTGCATCCTTGCCCTGAGTATTTTTCACTGTCACTTCTTTTCCTTAATTCCATCTTCAGTTTTTCAGTGGAATGAGTAATTCCTAATTCCTTCCTAGCATCTGATTTTTCACCACAGTTCTCTTTCTGTCTTGAATACTCTGCACATCGTTTTAGTCTATTTGGCTGCTGCTGCTGCTACTGTCAAGCTCTGTGTATTTTGTCCCCTCTCTCCTTCAAATGGAGTTATTTGACTGCACTGTAGCGTCCTTCTTCAAAACTAGTTCTGTTATTGCTTCCTCATTCTCTGACATATCATTCCCCAGAGAAGAGCATCAGTACATTCTTCACATGAAGTAGTGCAACATTTCATCATCTTTATTTCTCTAGGCCTCCATCTGTTTCGCTTTCCTCCTTGTCATTCTAATGGACAGAGCAAGCTCTCTGAGGCGTGGGTGAAGAATTCCTATGAAACATTGCATGACACAAGAGTAAATCTATAAAGTTTTCAGAACAAAAAAGATTTTAAATTAGAAATTCTTCCTTTAAATTAAGTTCCAGTTTCATTTTTATTATTAAAATGTCACATCTACTAAATCAAGTCTCCTAATAGCAAGAAAAGACTCAAATGAAAGATATATAATGCATAAATCATCTGGTTAGCACCTTCTCCATTTCAGTTTTAAATAATACTTCTTATCCTACAATATTTTTCATTTTTTACATAGCAAAAGAATGATCATAAACACTAACCATTTTGAAATTTACCTTAAAAAGTACTGAATATGTTGTCTTGCAAATTGATGCAATTTTTTCRAAACAGCTCCCAGTATTGTGGGTGGATCATATACTAAAATGGTTATATCATCTCACAGAGTACACAACATGTGGATGAGATTAATATTCACCAACTGTAACTTCCAACCATTATCTGAGGAACAGTTTCTTTGAAAAAGAAAGCATAATTAAAATCAGATACTTCTAATGATTAAGATACAGGAAAAAAAAAGCCAAATCTCTTACTGAAGTACAACAGCAGAAGCTTAACTGCTTAAAATTATCATGCGTAACTTTTTTCACTGTCTAAATGAGTCAGAAATTTTTCAAGAAAGTTTTACAAATACCTTAACTAAATACTGAAGTTCTTAGTGATAAGTAATTTTTCACTCACTAAACAAGCATCACTGATACATATAACCAGAACAGACACAGGCTGCCACTAAGGTCTCAGGGAGCAGTTAATTCTTCCCTTATATGCAGGCTGCCATGAATTTCTTCAGATCTTGGATCTGAACAATTAGAGTACCAATTTTTTGAATCCCAAATAATGGTACTACATCCATGCAAGGAAGACTAGGTATACTGCTACATTTTAGTTCCTAACATGCATGTGTCACTATTTTAGGGACCAAATCAGCCTCACCTCAGTCCTTTCACTTTTAAAATATAAATTGACCCTGATATGCAKGAAGGATTTTGACAAATTCAAAGTATCACAGAGTTTAAGATAAAAAATGTATATCTAATAATAATGAAACACATATTTGTGTAGAAAGGATACTCAAATCAGGACTATGTAAAACTGTCAAAATTATGATGAGGATTAATGCTCTGAAAACAGAAGAAAGAAAATATTCATACTTTCAAGCTGTTCATCTTATTAAAATGTTCTTCTTTTTCCCACAGCTAATTTCTCTACAGGCTCATGAGCCACATATACCCCAGTAGTTAATTTAGCTCTCCCTTCGGAGCTCTAAGAGATGGGAGATTAGTGGGGGCTTGGAGAGTTGTACTGTCCTCTTTAATCTTTCTATCAAAAATAAAGTGAAGATTAAAATAGGAATAAACCTAATCATATAAACAAATGAGGGCTAGGTGAGTAAATTGGGTTTTTGCATAACATAAAGCTTCTTCTACTAAACTCCAGTAATTTATTTAAATCCAATATATATCAATTTCTTGTCCTGCCTGCTAAAAACCTCTAGTTACAGTGTTTAACAGTGAATGGAAGGTTATAGTTTCTGTTGAGCGTTATCAACGATGCTGAAGAAAATGAAGGACTAAGACTGCATACCCTCTTAAAATGAGGATGCTTTTTGTGGGAAATAATATCAATTAAGCCGTCTGACACTGAATGAACCCTTTTTCTGAACAATTTGATCAAACTGTCTGAAAGCTTCCTAGAAGCAGGTGGAGATTTAGAAAGTTTTAATGTCTACTTTTTTGGTTCCCAAACTTCGCATAGAATTTCTAAATTATAAAGTATTGAATATTGGTGAAGATCACAAAGGTGGCAGCAAAAGCCTGTGATTTAGACTGAAGGATCACCTGAAAACAGAGGGTTAAGCTTCAAATCCATTCTTCCATACATCAAAGGATGTCTGTAAAACAGTCAATGGATAAGCTCATAAAATTGTTTTACCTTTCTCAGACACTTCACAGCTTGATATTTAAGAAAATCCTCTAGTATACAGTTTTTAGTCTCCTGGAGCATCTTAATAAATTGAATCAGGTTTTCTTAAATTGCATATGCTCTAAACATTAGACTCTTCATTAAATCTGTCATCTTAGCTGTCACGTCATTTCTTTGAACAATACTTTTTGGCCACTTCCAGGCTAAGACCTCAAATACTTGCAAAATAATCAACACCTTTTTTTTTTTATAGTACATATATATTTTTGCAGAAATAATTAATAAGGGACAGTTGGAAACCAAAGAAATTTATCAACTCCTAACCAAAGCTGTAGGTTTCAGCAATAAAGTGTATTCATATTGGGATACAATGAAGTCTTTTCCAATCAATCTCTTCATGAACAAAAATACTTTTTTTGTAATAATTATATTCTCTTTGGGGCAGAAAATTAAATGTGATTACATTTATTTTAAAAAAAGTGAATTTAGTTACAACAATTTTTACTAAAAATAGTTTCTTAGAGGAGCAATTTTTTAAAAATTAACTAGCTTATTTTGAAACCAACTGTACACTAAAATAGTCAATGTATATTATTTAAGGTGAAAATAATTTTTAAGATTTGATAGCATAGATGAAAACACTTAGGATTCAGTTTTTAAATTATTATTTATGTTCTGAATGTTTTCAGTCAGTCTGAACCAAAGCCCACAAACTCTCAAAGAACTTTAAATTTCAAAAGAATGTTAAGGTGAGCTCCATGACTCCAAGCATTTCCACACATGTTAAAAACAACTTATCATTTGGTAAAGTCTGCATTCCCTTTTAATATCCAAATTCTTGAAAAATAAAGGATGGAGCTGAATTGCTTAAATTCAGTGATGCTTTCCTTGACACTTAGGACATCTCTTGTAKCTCCCAGCTCTTACTCCGGAAATGTTATCAATTTCTCTTAGGTTTTCTCATCTGGGTATGTCAGGCAGACCTATGCAGATGTTGGAGGAGTACAGTTCCCTGTGGAAAAGAAGTATGTTCTCTAGTTCCTACAAAACCAGGAAACGCTACTATGGTTGCATCCAATGTGATGGTTATTGTATCTAACAGAACTGTATAAGCAGCTAGTAACGAGTTTTCCCAAGGTGAAAATCATGCTTGGAAAGCTTGCCACTCCTTTAATTCAAAGCAAATATGGTTTCATTTGGCTTCACTGGAAAATTGCTGACACAATCTCCACCATACCCTTTTTCTGTGAGTCCCAAAGGGGGCTCCAGTATTACAGGACACACAGCCAGAAATATTTCCTTGGCCTCATTCTGATCAAGAAAAACAGTCCAACCTCCTGCTTGGTGATGCCTTGCCACTGGTCTTTTTGCCATGTTTTATTTCTCCACTAGTTGTTGTGCAACGTAGATTGTAGTGGTCATTGTGACCTGGGAAGGGCCTTTGTTTCTGGCAGGAGCCAGGAACTATGTTTTAGAAGTTTGAACAATGGAAAGAAGTAGAATAACAGAAAGTGTTACATTACATTCATGTAATAACATAGGGAAGCTGTTTCCAGAACTAGATTCAAGAGGCCTGGAATCATGCTCCTTTCATCATATGTATCTTCTCAATGATCTCACTCTCTGAGACTGACCCTGTATGTTCTTGCTGTGACTGTGTTAAAGCCAGAGGTCTGASACTGGTTTCTAAACCACGGAACTGACTTTTATCAGAACTATGAGTTTCAAGGTACAGTTGTTCTAACTGCTCTAAGGCACTGTAAAACATCTTCAGCTTCTTGCTTAACAGCTCTCAGCAAAGTGTTTGCAGTTGCACATGTCTCTGTGAGAAGCCCAGTACTTTCCTGCCACTCCTGAAATTCTGCTTGCAGAGATTCTTGCACTTTTTCATGTTCTTCTACCTTTCTATTTTTTTTCTCCTACATTACCCCAAGCAAATGCACCTTTGCATGACTTATTTTACAGAATCTCACCAATTTTATTTTGCCACACTGTACCAGCTTTCTCAGATCATAAATTGACACTGCAGTTTCCTCATTTTTGCACTTAACAAGGGTACTGCAAGATTTCTATGTACTCAGCAGTACCTCAAAGATGCCAGCTAAGATTTTCGAAGATGTTTCTGGTTCCCAACCCCAGTTCCCAGGCCTAAGGCTCCAAGGTTGGCAGACAATTCCCATCAGTACTGTTCAGCAGACATTTTATTCTGTTCAGTAAATTTACTCTTCTAACCAGGCCATCTTCATGGCTGTTCGCATCAACAGTGAAGTCCAGCAACTCCACTGAAAATAACTACACTAAGAGCATTAAATGTAGCTGTTGGCGAACCTAGATAAGGACCTACTTGAAAGCAAAACAACTATTCCTGTGCAGGAAAAGTATTTGAAATCACTGTCATTCAAACATGAAAATAAAACCCCAAACATCAAAAATCCCAAAGGTATATACCAGTCAAGTAAAACTTTTTTCATCTAGTTTGTGGGATGTGATACCTTTCTCACTATGCTCTATTATGGTTCAAGTGTTTGTTCTGTCAGGGAGCATTAGTCTATCAATTCAGACCAGAGCCTCAGAATAATTTTGCAAGTCAGCTTTAAGAGCTACGAGTTCATTACATAATGTCAAGAAATAGAATAATAATTTATGGAATATTTTTTGTTGGAAAGGACCTATAAAGATCACTGAGGCAGGTCGCTGCTCCTCACAGGGYTACCTGAAAATAAAGCATATGACTAAGTTCATTACTCAGATGCTCTTTGAACAGTAAAGGGGAAGCTTATTTTATCCTTTTTGTATACAAATTCTAGTATTTGAGTTTCTTCTGAAGTTGTAAGCTTAATTGAAATGGAACTTGTATGCAACTATATGTTTTGCTCATATATTCAAGATTAGATATGAAGATGGAAGTTTTATCTAAGTCTGCCAATGCCTCTGTATTGTCCTTGTTTTGTTTCTGCAGTAATGCCTGTACAGCATGCAGTGTGACACACTACAGAAAGCCTGATTGGAATTGCAAATTGCATGTTAACTCGAGGCAGGTACAGCCATTATGCCCTGGCTATCCAGTTCTTCAATTTTTTGCTGAAATTTCTTTAAATACATCACAATTCCCTCATTGGCTGTACATTAATCTGTCCTTACAGAGGAAAAGAGGAATGGATATTTTAATCTCTGAGGTTTCATCCCTGTAGGCAGGGAGGATGCAGCCTTAGGGCACTATGGAAATTTGAAGCTGACCCAAGATGTGTTAAATGATCTTAACCAAATCCTGGCTCATCTCTTTGGCTAAATAATGAAAGGCTAGGGAACAATCTCTGGTCTGCAGAACTGGTATCATGCATTGTTTCTTGCAAGAAGCGATTAGACCTAATCCATTATATATCAAATGCATATTAGAATGAACTTGTTAGAGCAGCTAGTGATTTCACTTTCGAACATTTTCATAACTTTTAATTCACCATTTTTATGCAAATTATAGATAATATAAAATATTTATGAATATTTACAAACATCTTTGTTGTATTTTTAATGGGAAAAGACATTTGTAAAGAATGTCATCCTGCATTATTTAAGAAACACTAAAAATCACAGTCCTAATAAAATTCATTTTCAAAATAAACTGTGCATAAACAAATGGTTAAATTCTTAGATGTTACAGTATAGTAATATATATGCAAATAGTAGATCAAATCTTGAACAGTCGATATATTTTTTGATATTTTACAAAGAGGTTTGATGACACTAGGAGGAATATTTAGCTGTATGTGAGATAGATACACACTCTCTTCATTGCCATATTTTTGAAAGTAATTTGTCTTGTTTGTTCTTTTGTGTAAAATTATCCAGGTGTGTTTAAAAGGTGTAGTCTTTATTTTATTTAAACATATAATCACATCTTTTATGATTGGTGCAATTAATTATAGTTATTGATATTATGGTTGTTTACAAGCTTAATTTATATGTAAATTTAATACTGAATTATTCATCTCACTAAATTTGATATTCCTGATAAACCATGGGACACTGTCTCATATAAAAGCATTGTTTTCTGCTTTACATCTAGACATGCCATTATTTTATTGATTTTTCTTACTTATATTAGTAAATACCACTAATGAAAATAGCAATAGTGACCAAAAAAGAACTAAAATACCTTCAGGAATAAATACCAACTCTAGAATATCTATATATACACACGTGTATTTTTGATCCCAGATATGAAGGAATATAATATAATAGAAATCTGAATTCCCTTATCTTTGCTTTACATTACAAATACTGTAGGATAAACAAAGAATACCAAACCAAAGACCAGCATGCCTTCACCTCCAAATATGTCTAGAAATAGAACAAAGGAGTTTGTTCACATTACAGGTAGCCATGTTTACTGTCAGGCCACAAAGATAGATTTTCTCTCATCGGACATTTGTGAGAAGACACCAGAAGCTCTTCTCATGTAGGACAGAGCCTGCTTCAACCATCTCCATGCTGAACTTGGGCTGACCAAAGTTAAGTCCACCATTGATGCTGGTAGCACCTCTTAAATAATATATTTAAGAAAAGGCAAAAAAAGGCTGTGCAGTAGCTGGGAGAGACAGTAGAAAGAAAATGTGAGAAACAATTCTGAAGACACCAGAGTCAGTGAAGAAGAAGGGAGAGAACATGTTCAGATGCTGGAGCAGATTCCTTTCCAGCACATGGAGAAGATCATGGTGGTGTGGTTTGTCTCCCTATAGTCCATGGAGGGTCACAGCAGAGCAAATATCTGCCTGCAGCACATGGAGGACCCCATGGCTTTCTGGCAGGACCTATGACCCCATGGGGGACCCAAGCTGGAGCAGTCTATTAAAAATGATTTTTAATATCTCCTAGACTGGGATTGGCATCGTGTTTGGGATTTGTTTCCTACAGAAAAGACATGATTTGCACAGACCAATAAGTGCAACCACAAGTGAGGCACCCAAACAAAGAGTGATACACTTTCAGACATATTTCGTTCCACTGTTTCCCATTGGCTCACAAAGCTAGGTTTTTTTTCCTGTGCTATTTAATTCTCACATATAATCTATGCAAAAATTTTAAAAGCTGAATTCAGCACTGTGAACTCAATCCTTGTGATGAATTTTATAACTTCTAGTCAATTAATACATTACCAAGCATCACAATGCCTTGATTCATTTTAGCTTTGGATTTGAATTTTATTTGTATCTCCATCTCTGTGTCCAAAGTTCTAATTGAGTAAGTTCAACAAAAAATTATCTGTAAACCATGAGTGTACATTCTATATTAATAGTAGATCACCAGAGAAAGTTAGCAGCTGATAGATTATTGAGGCACTTAGCTTAATTGCCATATATATATCTGGAAATATATTTGTTTTAAGCACTGAGTGACTGGAAATTAACCAGGAAAAACCCCTGAAAGTTAGTGGTTGGAAATGACCTTGCCTAATGTCAATGTCAAAATTCGACAGATCTTGACTGTACTGAATAGTTTTACCACACTGTTATAGCCACATATGTAGAATATTCTCCATTTCCTTGACTACCTTTGGAACTTCTATCACTAGTATTAAGTGATCAAATTACTTTTTATATTGCTAAAGTGTACACTTACAATGTTTTACAAGAGTGACAGCAAGTTATCTTCCTAAAGCATAGATAAGTCTTAAATAAATCCATTCATTCCAATGTTGCCTATTTTTAGAACATATTATGATATTCATTGTTTCCAATAAAGTGCACTTTTTCTCTGGAAGATTGGAAGTGGATTATGCTCACTTTAAACCACTGGAAGCTATGAAACTTTCAACTGTTTAGGTGATAACGGTTATTCTCCACAACTACATCATTTCCACCTATAGATGTTAGAATAAATTAGTTTGTAAAAATTGTGACAACAATGGAATTCTGCTTGGAACAACAAAAGACATTTCATTTTTCAGAAGTTCTTTTTTACCCTGGGAGTGCCTTGTGAAATAAACTGCTAATTAAAACCATCAGAAGTACATTACTGCAATCTTGTTTCTTTTAAGCACTGAGAAACCCCATTTTTTTTTAATTTATTTGTATGAATATAAAGATCAATGTAAGAAAATTAGGACTGATTCAGTTCTCAGCACATAGACATCTACTGCATTATGGATTTCTTGGTTCTGAAGAGCATAGGATGCCTGCAGATCTTCTGTAATATAGATGAGTATTTTATGGATGCCTTAGATACCCTAGGAATTCTCACAGGTATTAGGTAACTGAACTAAGCCTTGCTGGATACCACAGAACATTTCAAATGACAGCAGAAAACACTGTTTGAAGACCATCTGAACAGTTTCTCCAGTAAGGAAGCTCATGTGTGGTTCCAAATACTTCTTTGGAATCTTGCCTAGGAGATGTTAACAGCTTACTGAACATGAGATATTTTTAATTAAATAACAAGCACAAAGTGAACCAACATTTTTATTGATTTTCTTTTTCATTCAGAAAATGTGGGCTGAAATATGTTTTCCCCACAGAGGTGTCTAATGTCATATATAATTCTTTTGCACCTGTAGTTGGTCTCTGGTTATGTGCCACAGACCTTTTGAGAGCCTTACCACAGAGCACATGGTATAAGACACTGATGTGTGAGACTATGACTTCATGTTGTCTGCTTTTTTGCTAGTGTATGTATCAAGGTTGATTGTTATGGAATCTATTTTCACACAGAATTACATATTGTGTTAAAATGCTGATGGGTTTCAGAGATAAGTGTGTGTGTGCATCTGCAAACACAGGCATCTGCACTAACAGTTATAAAAGATCAAAACTCTCTAAACCCTAAATTTTTAATGAGCCTGCAAGTGAAGTCTGTTCCACAGAATTACAGTTACTCAACAGTATGAACAAGAAGTTTCTATATCAAAACTTCTAATCACAACACATGAAACAAAGAAGGTTAATGGCCTCAAACATCAGGTTTGAATGACAAAAAAGTATAACCACTGTCTAAAATGGACCTGAATCCTTATCTCTAGGACAATGAAGGAAATAAAGTGCAAATACAAACCACCTTTCTAATTTAATTTTCTAAAGTAAAAAAACATAAAATAATCACCTCTGGGTTTTATTTTAGAGAATAAATTGAAAAGATAAAAAAAACCCAAACCAACCAGGGATTCCTGAAAAAAGACATGTCTGGCTATTATAAAAATGTTTCTTTAGGGAGTCTTCATATGAGAATATAAGGAGTTATAGCTGACATTTTCATAGTAGTAAATATGAATAGAGAGATTATAGCTTTCTTTGTGTAAAAGAACCAGAGACAAAAATCTGTGAAAATTTTAGACTGATCATATGATGAAATGATTAAAAAACAAAAAAAATTTTTAAAAATCAATGTACATGCAGAGCASTGCACCGAAGACAGTTAAACACACAAATATCTGATATATCCTAGGGACATTAACAGGATATACATACTTAGGTTTACAGAATCCCAGAGTGATAAAGTGTCAGAGGTTGGAAGTGATCATCTAGTCCAATTTCYTTGCTTAAGCAGGACCATATAGAGCTATAACTAGATTAATTTTGAGTATATCCAAAGAGAGAGATTGCAAAGTCTTTCTAGGAAATCTGTTCCACTGTTTGACCACCCTCACAGAGAGAGAGAGAAAAAAAGTGTTTTCTTTTATATTCAGCTACCAACAGGCTCAGAGGAAAATGCTGGGAATGCACTTATTTTTGTGTGTTCTTCAAGGAATGAGAAATACACTAGCTGTGGCTTTGATAGAGAAAAGACTAACTGCATAATATTTGTTTATTATGGTGCTTCAAACATTAGAGGGCTTATGAATCATGAAAAGAGAACATGAGGAAAGAAAACTACAGAATAAAAATGTCTCTATTTCATGTACTAGATATTTGGAGGTTAAAATTAGCCCACATTTTATTCTACATAGGCAGTAAAAACTATAGAAAGTTTGAGTGGGTGAGAATAGTCCCAGTTTTTCACAGATATATGTCAGTATGAAAAGAACTTGCTTGTTAATATGCCAAATACTACAAAGGTACAATATTAAATGATTACATATCCTCCCCCCTGCCCTTCATATTTCCTTACTTTAAATCAAGGGAAGTTTGTTTTCTTGTCTGTGCAGTACCAAGAACTTGTGCTTCATGTAACTGTATATATAACCTCCTGAAGAAGGACATTCAGAGCGGAGGAGGTTTGTCTTCCTAAGCCACTGTTAATATGTAAAGGAGCCCAGCTCTCCAGGAGTGGGCTGAACATCTGCCTGCCTATTGGCAGTGGTAAATGAATTCCTTGTTTTCTTCTGCTTGCTTGCAAGGCTTTTGCTTTACCTATTGAACTGTCTTTGTCTCAATTAATGAATTTTTTACACTTCAGATTCTCCCCCTCATCCCGCTGGGAAGGACTGAGCAAGTGGCAGGGCAAAGGTTTTTTGCCAGATGGAGTTATAGCATGGCATGGTGTCATTTGGCTTCAATGTCAGGGAGGAGTGTACATGCCTCACATTACAGACTGTGCTACAATTAAAAACCCTGGTGATACCCATTAAATGTCTTATTTAGTTGAGCTTTCTTCAGACACAGTTTTCTTCTTTTTTAAAGTACTCTTACTGAAAATGTTTCCTGTTGAAATCTGTCATCTACTAAAAGTGAAAAATTCCAATGTAATGCCCATATAACAAGAAAAATATGCACTACGGAACATAATTTGCTTTAAATGTACACCAAGAATAGCAGACTAATTATTTCAAATGAAACCATCTTAATATTTTACTAAAATTGGCAATTTTCCAAATGTCATGTTTTTCTTTCTACATTGTGCTCAGATTGGAAGAAACCTGTGTGATCTTTTGAGGCTAGCAGGAGCATTACAGGCTCTATTTATTTATAATACTCACCACTGTTTGTCCCATGTTGCTTAAAGGATAGGGAAAATAAAGGAAAATGGATTTTAACCACAGGAGACAGAGAAAATAGATGGAATTTTTGTAGAATATTAAATAGCCATCAACTATAATTGTGGTAAGCCATAGAGAGTGCATTTTTTCTAAAAAAAAAAACAATCTGGAAGTTAGAAAGATCCACAAATGTTCTGTTATAACAATTACTCTGTTGTATTCAACATTGGTGCAGCCCCACAATTTAAGAAGGATATTAAGGTCCTTGAATGAATACAGAGGAGTGCATCAAAGCTGGCGAAAGAGCTGAAAGTAATGTACCATGAGGAGCATCTGGGAACTCTGGTTTGGTTTAGTTTGGAGAAAAGAAGGTTGAAGGATCTCATGGTTCTCTATAGTTTCCAGAGGAGGGGAAGTGGAGAGGGAGGTGCTGATCTCTCCCCCCTGGTATCTGGGGGAGACACTTGGGAATGGGTCATAGATGCACAAAGAGATATTCAGTGTTGATTGAACAAGCTTTGTAGAGAGGTGTTTGATGTCCAAAACTTGTCAGTGTTGAAGACAGTGCCTTTAGCAATGTGTTTTAACCTTTCTTCAGCCCTGATGTGGTCAGAGAATTGTCCTATTTTCGGTCCCTTCCAGCTGAAATTCTATTCATTCTATTCTATTCTATTCTATTCTATTCTATTCTATTCTATTCTATTCTATTCTATTCTATTCTATTCTATTCTATTCTATATATCAGCGTTCTTGAATATCTAAAGGGAAGGCCGTACTATTCATTAACAATATAAAAAAGTATTTTTTTATAATAGGGGTATTTAAAGAAGATATCCCTTCTCAAGGTCATCATAGTCATGCCAGCTCAGTTCCATGGAGAAGAAAAGTCGCATTTTACAAGGGAGTTTTTTCAAAGTAGCATTTAAAGAAACACATAGCTAAGGTGTTTGTCATTATTCATCCATCATGCATTGACAATACTGCGTCCTGTTAGAATTTTGCAAAAAATGTAATTAATATATGGAGGCATAATAT
This sequence comes from Cardinalis cardinalis, assembly GCA_014549065.1. Lineage (NCBI taxonomy): Eukaryota > Metazoa > Chordata > Aves > Passeriformes > Cardinalidae > Cardinalis > Cardinalis cardinalis. Next base: position 143,847 of record JACDOX010000400.1, on the reverse strand, counting down.
AATCTCAGCTAAAAGTACACAAAAGTCACTGCACAAGATCTTGAAAAGTCTACCTTCCCTATTTACATGCTACTTTGAAAATAACACAGTCAAGAAGTACTGCGCCACATTTTTCAGAAAATAGAAAATCATTTAGATGTTGCTATTTAATAACATCTTTGTACTTCTTTAGACCTACATTAAAGGAAAAGCTTCATTTTGTTCTGGTTTTCACATGATAAGTGGATTATCTGATGTAACAACTTGGTTTGATTGGCCTAGAGCTATTTAGAATTTATAACATCATCTGCATTTTTCTACTTTGTTCATGAAGTCCAACAGAGAAAAAAAAAGGTAGTTTTCATTTTTATTTAGCTTTTTGAACAAAGTTAAAAACCAAAACTGTTTGACATAAGCTTTTGCATTGCTACCAAGCTGAGAAAACTTTGGAGAATTTTACCTTTCAGAGTATATTTTAAAAACTTTACATAATCTCAGTTCTAAACTAAAAGAAGAGAGATTTAAATAAGGTCTTTGGAAGAATTTCCTTATTCAGAGAATAGTGAAGGCACTGGAACAGGTTTCCCAGAGAAGTTGTGGACGCCCCCTCTCTGGAAGTATTCAGGGACAAGGACTTTGGGCAACCTGATCCATTGGGTGGCATCCTTGCCTATGGAAGTGGGGTTGGAACTAGAAGATTTTTAAGCTGGCTTCCACTCCAAATCATTCTATGATTGTATGAAGTGCTGACTCATTCATATTTACTCTGATGTAATATTTCTTAGCCCAGTTAGTGATGTAAAATCAAATCTCCAAACACTGCATACCACTGTGCATCTATTTTGGTTCCAAGAATATTCTTATTGAATAAAATAATGCAGTTTTGAAAGACATGCTAAATGGAATCCCACTGAGATCAACCCATGCCAGCTGTGTTGTAATAACCACCCGTGTGACAGTGTACTTGGAATAGAAATTAAGTTTACCCAGCTTGCATAATATGCAAAACTAAGTTGATTTGTGGTAAAAAAAATCTTTAAAAAATACACTAAGATCCAAAATCAGCAAAACAACTTTCTGTTACAATCATTGCAGTGTTTTACTTAGCAGGAAGCTTACAGGGGCAAAATATTGAATAGCTGAAGCAGTAGCTTCAGTCCCACTTTTAAAACTTTGTTTATTGCCAGAGTGAGTATTTTTTTCAACCCTGGGGAAAAAAATACAGAAAATACCACTAGAACAAACATTTGCATAATGCTGAGACTGTCATTTAAAGCTTTATCTTTTAACTTTATCCATTGCTTCTCAGTTACCTCAAGCTGAAAGAGGTTTAAAATTCTAGCCTGGACAAGTCCATACAGAGAAAAAAGCTTTACAGGTGAGCTCCAAGAGCATTGGCCATGCTGCTTCTTCCTATGATAGGTTCTTTTGTGAATTTTTTAGGTTTTTTTTTAGTTTCCACTGACTATCGCATTTCACAAGACTAAGAAGGAAATAGGTATGGTGTCTAGAAAGCAGAAAAAGTTATTTTGTGATACATTACACATGTAATACATATGATTGTTCAAAAAAAAACCAAGCCAACAGGGATTTTTTTTGTCATGTACATAGCTCAAGATTGCAGTAGGCCCTCTGTCTTACATTGTAAGCAGATCCCATCTGTAAAACTGAACAGACACTAAATTTGGAATTTGTTTTGTTTCATTGGAATTTGGTTACTAGATTAAAAAAAAAAAGAAAAAAAAAGGAAAAAATGGAAAAAAATACAATCTTGCTGGTTTTCTTTGCTAAAAAAGGGGTTACACAGCTTCCCCCTCCTAAGCAGACATCCTAATGGATAACAGCCACAATATGAATTCCTACTGGCAACAAAAAGATCAGTATTTTTCTGTGGATATTAAAAAACTAAGAAAAGTATCAAACAAAAGCTGCTATGGAATTTCTTTCAAAATCCAAACAGACACTTTTGAAAATTATTTATKATTAAAATACTGTTACAAACTAATAGAAGTAATAGAAGGATTAGAAAATATAACAACTATCAGCATTTTTTGCTTCTGGACACTTCAGTATAAGCAGAATACAATCATATTTGCATTATAAAATGTAAGAATGCTTAAAGATAGTATATATATTTAAAAAGCTACATTGATATATACAAGTGTAATATTATTTCAGGTTTACAAGGCATAATAATAATGGAAATTCCTGATCACACTGGGGGAAGCATACCTCAATAAATACTTTACAAAAAACCCACTATAAATACATTATAAACATGACTGTCTGTCAATACTTCTTATTTCTTTTAGCATAAGAATTTTTTTTAAAAAAAAGGAACACTAGAAAGTTGGGGATAATTAAAAAAAGTTTTCCCTAATAAACTCAGAACTCTTGCTTTCTTAGTAAGAAATAAATATAGAATTTATTGTGATTTCATTTTGGTATATCAAAACCGATCACAGATATTGACTAGCATATTTTTGGAGGGAAAATAGCTATGAAGTCAGGGGTCTCTTTTCAGCAGCACAAATTCCTCCAGGTTGTACATACTTCCCAAACTTGGTACACAAGAAGACATATTTACTGGGAAAATGAAGAGTGCACATTTTGAATTACTGAGTTATGATTTAATTTACCTTCTGTTGTTCTGTTAATTTACCTCTGTTGCACAGAGGATTCATACACCTGTGAAATAGTTTTCCATTTACCCTACTGTTTCCATGTCACTGTAACTTTCACTTTATTTAAGAATAAATTAATTTAGTATTCACAGCCTGCTACATCCCTGAAACAACTTTCTTTTCTGTATCAGAGAATGTTGTGGTATCTCTCCTTGAGGCCTCAGAATTTAAGGTCACTTTCCTGATCCCCTACTTACAGCAGAAGTTTAAACAGCCTGTTACAGCGGAAAGGTGCTTTGGGAAGATGTCATCTCTGATGCTGGACTTTTGCAGCAAAAGCTAGATGGCAAGAAAGTAATTGCATATCCTCTCTTTCAGGTTAAAGTCAAAGGATCTTAAATCATCACCTTCAGAGCCACCTCCATAAAGGTACCGAAGAACATACATCAGTCATAGCCCTCAGTGTTCATTAACTACCAAGTTTCAAATTCACGAGTGTCAAAGTCTTATTGTTCAATCTTCAAACATAAAAAATATTAACAAAAATTGGCTTGTTATTTAGTATACAACCTTGGGGAACATTAAGTATGGATTAATTAAATGTGGGCTGCTATATAAAAGCATTTTGGCTGAAATTAATTTGTCTTTGTGAATGGCTTCCGGTTGCCAAAAAATAGCCAAGCTGTGCAATTTGAGCATAATCTCCCTTGTTCTGCATTGTCTCTAACTGCTGCTCAAGAAGCATGTGAGTGTTCCCTTGGTCCAGTATTGCAACTATAAAGTGCCTTAGAGCACATGAAGTCAGAATAGATGCCCGTGTTTAASCAACTGTAGCCTGTCCTAAATGCTTGCAACAATAATTTCTGGAGTAAAAGTCACTTGACCCAATTAAGACATGTGTCTTCAGATTCAATTAAATAGCTTTAAAATGCCAATATCTCATCACAAAGAAATTCAGATAGTTATTGCAAATATATCTACAGGACAATTAACAGAGTCTGGAGATCTTTTCAGCTGATCAGATTTAGTGTCTGGTCACATTAAGATGTGACAATTGTCACATTAAGATGTGACAATTAAAGACTCAGTTCAGTAGCCTTTATATATACTTCTAGTGCTCTCTAATATGTTGTAGAATATGTGAAGTAGCCCCAAACTTTTCTAGAGTGCCAGATTGACAGGTTAGATGGACACCTCCAGAGGAAACTGATAGAATAAACCAGTTTCTGTCAATTATGAAGAAGGCATGAGTAAGATTCTTATCTTGTAATTTCTCATCTATGTAATTTCCTATCTATTTCTTATCTAGAAATATAAAGAATGCCAAAAGAATGATGAGTTGCAATGCTAATCAATGTAATCCAAATAGTAGGATAAAAATATACTGTGTAAATTCCTTATAGGTTTAATTTTTTTAACATCCTAAGGTAGTGCTAGGGGACACAAAATAGAGAAGTTTGCAAACAACTTTGCTTTGCAAAAGTACTAGGGGCTTCTTGAAGAAGTGATAAATATGTGACTTGAGTGATGTTTGTTAGGAACTGTGGACTTTGATGATCACAGAGTTATTTGTAGAATTGTTACCTATCAAGCATTTCTGAAGAGAAAGACTTGGTAAGGCTCTCTTCATCCAGTGATTGGCACAGAACTAGTCCTTCTTTAAAGCTTGTATACCTCTGAATAATTTTCTTTTTTTGTTCCAAACAATTTTCAACAAATCAAACAGACTTTCAAATTATATCACTTTGGCTAGATATACTTAACATAAATCATGCTCTTGTTTTCATATGCTATTACTAGTACTGAGGAGGGAGCTTCTTTGTTTTTGTGATTTTTCTTCTTTGATTTGTTGTGGTTTTTTTGTTTGGTTGGTTTTTGTTTCTTTGTTTGTTTGTATGGTTTTTTTCCAGGGGAAGATGTCTAACCTTTTAATAATAGAATTAACACATATCTCACATTCACAACCAAACAATTAGGCTAGTTCAGTCTTCTAAACATGTGAAGTGGAAGCCGTATTTCATTTAATGGGAGATTTTTTTCACAAATTACAGTTGTGCAAGACCAAAAGCCTGATGCTGTGAACTAATTCTACTAAGCTGACAGTGAAGGAAGAATATGTCAAGATGGCTTAGAAATGATAGCTTAACTATGGCTCTTTCTATACTAACTGAATAGGTGTTATTCATTTAATGAAAAAGTAGAAATCTAAATATGATACAGAAATCATCATGCCTATAACAAAAGCCTCCAAGTATGTACTTTACAATTTTCTCTTTATCTAGTGGGTATCCTATTACAGAAATAAATTATGTATACTTAACAGACATTTACTTACTTTTTTTGGACTGTATTATATTGGCAATTTTTAACTCCTAAAGTTTCTCAAAAAGACTCAAACCCTGTTGTTATTCACTCCTTTGTTCTTCCTTTGTCCTTGATGAGCATTAAAGATTCAGGTGTAGGGGATAGAATATAAGTAAATAAAGGTAGTATAGAAAGTAATCTTACCCCCTAAAGAGTTGCAGCTGGGTTAATTATTAAAGATTAGGAGCAGGTCAGACTTTGACAGGCCACAGCTGTAGCCAATAAGAAGAGTGTTATAAAAGAGTGGATTGGTTGCCTGAGAGGAACTGCAGTCAGTTGGCTACTGTGAGAACAAGGAACAGCCAGTGCTTAGAGGAGATGCCTACAAGAAACATCAAGGTGGTATGGAACTAGCAATATGGAACCTTTGCAATATAATGACAGCATTCAGGGACTGCTTCTCTTAATTCCTTAAATACTCTAGAGCAAACAGAGCCAGGCTCCTTCAACTTTTGCAGTGTTCTTCCATCCAATTCCAGTAACTAGTCTGCARTCCTAATCTATAATAAATATTAAAATTAACAGTGTTCAAATATGGGCTTTATATTGTGTCCATATAAATGTTTGTTATCCAGTATGCTGGAGAGCTGGACTGAGTATAGAGGGAGAAAAGCAGTAGCTGTCTATTCAATCTGAAGAAGATTTTATGGCCCAGTTACTGGGTGTATGCTCTTCTTTTTTTTTTTTTTTTGTATGGAGAATGTTGAAAGCTTGCTTGAGTTGTCATACAGAAGCAACTGCTGTCTTTTGCATCTCTCTTGGGTATGATGAGAGCTGACACTAAGTATAGCATTGTGCTGCGTTGTGGCTGAGATAGAGTTAATTTTCTTTATAGTAGCTGGTGTGGGGTTATATTGGATTTGTGCTAAAAACAGTGTTCATGATATAGGGATGATTGGTTATTGCTGGGCAGTGTCAAGGTCTTTTCTGGTTCTCACACCACTTCACCAGAGAGTAGGCTGGGGATACACAGGAAGATGGGAGGGAGGGGACACAGCCAGAACAGCTAGCCCAGCTGACCCAAGGGACATTTCACACTGTATGACATCATACTTAGCATTTAAATCTGGGAGGAAAAAAGGAAGAAGGGGGACACTTGAAGTTAAGGCTTTTTATCTTCCCAGGTTATCATTACCCATGATGAAGCCTTGCTTTCCTGGATATCACTCAACATCTGCCTGCCTATGACCAGGGATGAATGCATTCCTTGTTTTGTTTTGCTTGCATGCATGGCTTTTGTTTTACCTGTTAAACTAACTGTCTTTATCTCAACCCATGAGTTTTCTCAATTTTACCCTTTTAAGTGTCTTCCCAGTTCCACTGGAGGGAGGAGTGAGTGAGTGGCTGTGTTGTGCTTAATTGCTGCCCAGTGATAAACTTTAATACAGCACAGCATGTGTTCAACAGAATGGAATAATCACATCCCTTGTTCTGTTGATGACCTGGCTGCTCATACATTCCCAGATATGGTTTGCCTTCATTGCTGGAAGAGGTCATGCTCAGATCAATTGCACTCCTAGCTAATCACACACCAGTCTGTACTGCTGGCTGGGGTTAGTCCAACTCAGAATTTCCCATTTGTCTTTCTGAAGTTTAATCCAAGTCTTCTTGGTAAATTTTGCAGCTTGTTGAGCTATATCTATGTTCCAGCTTTCCAGTGTATCTACTGCTCCTTAAAGATTTGAATCATCTGTGGTGAGGTGTAATTGATTCCACCATTCAGATAGTTTTAAAAGAGTGAATTTTCTTAAGCATAATATAAATCTTGAGGTACTTCTATCCAAATTATTTGACAGTAAGAGTCTAAGTTATTTATCACTGCCAGGACAGTTTCAGTTTTCATTTATCATGCAGTCCATTTTTCCAGTCCATATTTTACCAGCTTCAACCAGAATGTTGAGAGATCATGTCAATCACCCTGTAAAATTTGAGGTAGATGGATGTCCACTGCTCTCCTCCCTTCACTGAAAAAACTATTATATGAGAGAAAGCAACAGGCTGGTTAAGTACAACTTAACTTGGTAACTCTAGCCCTTTGAAGATCTCCTTCCTGTCTTTCATGTGTGTGGAAATATCTTCCATCTGGACTAGTTCCAGAAATATCTCAGGTACTGACATGAGGCTATCTGTTTTCTAGTTTTCTGAGTTTTTCTTTTTCCTGTAGGTGGACACAATATTTTTGTCATTTTGGTCACCTGGGATATTCCCCTAATCTCTATGATCTTAAAAAAAATAAGAGAACAGCTTTGCAATGATTAGTTCCAGATTAATTAATAATAGCTTCACAATTATTAATTTTAGGATCATCAGATGCATCCTGTCAAGTTYGTTGATGTGTACATATCCAATGTGAACAGGTGGTCCTGAGCTTGACCCTCCACTGCTGTTGGTGCTCCACTCTTTGGATCTGTCCTTTTTCTTGACAATAAAAACTCACCTTTAAACTTACCTTTAAAGACCTAAAGACAGCATTGAGTACCTCAGCCTTCTCAGTTGTGCTTGTAACTAATTTGCCAGCCCCATTCACCAGCAGTCTTCTGCTTCCCTTGTGCTTCTATCTGCTACTATCTTCCTTGAATTTGAACTCCAGCTGGGCTTTTGGTTTCCTAACTGCATCTCTGCATGCTAAGGAAATATTTTTGTATTCCTCTTTGGATATCTCTTCATCTTTCCTTGTCTCACATATTTATTCTTTCCAGATGTGATCTGCTAATAGTTTGCCATTTAAAAAGGCTTGACTGAATGCCAGGTGCCCACCAAGCTGCTCTATCATTGCATCTCCTCAGCTGGACATATGAGGTAAAGAATGAAAGCATGTGGATTAAAAGAAGGACAAGGAGAGATCATTCACAAAGTTTTCAAACCAGACTTGCCTTAGGGAAATTAATTTGTTTTATTATCAGTCAAATCAGAGTAGGGTAATAAGAAAAAAAATCTTTAAATACTTTCACCTAGCTCAACCCTCCTTCCCAGACTCAATTTTATTCAGGATTTCTATACCTAGATCTCTCACCAAGCAGCATGGTGGGAAGATGAATTGTAGTGGTTTCATCACATTTCTGCAATTCCTTCCTCCTCACATTCTGTCCCCTGCTTCAGTGTGGGATCCCTCCCACCGGAGATGGTCCTCCATGACTTCCTTCACAGTGATTACATCCCACAGGCTGCATTTCTTCACATATGTCTTCAGCATGGGAACTTTGTATGGGGTGCAGTCCTTCAGAAGCAGACTGCTCCAGCATATGTCCCTTCCACAGTGTCACAGGTCCTGTCAGCAGCCTGCTCTAGAATGGGCTTCCTGCAGGGTCACAGCCTACTTCAGCAGTGCAGCATCCTCCATTGGATGTGGGGGAAGTTTCTATCAGCTTCTCACAGAAGGCACACCTGTAGTCCCCCCACTACCTAACCCGTGCCACACAAACCCAATGCATCTTGTTTCTTGGCATGCCATGGGAATAGATCACACTTGTGCTTTCAGAATGATGCCCTGAAAATCTCAAAGCACTTCTGAGGTCCTTTTTGTGTTTTAAGACAAGCTCTGTTTAGACTATTCCAAATGCTTCCCTAAAGAACCTGAAGCTGAAGTCTCCTCTTCTGAAGTCAGTGATCTTTATTACTTTACTTGTCCTTCTCATGTCCCTCAAGCTCTTACCTCTAAAACTGTAGGGTTACTGCAGACAAAGTTTCTGCTTATGGGCCCATCTCCAAAGAGTTCTTGGCTAGTTGCAAGCTGTGACTCCAAAAAGGCACCAATCCTTATTGCCATTCTTGATAACTGTCAAACATCACTTTGACACAGTCCAGAAATCTCCCAGATAACCCCATTTGCTCAAAGTGCTCTCTTGCACAGTACACAATCTGTCCTTCTCTTTCATACCTCCTTTTTATATATTGAAATCTTCTTTTCACTGTCTTTTATTTATTCTGAAAAGCACCTTGTAAAACTTTTTATTTCTTTTTTTTTAATGTCTCTGTGTAGCTGGAGCTGATTTCATGGTTATATCTTTCTGATAAAATCCTTACATGCTTAACCTATTCCTTTATAGTAACATTCAGTCATGTCTTTATTTTCAGTATTGTATGATTATGTTTTAAAACATTTTAAAGTCATTACGGAGCACATTATAGAGCCATTGTGTTATTTAAGCATGCCTCGTAGCTTTCCTCTGCAATAGGATATTTTGCTAGCCATTCTTTTGTCTTATTTTGTGTTCTCACCTTCACTTTCCTGCGTAGTAATACTTATTCACTGTTTTTATTATTACCCTTACCCTTATTAACTTCCAGCTTGAGATATTCAATAATTTGTCTCTGATGATAAAAAAAAGAGTAGCTTCTCCCATAAAACTTTTTCTATTTTATAAATCCAGGCATTTTTCAAGGAACACATTTAGACTGTGTGTTCAGATTAGATTTTCCTTCCAGAAGATAACCAGATATTTGAATTTCTTACTACCTGCATGTCATATATTTTAGCTACACGTATTCAAAAATTTTTTTAGCATGGAAAAACAAAAAAGAAAGGCTTCTATCAATGTGATCCAGGGCTTACTCCATCTAAAAAAATTAGATCAATGTTTACATATTTTACTGAGCCAAATAAAGCCTAATCTAGTCATGCTATGGTTCTTTTCATCATCAAAGGGATTGATTGATTTCAAGAGATATCCAATAGAGGTCAAAGAAGTAATTCAGTGCACTTTATTTTTCTCTATCTTAAATAACCAAACGTTATATCTTTGTTTCAAAACGTATGTCAAACAGAGTCCAAATTTACCTCTTAAAACCTGAAAATAGATTAGCAGATTTTTTTGCTCTTTTGGACACCGAAATAACTTTGTAGTTTCCAAAGACATGGGAAACACTCAAATTGGAAGAAAAAAAGGCCATTTTTCTTATAGTTTGAATTAGCAACGGCTTCTCTAGTATTTTAACACCATGTTTGCATGAAAAGTACATGTTTAAAAGGGAACTCTGTAAACTGAAGGAAACTTACTTACATTGCCAAAGCCAGAACAACTAAGTTAAGGAACATGACAAAAGCTTACCCTCAGGCAGTTCCACTTTTGATTTTTTTCTGTAGGCTATAGTGAGTCTTGCATAGCGGTTCTCTCAGTGGAATTAGGGAAGATGACATATAAGTTGCCTCATTTTGTTGTAGTCAGTTGTCTCCAGTATTAAGGGTTTGATTTAGATTTGATTTAAACAGTCAAACGTAGACAATTATAAGTGATCCAGGTGCCTGAGCTCCTATAACAGTCACAATGTATGCACACAGTCCATGTCTTCACCTCTGTCAAAACTGAGCTGGTCACCCCACTGTAAGCAAATCATGTCCCTGTTCAGTAACTTGAACATGAGTACCTTTTTCAGTCCTCTAACTGTTTAAGGCATTATGAAGAAGGTTGCAGATATAAGGGACCTGTAGTGTTTTGGAAAGGCAGCTAGATGCCTGGCAGAATATGTCAGAGCATTTTGAATATCTCTGGACATTGATGTTTAGTTGAGTGAACTAAGTCTGTAGCTTTGATTTATTAAATTTACCAGGAAAAAAAAAACCCAGAACCCCGCAACAAAACCCTCCCACATCCACTACATCAAAGAAAACAAACTGCTACTACTTTTTAAGGCATATAATTCTTCATGTCTGAAGGTAGAAAATACAAACACTTTTTTTCCCATGGAAATTTATTTAAATAAGAGAGATGACTGCATTCTCATTGTTCACACACATATGTCCACCTACACAGATTGACTTTTTTCTTCTAACAAGAGAGATCTTGCATTTTACCATCCTGCGTATAATGGATAATTTCCTGAAAATATGGTTATTTTTCTTATCTGCAATGAGGTAAGATGTCTCTCCTGATGTTTTAATTGAAAACCAGACATGCAAACAGGAGATTGCTTTTATGTGTGTTATTCCATGTATAGTTTCCAGAGCAGAAGGCAATACAATATATTTCAGTCCGTTATTTTTCCCCCAACTCAAAATTATTTTCAAAGGCAAGTGCAGTTCATTGTTAATCCTTTAATCTGGGAATTTAAAAGAAGAATTCTTGAGTATAGCTATTAAGAAAAGTGTGTTATGAGGTTTACTAATATCTATAAAAGCACATACATGTATATTCATGTATGTAGTGTCTTCCATTAAATATGAAACTTCTGATATTCTAATGTTTATAAACTGATTCACTTTCCAAGTAAGAGGATAATGATCAGTCTATAAAACTGGAAAAATCATGATAATGAAGTGAAAGAAAAGCAATCACATTTTTTTTCCTGTATTGCATTAGACCAGAATTAAAATTTTAGTTTTATACTCACAAATTATTTCAAAATATATTATTTAACCACTACATGTAGTTTATCACATCTTCCAGACTTATGAATGTAGATACTCATATAGTATTTTCAGATAAAATAAATATTCATATTCCCAGAAACGTGAATGATACATATTTAAAATAAATGTATTCTTGATTCTAAGACAGCTCAACCAGATGGATCTTCCTAAAATAGCTTAACAAACAATCAGATGTAAGATTCTTTTTCTTCTGAGAAAATCAAGTAAACTCCTTAGTGATTAGAACTACTCATTATTACACCACAATTTAAACTGATGGTGGATACTGCTACTTGTTAGTAATAAAAAAATAAGAGATAAAATAATAACTATTACATCACAATGTTTTTATAGCTACTTTGGTTGTTGACATTATTGATATTTGTACTTAGTTGCATTTGTTAAGATTGGAAGCTCTTGATCTGCTGGTGCAGAAATATAAAAACATTTAACTATCAGAATTTTCTTACCTTTAATACATGCAAAAAGGATTTCTGTCAGAATCTATATTCTCCTATCAGATGCAGCAGAAACAGCAGTCCAGCAACACCCAGTTGTGGAGGTCAGCAGTAAATAAATCCTTTTCCAGGTAGCCTGAAAATTTTCTTGTCATACAAACTTAGATGTTCAGTCTAAATTACCAAGTTCAAGTATTTACGAGTAAAGTTACAACAAAATGTCAATGATAATTGGAGTCAGGAAGAAAACACCAAAGTCACAGAAAGATGTGTTTCAATAAGAATGATTTTAGCATGCTTAACCCCTGACAAGGTACAAATTAATATCAGTCCCAAGCTGATCACAACTGCAACATACACCTATTGAAAAATTACAGTAATGGCTTTCCTACCAACCTCATTTAACAATAGGTTTAAAGCACACAGATAGGAGACATAGGTTCTCATTTGCTTGTAACTGAAAGGAATACAAGCTGCATTTCCTGTTTCCCAGGTGAGTGCATGAGTCACTAAAATAACAGCAGGAATGACTGGAAGAAGAGGTACTCGGTCCCCATTTTGCTGGCTGAAGTGGGTCCCTCATGAACAGAAGAAAAAAAGAAAAAGGTACTGGATGCTGCAAACCTAATGGCCAGACTTTTTCTAAACCAATCCAAATACCACCCACTTTATTCTACTGATAAGCAGACAAAGTTTGCAAAAAAAAAAAGGTAGTTTAGTGGGCACTACAAATTGCACTAAAATGGGAACACAGGATTACAGTGACAGTTTGAAAAYGCTTTTAGGATTACAGTCAGTAAGAAGAAAGGTATTCCAAATACAGTTCATTTGCAGTCAAAATGTCTGTTAAATATCTGGCATGATAATTAGTTATTAAATTTGTTCATACTTGTTTTTTTATTTTGTTTTATTTGAATACAATATTAAATTCATTAAGAGGTACATGATATTTTTAATACTTTGAAAGCATTTGAATGCTAGCTTTTAAATGCCAAAATTACAAACTTTGAGTATCAAGCTCAATTGATAAGTGACATGTTTCATCCTCATGATTCTGGTTTATGCTTTAAAAATCTAGTATTTTTTCAGTGACATTTTTAGCAATTTTTTAAGCTGTCTTTTTCAAACATGTTTTATGAATGAGAGTAATTTAATCTTGTAGGAGCTTTCCTTCTAGTAATTTAAAGTCATTAGCTAAAACAGCTTCTAGATTAGCGAAGACAGATATAGATAAATATTTAGCAAAATATATCTATCACCTCTTACCAGCCCACTCCCTGAAACACAGGGCCTTTCACAAGTTAATCTAATACACTGTTGCGCTAATTGTTTTGGAAAAATTAAAAAAAAAGGTAATTGTCAAGCAATACAAGGTGGTTTTATACTACGTTAGTCAGGTCTTTTTCTACTACTCTAAATATAGTTAACCTTCCCTTTGTATTTGTCAAGATGTTTTCTTAGGGGCACTCTTTTAATTTATTAGTAACTGGCAACTATACTTACATTATTTCCTGTAATGTAGTGTTAAAACTGTTCCTTCTGATCTGAATCAATTCATAGCAATTTCCAAACTATATTTTTCTGCAAAGTTACTACAAAAATAACAAAAATTAAAATTACTTCCACTGCAAACAAAGTTGGCAAGTGACATTGCTGAAAGAGAGCAGGGAGCTTGAACCTTTCTTTAAAGAAAAAGCAAATGGGTAATTGATGTTACAGGCAGTAGATTTTCCTTTTTTCAGATGCTCCAAAATAACTTTCTTGAAATCCTTTCACTCTAAGGACAACAGCAGTCTCCAGGGACATGTTCTATGGTAAGAATGGATGCTAATAATAAGTGGGTTCTGTAGACAAGTTTGGATCTCCTCACATATTATTTTGTACTCACAGCTTAGCGAAGAATCTCTGTGGAATACTAGTCAGAGGTGCAAAGAATGGAAGGTAGGTTGTTTTAACATAGTATCCCTTTAGGCTTCAAGTGAACTTCAGGAAAGCATTTATTTTCCATTATTTACTTACTCTGAAAAAAGGCTGTCAATTTTATTTCTTATGAAGAAAACAAACACAGAGTTACTGTGCTCTGCATTTTCTGATTCAGACTAAGCTTTCTGCATATGTACTATTTCTTTAATATGTGATTATCATGTACATAGGCATATCCTTTTCATTGAACTCTTTTTTTATCCTTTGTAAAGATTCATCTAGGTTTTTGTACAAGGCCTCATCTGCATTTGTGGAAATCTTAAGTAGAAAATGACAGCTCATGGAGGAGGTTGAAATACAGTTGTTTTCAAAAACAGTTTTATTGATAGCCACAGTTGTTGCACTGTTTTATTTGATAAGACTGTTAACCAGGTCTACCCCAGGCTGGAAGGAGTTCAGGATTGATAGAGTTGTACAAACCCCTGAAGGGAAATGCAGAGGAAGGGGAGGCAGGAAGGAACAAAGAGGGTAGGCAAACAGACAGAAAAAGTTATAAAGGGACTGGCTGCATGCAAACAAATCAGTGCACTTCTCTGGCAGAGCCCTGTTCCTCATCATTKTCCTGTTTTATATCTTCTTTTTAAAGCTTCTAACTCTGTGTGCTCTCACTCTCTAACCCTGTGTATGTGTACTGCAAGTGCCAGCTGCCAGGTGCTGCTGTGACCTGTGTGTGTGAGGGTTGGTTGCCTGTGGTGTCAGACACCAGAGTGAGTGGGGTCCTAGGTCAGGAGTTTGGACAGGCCATAGCTCTCTGAATCTAGGGATGGCTCTACTGAATTTGTGCCTATAGAGCTACTCAGCAATGGGTGTGAACGGGTCTGATGGCAGCTACCCTCATTGTATCCTGAGACTGTGGCTCTTGCCTTTGCTGATCTGTTTATCCTCACAATATTACAGAAAAAAAACCACTATTTTTTCCAGCACCTGATGACTCAATTTCTTGAACAGGGTGTGACTCCTATGAGTGACACCATTCTGATCTGCAGTCTCAAGCCAATACCCTCCCTGAATTCCATGGTGAATATAATGGTGTATCAGGACCACTGAGTGCTTGATGTTGAAGGACATCTGCTACTCATTTGATTCAATCCACCAAGGAGTGAAGTGGGGTGGGCCCATATTTTATCAGGAGCAGATCTATCAGATCACAGTCATTAACTTGTCAATCAAAAAACAAGAGTCCTGCAGGGTCCCCTTAAAACTTCCAGAAATGTTCCACCTAACAGGGTGGTTACCTCTGAATCTCTGGAAAAATTGGAAAAATCAAACTGTTATATGCATTCTTCTGCAACTAATAGAGAGGAAAAAAAAAGACAGACAGAAGAAGGATAATAAGTATGTATGTGGCTGCATGTAAGTGTGTGTGCCTGTGTCTTTGTAACTACTGAGTGTCATGGTTAATAAAAGCAATTAAAAGAAGAAATCTCTCAATTGTACCAAAAAGATTAAATATTACTGATAATTTGTTAACAGACTTAAACATCTTAAATGAAAATACTTAAGTGGGGAGTGGGTGTGGGTAAGCAGCAAAGAGAGAAAGGGAGTCATATTGATTTCTGTTCTGTGCAGTGATAGGACCAGAAGCGTGCACAAACTAGTAAAGGATGTTCCCTCTGAGCATCAGGAAAAACTTTTTATACTGTGAGGGTGACTGAAAATCAGAACAAGTTGCCAAGGAACGTTGTGGAGTCTCTGTTGGAAATTCCTTCTAACCTCAGTCACTCTGTGATTCTGTGATTAAATTCTGTGTTACTTCTGGCAGAGATGAATAGCTTTCATTAAAGTCTTATCAGTTTGTCTTTAAAATCCCACAATGTCTATTTATAAACTACCAACTACCACAGTAATTGAACATAATATTTCTTCAAGACATTTTCAAAATTGATATGAAGTTTCCAACAAAGGTACAGACATAGTATTTTAACTTAGCAGTAAAATTATGCACTGAGTTTAGGAAAGGAAAAATTGTCTTATAAAAAACGGTTTTGTAAGAGCTGTCTTCTAACATAAACACTGGCAGACCTTTTCATTTATTTTGAGAGACAAATCTGAAAGGTTTTTTTCTGCATCCTTAAAAAAAGACCCTGGTTGGAAAATGCATTCAGTGAATGAATTTGCTAATAASTGATCATATCCACTTGAAAATAAGGGAGCTTTATCAGAGTCTAAAACTAAAATTTCTTCATCAGTATGGTTTCCCATTAACTTCTTATGCATATTCATAAGGACTCCAATGATATGGTTTAGAAGAGGGATTTTATGACAAGACCATATGCACAGAAACTGTATTGGCTCTTCTAGGCATTGAAATTGCATAATTATCCAAAGAATCTCCAGGAGAAGCAAAATTCATCTTTGGACCAATACTAGTTATTTGGTCTTAGTGATTCTTCAAGATTCTACTTCAGTAATGAGACCTCTAATTCATCTCGTAAGACTTCAGAGAATAAAATGTTTACTTCCTTCAGCAATAAATTGCTTCATGAAGTCAGAAGATCTACAGAGAGTATGAATTTCAGAGATGGAAGATTTGTTAAATGTTTTGGTATTTTAATTGAAGAACTCCATCACACATTTGAAATTCTGGTTCTATTTTATGTATCCTGAAATTTACTGCAAATGCACTAATTTTTTTTAAAATAATGTGTATTGGGAAATAGCTTTCATCATTTTCCCATCTGCTTTTTTTTTTTTTTTTTTTTTATCTGCAGGTGAAGTGCTTAGCAAAGGTGTTAGGATCTCCAGACAATTGAAAAGGGAAGTTTAAGAAAGTGTCAAACATGACCAGCAGAATTTTAAATATGCTGCTTTTGGGGAATACTTAAAAGAACCACAGACCCCCATGCACTCCAGGACGGGGCAGGACAAGTCAGGTCTCCCTTGGGAGGGACAGCAGGGCAGACTTGATTGGTTAATTGGTTGGAGATTTTCTCCCCCTCCCTGCGGGCTGACATGATTGACACTGGCTGCAACACCCAGCTAGACTGTGGCCAGAGGCTGGAGACACAATAGTCCTTTGTGTCATGTTTTTTGGTTTTGTTTTGGGGTATTTTTGGGCAGTGGGGGAATGCAACTACCACCCTCCTGTGCTGGAATCACAGAATATAGCTGATGATGACTAGGGGAAAAGGGCCACACTCCAAAATATTACCATTCATGTCCATTTTATGTCTTTCACTGGTATCTGCTAGGCTGCTTTAATCTGTTCCAGTGGGGTTATTTTCCAAGTACTGTTTCATCAGAATTGTTTTATTCTCAGTATATAAAAGTATGATTCACAAAAAATTGACATTTTCTGATGTAAATCTTTTGGATTTAAAGTGTCCTTGCCTACTCTGACAAACACATGTACACTAGCGCTGTGCAGCTTAGAAAAATACATAAGCATATAATTGAGTGCACTCTAGTTAGGCAGGGACTGCTTAATTAAAGTCAAGCCTTAATTAGGTTTCTTCCGGATGACTCAAAAGGCCCTCATCATGCCTACTCTTATTGATCCTAGCTTAAACAAGTTGTATGACGCTTGGAGCTTGTTAGTCTTGCTCTTCTGCTCTTTGTTTGATATGCCTTAAATTCTGTATTTGCAGTTACATATAGAAGAATAAAACAGATTCATACTTTTTTTAAATGCACATTTAGGCTTATCTTTATACATTAAACCTGATAAGAGGATAGTTATAGAAGTGTTGATAAGGGCAGGTGGAGCAGATGTATGGTGATAAGTTGTCATAACAGAAATCCAAGCAGGTTTAAAAGAGGTTTTTCTAGATGACAGTACTTAAGAGAGTGGAAATTGAATAATACACACTAGGACTGGAGAGTTATGAATTGCAAGTATGGACATGCCTAGGAACATGGCGAAGGAATAAGAGGAATAGCAAAGTGTAGATTAGAAAATCTCATTAGATTCTATGATTCAACCCTGAGACAGAAGACAGAGAAAAAAGGGAATCTGCAATTAGAAACATGGAAACATAAAATCAGAGAATGTTATATTTGCTGTTCCTTCCAGAAATGAACAAGTATGACCAGAGAAGCAGTGTTGAATTTCAAGCTTTGAGAACCACAAATTTGGCTGCTATGAGATTTGCAACCTTGATAAAACTGTATTTCATGTACATGCACTCTGTTCGAAGACACTAAGGATAGAAAAAATGCATGATAATTTGCAATGACTTGTAATGTCACCCTTGGATATGTCAAGTTTCAATTAACAGTGTAAGGATGATATTTTTGATTTTTTTATATCATAGAAATGTATATATATGTATAAATAGCCAACAAAGACTTGTAAAACTAT
Source organism: Cardinalis cardinalis (assembly GCA_014549065.1). Lineage (NCBI taxonomy): Eukaryota > Metazoa > Chordata > Aves > Passeriformes > Cardinalidae > Cardinalis > Cardinalis cardinalis. The sequence continues at coordinate 125,793 of JACDOX010000400.1, read as the reverse complement.
TAAATTGCAGAAGTATTAGGAAAGAATTAGGAAACTCTATGAAAGAARGGCATGCTTATAAGACTATAACTCATTAAGACAGCCTAGTTCTACTGAGATGAAAATTGGAAGCACCCAGTACATAGACAAAATCCAGGCCTTATAAATTTAAAATCCATTCCTCAGCAGGTAATTGAAATCAAGTGCAAACTTGGTAAAATGGTGTTGAGAAAAAGAGTATTTAAATATTTAGTTATACTGTAATGTTACAGCCAGAAAAAATGCAGAAGCATCTTACATAAATATGTGACCAATTTTACTTACAAAAGGGCAAATAAAAACATACAGTTTCACTTATGAAGCATGGGAATATATATAAACAAGAAAGCAGAAGGAATTGCAAGAAGAGCAAAGAACTGGGAAAGCATAAGGCTTGCTTTGAGATTAGAATTTGGAATTTGTAGAATTCAAACTGAGCACAGAAGAAACACACCTCAAAAAGCAATACCAAGAAAAGCATCATTGGTAGCAAATTAGATATCCTCTCTAGGAAATAGTTTATAGACAAACAGATGGCTGAGCAAAGGTGGAGAAGAAACAAGATAAGCTCACATTTTTGAGACTAACTTGTCTTAACAAAGGTGTCTCAAACCTGATGATCACAAACTCTGCAGTTGAGGACTGTCATAGTCAGTAGCCCTCAATGTTGATCTTATGATGTGGTTCTATATACTCACTGCTAAATTATGCTATTATAGCCAGACTTGTCAGTTTTTTGCATGTAACATTGGTGAAAAATAGTTGGTAAGAGCTGATCACTTCCATGGAGTCTGCTGCCTGTAGATTCATTGAACAATTGTTTCGTWTTTTAAAAATTTTAGACATGCCTGATTTGTCAGTATTCTAAACACTCCCTTCAGAGCAAATTGCAATTTTCTAATCCTGTGTACACACATATACATAGTTGCTTATTTCACAGAATGACAGAATGCTGATTTGAAAGGCACAAGGATCACCAAGTCTAACTTCACCAAGTCTAACCAGCCCCACAAGTCATGCCATGTACCCTAGAGCGTTGTCCAAATGCTTCTTGACTTCTGTCAGCTTGGTGCTGCAGACACTTCCCTGGGGACCCTGTTCCAATGTCCAACCACTCCCTGACTAAAGAACCTTTTTTTTWACATTTAACCTAAACCTTCACTGAGACAACTCCAGGCCATTTCCTCCAGTCCTGTCACAGGTCACTGCAGAGTGTCTGCCTCTCCTCTTTCCCTCATGAGGAAGTTGTAGCTTGTGATGAAGTCTCCTCTTCTGCAGGCTGAACAGACCAAGCGACCTCAGCTGCTCATTATACATCTTCCCCTCAAGCCCCTTTGCTACCTTTGCTGCCCTCCTTTGGACACGCTCTAATAATTTAACATCTTTCTTATATTGCGGTGCCCAAAACTGCACACAGCACTCAAAGTGAGGCTGCCCAAGTGCAGAGCAGAGTGGGAAAATCTTCTCCCTCTCTTGGCTGGCGATGCTGTGCTTGATGCACTGCTGGATACTGTTGGCCCTCCTGACTGCCAGGGTACTTCTCACTCCTATTCAACTTCCCATCGACCAAAATCCTCAAGTCCCTTTCCACAGCAGTGCTTTCCAGCTTCTCATGCTGGAAACTTCCAGAACTTTCCCTTGTTAAACTTCATGCTGGTGATTGTCCAGTCCCCTAATCTGTCAAGGTCTCTCTGCTGGTCCTCCCTGTCTTTGAGAGAGTCAACAACTCCTCCCTGCTTTGTATCACCTGCGGCCTTGCTTAGTATTCCTTCTAGTCCTGCATCCAAGTCATTTATGAAGGTGTTGAAGAGCAGAGGGCTGAGGATGGAGCCCTGTGGAGCCCCAGAGGTGACACCTCACCAGTCCGAAATCACTCCATTCACTATAACCCTTTAAACCTGACCCATGAGCCTGTTGGTCACCCATTCCATGATGTGTTTATCAGGCCTGATTGATTAGTGAGGTGTTTTACTCTGTCATAAAATTATCAGATAATGCAGTAACTTAGTAATAGCTGGAAGAGCTACTAATTTTTTATCTTATTTTCTCTTTTAGTAGCAATCATGTAACTACTCCTGTCCTTTCTGGCGATCTCTGTGTACTGAATGTAAGAGGAAACTAAAGCAACTTTTCTGTAGACCTTTATAGATATTAAAATTAAGTAAAATGAAATTTAGGCAGAATACTTTCTTTTTACTTCAGAAGATACTATTTCAATTCCTGCATTTCTTAGGTTCACTTACAATGCAGAAAGTATGAAGTACTCTGAGGATAAAGCAATGACGCTTTTTGTATTATTTGAAATTCGTCCCTTTTCAACAGTAGATCTGTAGAATTTCTGATTTACGTCAGACTACTAATATTTTCAGCTAAGTAATTCCTGAGGTTCTTCAATGTCCTAATGAACTTATAATAATAATTGAAATATACTCATCAGAATCTGCATCACGCAATTTCTCATGATTTTTTCAGGAATAGTTGCAATGTCCTTAAGTGTTTTAAAAATAAAGAACTGAATAAAACAAAAGTACAGAAAAACAATGGTTTGGACTATTCTCCCTTTATTTTAGAGGTTGAAAAGTGTGCTATATTTAAATGATATTATAAAGCAAATTTCCAGGTTTTGATCTATGTGAAAAGCTGTGAAAACCTGACTCTTCCCAAACATAGATGGTAGTAACATGTTCTTAGGCATGCTGAATAAGATTGTTAGAGTGCTCATGGATTCTTTTCATGAATGCATCTGATTGAATATAATGTGTTGCTGGGAAATCCTCCATAGTTCAACACTAATTTATGATGCCTACTTAAGCTTCTTTTGTTCTTTTGCAATTCTATACACATTTGACTGTCCTCTACAAATGACTTTAAACATAAATTTTGGCAATTTCTATTCTGTTATATAGTAAAACCCTGAAAGAAGACATCCATCTGCCTGGTACAAAAGCAAAAATCAGTAAAATCCATTACTGTTGATTTAAGGAGATACGTCTCTTTACTTTGAATGTAACAGTTTTTAGATTTTGTCTGCTATACAAACCTGCATAAGATTTTTTGATTTTACCAAATTCCCAGCCATTACCATGTGTGCATTGTACTTTTGGCTTTTACTAAGTCCARTGTGTTGAGGCCCATAAATGAATGTTCTCAAAATTATGCTCTCTCTTTACAGATGACATTTTTATACTCTTGTCAAAATTGTATCCAGCTGTTTTCCATTTTTCATCATAATCACTGGGTTTTTCTCTTATAGGGACATTTGGATAAACATATTACTGTGTTTTCCATTGCAAATTCTGAATAGTTTCTCTTCACCCTGTCTGTTCACTGCTTGGATGACTATTTCCCTGTAACGTGGGTCATTCTGTGTGGTCAATCTTCACTGGGCTATTTCTGCAGTCTGGAAAATCCCAGAAACTCTATTTCTTCTGGGTGCACACTGTCTATGATCAATGTGAAAGCATCTCAAAAGGGAACAAGGTAGTGTCATATTTTCTCTTTTTATTTTCTCCTCAGGGCCTCCATTCCATTTTAATTATCATTTTTGTTGTTATTATACCTCAATTTGTGTTCTGTACAAAGCAGCTGTTCATGCTTAACAAAGATTGGCTACTCATCTTTGTTAATTTAAAGCGTTGTTATTAACCACCATAGCATTACCTATTGTGTTTAATGAGGCTTGAGACAAAGCTTAGTGAAGTCAATAACAAATTTTCTATTAACTACAATGATGTAGAGTATAAAGTTGAAGTGAATCTTTATTTTAATTTTAAATAAACATTTATTATTTAACTAACTTTTAATAACAGCAATAATTCATACAATTAATAACATCACCATTTGGGAAAATGGAATATTTTTATGACAACTRTGTGATTAATGGTTTTGAGCTGCATTCTTTCCAGAATAGGAACATTAAATCTTACTTTGACACAAAAGCATAATTTTTTAAGACAGCCTATAAATACTAATACCATTATAAGACAAACAAAAATTCTTCTGCAAAATGTCAGCCTGCTTGAATTGATTTCCTTCTAAACATCTTGCTAAAAGCTGGGAAAATATGAAACAAGATTAATATGAGTAAGAAGAGAAAAGAGTAAGATAGACATTTACTTCTGAAATAATTGTCTGTAACTCTACAATTGATGAAAGAAGTATCCAGGCTTTGGTCCAATAACCTAAGGGAGTTTTTAGTTTAGTTTTGTTACTTTTCTTCTTTGTTTATTTTACTTTTTATAGAGGTTTTTTTTTGTTTGGTTGTTTGCATTTTGTTTTTTTTTTCTGAAGAATAGCTATATTAGAAAATTGAAACTCACAAACCTGATCACCTTGACCTTTATGCCTAAGAATCACCAAAAACCATAACCATAGGTACTAACTACCAGTATCAACTACATGAAAGGATTTCAAGGTCCTCTTTCTAACAAATAATCCTGTGCACTACAGTAGAAGAGAAAAGCCTGATTTGTACATGAAAGTATCTCTGCTATCCTTGTACTTTGCATGTGTTCCCTGTTGCAAAATTTAGTATCCTGCCCAATTTTATTTTGTACGTTTGGTATTTTTAATAAATCTTACATATATTTTGGACTTCTCATTCAGATGGCTTTAGGCAGATGAAATTCCTGATCTATCTGGAAAGCTCAGTGGTTATCATTTAATACCAATTAAAACTAGAAATTGTCTGGACAACCTTCAGAGACCAACCCGTAGCTGTAGATAGCTAGTTTTCATTTCCCTTGTTAAATATGAGAAAATCAGGTGCAGTACTGCAAGTGAATAGGCAGCGACAAAAAAAAAACGGGTGGGTGAAAAAAAAAAGGGAAAGGGATAGAAGAGGGCACAGCAATGACTGAGGTGCTTCATGTTTTCTTTTATTATATTTTAACTGATAATATTTCTTCTCATGTCTCCCAGGTCCCAGTATCTAGTGACAGAATATGAGAAACTCTAACAAGTTACCATGAAAATACTAAGTTAGTAGAACAGTTGATACATGGGAGGACAGGGCTGGAATGGAAAATCTGGAGTAATGGCCTGGCAGAAACCTCATCAGGTTCAATAAAAGCAAATGGAAAATCCTGTACCAGGGACAGAGTAACCCCATGCACATTACAGGGTAGATGGCAACAGTATAGAAAGCAGCTTTGCAGAAAATTGTCTTAAAGTCCTGGCAGACAGAAAGCTGAGGATGAATAAGCTGTGTTTGTGAGATGATAATGACTAAATGTCTGCTATTGCACTGGTTTTAGCTGTATCAGAAACAATTATCCAAGAAGAGGAAAGGATTTTTTCCCCCTGCACACAGTGCGTCTGASACTGTTTGAAGTATTGTGTGATGTTTGGTGCTTTACAATAAAAACATTTACAAACTTTAATAAATTCAGTGGAGGGCTACTGTCACCCGTTAAAGGTTGGAGCACTTGGTATTCAAAGAGTGGTTCAGACAAACAGATTTACTCAGCCTTAAGAAAATACTAAGGGGGCCCTAATCATAGTCTTCAGCTAACTGACGGATACCTACAGAGATGATGGAGCTAAATTGAGCTAAATTCCTCTCTAAAATGCACTTGAAAATATGAGAGGCACCAGGTAAAAGGTGTGCTGAAAGTTTAGAACAGAAGTAAGTGAAAAACCATTGAAAACTGTTGTAGTGAAACAGCAGGCTAAAGGCCTACAAACTGAATCTTTTGGTCTTTTAAGTATTTTTTAGCAACCCCTTAGAAGACCTAACTCATCAGCACAAATACATAATACATTATTTAGTGAAATTCATGTCATAAATGATAGTGTGAGAAATTTTGTCATAGCCAAATCCAGTGAGATTTTTCTTTTCCCTTTCCTTTCCTTTTCTTTCTTCTCATAGAATGAGGTACATGAGAAAATTTGCATGTTATACAAGGAGAGGTAAGAGTAAGTACATTGTTTAGATCTTTCTCTTATGAACGTACATCAATGAATTTTCAGTATATRCATGCCTACATGACATTAGGATGGAGCAAATCCTCCTAAAGTCTATAAATATAATTTCTACAGAACCAGTCAATCCTAACAAAATATTATTCATCACCTAATTACAAATAGTAGTTGATAATGGTTGTATGGTTGAAAGAAAATCTGGTGTGCGTATGTGAAGTTGGATGTCTGATTTACCATCTGCATTTAAAGGACAGGAAAAGCTGTTCAGACTGTACAATTAAAAAACTCTTACTGTCTAAACAAGATGGGAAACACTGAATATTTTTCATTTACTTATGAATGTGAAAGCAGCATGGACTTTGATTTGCATAGAATAATTTTGAATATATTTTCATAGAGATAAACTGCTACATTTGTAATTTTCTACTCAGTATATTACGCTGTGTAATATTTTGATTACATTTTGTAAGTGCGAAAGTTTTGTGTAATAAATCTGGTTATAAAATACTGAGTGTTTAGAGGTTATTTTGAAATAGGCTTGTGTAAAACAATGTTTAGTGATGACAACTTGTGATCCTAAACATTAACATATGTGTTTTAAAATGGTAATTTAATAACCATTCTCTATTTGAAAATTGTTTAGTAACACTGTTTAAATAGAGACATATGTGCAGGAAGAGTGCTGATCTTCATCTGGGATTTTTCTTGCATTGGTTTTTGTTTACTTTACCATGCCTTTTCACTTCTCAAAGTAATATCACAAATGAGGGACAGAGGTGAACACCACACTAACACCCCCTCTGAAATTCTTCGCTGGACCAGATTCTTCAAAGATTAATAGCACGTCATAAAATAAATAGTAATTTTTGGGGTTTTTTTTTTAATCATTTGAGTTTTATTAATAAGGACTTGTTTTCATTATAGATTAAGAAAGAAATGTCTGAAAATTCTATTGACAGAATTCCTGATGACCACTTTCTTGTTTATAGAAATAAGAATTAGATTGCTATCCTCATAGACCTGCCTGCTGCCTTCATTGCAGGAGACTACAGTATGTATGAAACTTCTTTCTGACTGGGTTTTCATTATTGTGTTCGCTCCTGTGCATCTTCCTAAATTTCTGCTTATTTTAACAAGCATCTGAGGATTATAGAATCATAGAATGGCTTGGGTTGGAAAGAACATTTAGAGATCACTCAGTCTAATCCCCCTTCCACAGGCAGGGACCTCTTCAACTAGATGATGTTGCACAAAGCACCTTCCTACACTTTCAGCTGTGAGGTATCCACAGCTTCTTTGGGAAACACATTCCAGTGTCTCACCACCTTCAGTGGAAAAAATTTCCTCCTATCCAATCTAAATCCATTCTCTGTTTAAATCACTACCTCATTACTCTGGCAAAAAGTCTCAATCTGTTTTACAAGCTCACTTTAAGTATTGAAGGGTCACAATAAGGTCTCATGAGAATCTTCTCCAGGCTGAAAAACCCTCAGTCTCCCAGCCTTTCTTTACAGGAGATGCATTGCACCCCTCTGATCATTTTTGTGCCCCCCCTCTGGGCTTGCTCCAACAGCTTTGTATTTCTGGTGCTGGAGTCCCTGGGCTGGAGGCATTACTGAATATGGGTTCTTGCAAGAGTACAGAGTGAGAATCACCTCCTTCAGTCTGCTGCCTACACTTTTTTTTTGTAAAGCCCAGGATATAGTTGGCTTTCTGGGCTGCAAGTGCATATTGCTGATTCCAGGTTGTCATTTTCCAGTATTATAAAGTCCTTGTTGCTATTGCTGCTCTCAGTGTGTTCATCACCCAGGCTGGAATACCACTGGATTACCTTGACCCAGGTGCAGCACTTCTTAAGTCTGTCAAGGCCCCTCTGGATGACATTCCTTCCCTCAAGTATACCAAATACACCACTCAGCTTATTGTCATCCGCAAACTTGCTGATGGTGTAGTCAATCTCACTGCCTGTCACTGATTAGGTTACAAAAGGGCATCGGTCCTGCTACGGAACCTTGAGGGACACCACTTGTTACTGGTTTCCACTTGGACATTCACCTATTGACTGTAACTCTCTGGCCACAGCCAGACTGTCCATAACTCAAATTCATATTTCTCTTATTTAGGGCGAAGAATGCTGTGGGGACTGTATTAAAGGCCTTAACAAAGTCCAGGTAGATGACATCTACAGCTCTTCYCTGTCCATTGGTGTAGACTCTGCACTGCAGAAAAACGCTAGAATGGTCAGGTATGACTTGCCCTTGGTGAAGACATGTTGGCTGTCCCAAATCACCTCTTGCCTTCCACGTATTTCTACATGTCTTCCCACAGGATCTGTTCCATGAATTTTCTGAGGACTGAGGTGAGGCTGACTTGTCAGTAGTTTCCAGGGTCATCCTTTATCCCTTTTTCATAAATAGGAGCAATACTCCCTTTCTCCAGTCACTGGAGACTTGGCTTGACTACCATGACTTTTCAAATATAATGAAGAATGGCTTGGCAGCTACACTGGCCAATTCCCTCAGGATCTTCAGAGGCATCTCACTGGGTCATATTGACTTATGTYCATTCAGGTTCCTCAGGTGGTTTCAAATCCAATCCTTTTCCACAGTGGCACTCTCCACCCTCTTGTTCCCTGATCTATATGGGTTTGCCTCATCCCAGATACAGAATCCAGCACTTGCCCATGTTAAATTTCGCACAGCTGCTGAATGGACATCTCACTAATTTGTTGAGTTCTCTCTGCAGGGCCTCTCTGCCCTCAAAGGAGTCACTAGTTCCTTCCAGTTTATTTGCCGGCAAACTTATTTAGTAGCACTTTGAATTCTGTGTTCAAGTTGTTAATGAAGATACAGAAGAACACAGGGCCATGGATGGAGCCCTGTGAAGCCCCATGAGTCACAGGACATCAGCCTGATGTTCCCTTTGAGACAGTTGCTGACCTATCACATACCAGAGTTATTCAGCAGTGCTGCACATTTTATCGAGAAGGATTCTGTGGGAGACAGTATAAAAAGTTTTGCTGGAATCCAAAAAGATTATATCTATCAGCTTTCCTAGATCAGCYCAGTGGGTTACCCTGTTATAGAAGGAGATCACGTTCAACAAGCAGATTATATTCGACTGCAACTTATTTGGCTGCATTGCCCTCCAGGAGTTTTTCAATAACTCCCTGAATATTCTTTTCCATGATGTAGGCATTTTAGAGAATGACTCATGATAGCTCCCTTAGACGTTCACCTTCATATGGAATGAGTTGGTTGGCTGAAGCACACGTATCTTTCCAGTTACTGTAGAGGTAATTCAGAAATTTTCTTGTTGAATTCCAGCTGGGGTCTGCCAAAAGTCCTGTTTTCCATCTGCCAGACTTATACAGGTGATGTAACTGCGCTGCAAAAAAATGAGATCTTTGGACTTTTTAGTGACACTAAATTACTACAATTAGACAAATGTATACTGTTCTGTCTGCTGTATATGTCTATTTTGGTGTGAGCTGAATATCTGCCTGAATTCTGCTATGCTGACTAAATCCATTTGCTCTGTAATGAGACTCACATGGTGGTACTTAACACTGTCCCCTGTTTGCAGACTTGAATTTAAATGTGTGGAGTCTCAAGCTGACTTTTAGAGATTAAATTAATTACAACTAACTTTTGAATGGGTGAATGCCAAGTTTATAATATGATTGTGCAGAATACCAAAGCAACACAAAATTAAACAAGTACATTAATGTCAAGGAAAAGAAAAACCAACAAAGCACTAAAATTAATTCTTTGTCTATTGAAGTAGGAGGTGGGGAGAAGGAGGGATATGCAGTTAAGCCATGGTTTCCTTTCTCTCTTTTGTGTTTGGGATTTTTTGAAACTATTCTCTACTTGCATGGAGTCGATCTGAAAACTACCCTCAAATCCATATTTATCCCTTATAACTTCCCTTCATGTGCTAGAAATATTGCAAACAAAAAGTCCACTGTCTTGCAGTCCCATACATTCCTGACTTCAAAATTTTTGCTCTCTCTATAAATTCTTTATCATTCTAAAACAGAGATACATGCAAGTAGTTTGCTTCTTAGTGAAGTAAAAATTCGTAAATAAAACCCACAGTATTATAAAACATGACATAGAAAAAGAGAGAGCTCATTTTTCTTTACTTTTGTGTTAATCCTTCTCTCCTCTGAAGATGATAAACTAAAATTGAAATGGGGTGTTCATTTCTTTGTTTTTTAAATGGAAGTATTTTCATAAATATATTAACCAAAATTGTGAATTGCTTTTAAATATGCTACATGTGTTTTCCTTTAACCTAAAAGCTTTTTATCTCATAAATAAAAGATTAGTAAAAGGCAAAATTTTACATTTTGCAACATTTTTTAATTTTAAATATTAACTTTTTTTTGACAAACACTTGAAGAAAGAATAAAGATCAGCTATTAAATGTAGAATAAATTAAATATACAATTTTAGGAATAATTGGAAAATTTGTTGGGGACAGAAGAGGCAAAGGAAATGGTACAGAGAAGGTGAACCACACAACTGAGGACATTTTCACTATGAGACTACAGCAGTTGCAAATGACTCAAGCTATACCCAGTTTATAGAGTCCCTGACAGATGAAAATCCATCTTTGGCTTATTTTTCAACCCCTTGCAGAATCACGATATTAGTAGATACTGAAATAGAAAAAATAATACAGTAACATCCACCTGTTTGTTTCAGATTCCCTAACTACTGGAGACAGAAAACATCCCCCTCTCTTGTGCTTCCCCCCTCAGCCACAGTCATTATGTATAGGAGAGCTGAGATAGCACTGTAAATTGAAAAACTGGAATGAACGGTCTGTAAATGAACTCTAGTTCTTTAACCGTCAGATACTCTAGATCTCCATCCTTTGCATTCAGAAGTCGTTTTAGAAGTTGTAAATTTGGGGGCTTTTCGTGGCTAAGATTGTATCAGACTAGTTTCTTGCCCTTTTCTTTCTTTTAGTGATCTATTTTCCTTTAGATAGCTCTCTTGTAGCTGTTTTATGTGGCTCTATTTCCAACTGATGAAGCACATACATTCTGACAAGTAGATAGCTCTGTTTTGAATGTAGATGGATTACCTGAGGATCAGACCTGGTAAAGAAACATTTTTACAGCAGTTATGAATGGATTGGCATGATTTGTCAGAGGTTTACTTAAACCCAGGGCTTATATATATAAAAATTCTAAGTACTACTATATTGCTCCTAGGATTAGGAATAGCTCCTATGATAGTATTTTTCTTATTTTTTAGGGAAGATAAATATTTTTTTGTTACTCTCAATATGTTGCAGAGTAGAAAGGTAGAAATTATATTTTTTTTATTTAACTCCTGAGTAGTGTTACATTGTTCTATATCGTGATTTTTCCCATCCATGGCTTTTACATGTAATGTTTTTTATTGTCAGTACTTCAGTGTATTTTTCACTTTTTTTTTTGACCATCATTTGCATGTGAGAGAACATTCAGAGGGTATGCTTATCATATCACATCCATTTATAAGATTTGAAAAAGGACCCCTTTGACCTTGATGAGGCAAATTAATTTTTGAATTATATTAAAATCTGTCTTACTTTCATGATATTTGGGGTTTTTTCCTCTTCATTATTTGAAAAATAACTTAGTCTGTATAGTTTTCCATGTTGGCCATTTCCATTAGGGTCTCGAAAGTAAATTTTGTCTCTATTCTTTCTTATGGACTTTCATAATGATTCTGCAGGTTCTCCAGGGTAATTTCCAGGGGAAATTCTTAGCTGAATCTTTTTGAAACGCTGATTTATTTTATGTTTTCTTAACACTGAGCACTCATAATGTTGAAAAACTATTTTGAAGCATATGGATATTTAGCCTCCAGGATTAAGGTAAATATTGCCTTTTCTTAAAGTWAAGTCCCAAAAGGAAAATTAAACAAAACAAAACATATTTGACTTGTGAAACAAAACAGATTGTGTGGCATAAGGTTCTTTTGCTTCACTTAATATTTTCATTTCAAATGAAGAACTGCTGCATTTGATGTTGGTCACGAGAATACCATCCAATACTGGAATAAGAAAAGTGAAACTGAAGAATAGCAATTTTATTATTATTACATTGTAATCAACAAAAAAGACCCAGACCCCCAAACCATAGCAAGCATCAACAGACAAAATTTGTATTAGGATTTGTAGGGTTATGTCACTTCTGCCTAACCTCTTATATCAGCTGGATTCATTCAAGTGTATTAAGGMTTTATATTTATTTAATCACTGTCTCTTACTCTGCAGGAATATAATTTTATGGATGTTGATACAAACAGTGCTTTGAGTATTACTTGATTTATATGCCCTGATTTCTTAGCCCTTAAAGTGAAATTACTGTAAATAAAAGAAGTCATCACACACAAGAAATACCCAGAGGCTGAAATAATACATTATGCAATGCTTCATTTCTGTTTCAGACTAGAAGTAGAGTGGTATCTTATTCTTCACATTTATCTCCTCAGAAACTGTCTATTTCAGAGCCAATGAGACAAAGAGTAATATCAAATTGTGATCAAATGAATGAAGGACTTAGAATGGGACTATCAGTTTTTGATGCAATTCTTTGTTGTTGATGCATGCAATTAAAAAAATATCACGTGTGTTTCATGAAGTACAGTCAGCAAGCAAAATTAATCTCAGTACCTTGTGTCAATGTATTGGTATCACAGGCAGAATAGGGGTTTAGTACAGTGTTCATTAGAGAAATCCTTACCATGAATCACAAAGCACAGAAAGGACTTCCTTGCTTCCTGCCACCTTCTCAGAGAGGAGCTTGGGTATGCCTGGATCCAGTCTTAGCCCCAGACTTAGTCAACGGCTTATGACTAAAGGATTGCATAGGTGTAATTAAATCTTTATACAACTTTGATCAAAAATGGCAAARCAAACATACTTATGTAAATAAATAATTTATTTAAATTTATTTCGATAATGATTAGACTAAAATATCTWAATCAGAACTATTTATTGCGCTACAGATAGCTGTAACTACAGCGCACTATTTTAAAGTAATATTGAAGCAATTATATCAAAGCTAATAAACCCCCACAATTATTATATAGGTATTTATATTACTCACTGACGCGGCTTCACAGGAAACAGGTTTTCTGGGATATGTTGTGGTCACAAATGGGTGCTCAGATTTTAATATTGGCATCCCTTTTGTCCACTGAAATTTGGATATGCCTCTGAGAACACACAGGGGTTAAAAACAGACCAGCTCTCTTGAGAGGCTCTCTTGGGACTTGGGCGGGAAAGAGGTCGGATCTCCCTCCCCTGTCCAGCTGCTGCTGCTGGGTGAGGGAGGGGCAGCCATGCRGTAGGCCTGGGTCTGGACAGAGATGGGAGGTGAAGAGGCCCTTGAGGATGGAAGGGTGGAGGAGGTGGAGGAGCACCAAGAGACATCGGGCAGCCACCCCCCACCCCAGGGAAGAGAGAGAGGGAGAGCCGGTGTCTGAATTTGATAGCAGCCAGCTGAAAAAGATAAGGGAGAAGGAGTGCAGCGAGAAGGTGCCCTGCAGGGCAGCGAGGGAGCTCCAGACAGGCAGAGACTGAAATTTTTAACCCTTTTCTTGCATGATAGAAACCTTGCAAATGCTGATCCTCCTAGAGCTGAAGGAGAAGGGAGACAAGAGATGAGATAAGAAGAGATAGGCCACGAGAGAAGTAGAGAAGACTCTTGAGTAGAGGGCGGGGAGATGATGGAGTAGCCTTTTGGTTAGACATTTCTTGTGTGGCCATAGACAGAACCATTTCTTTTCCTGTGACACAGAGACTGCATTTAGGGGGAGACAGTGCCTTAGAACCCTTAGAGTTCAGTGTAGATACCCCTTGGCCCCAGGGGGTGCAATAATGTAGAGAGGACAGGTGTCCCGAAGGAGAGACTGTGCCTTTTTTAGAATGAGACAATGCATCCTTGAAAGACAACCCTAGAAGCAGCTCTAGTTCATGMGCAGTAGTAAGAGCACTGAGCATAGAAAGAAGGTGTCACAATAGCAGAAGATCTCTAAGCAGTGCTATGAGTGACAAGTGAAACACACGAAGTTTCAACACTGTTTCCAGGGGAAGCCTATGGTACAAAGAAAAACTCCTTCTCCTCCTGATGAACTGAAGATTGAGTAGTCTAAAAGGTGGTGCCAGACCAAGAGTTAGTGATTTAGAAGATGTATTGTATTAAGAATTTGGTGGGGGGGGGGGGGGAAGGAGGAAAATGCTTTTGTAAAGTCTTCATTTTCCTTGTGTGTTTCTTTTTCTCTCTTGTAGTTTAGTTATTTTCTTGTAGTTTAGCTAATAAAGTTTTCTTTATTTCTAGGTAAGAGCCTGCTTTGCTTATTCCTAATCACATCTCACAGCAGACACCAGAAAGAGAGTATTTTCATAGAAGCACTGGCATTGTGCAAGTGTCAAACCATAACACTCACCCATACCATCATACTCACACCTAAAGAAAGTGTATGTTAGGAAAACCTATCATTAAAATGTGGGACTGAGCTTTTATAGTATATAGAATAAAGTGATTTACTGTCAGTCATATGTCAGCTAAATCGCTTTAGATCAGTTMTCAGTACAATTACTCATTGGTTTGTTTATCAGGTATTTTATCAGGTCTGCCACATCTTCACTGATGCCAGTTTCTCTGAGACACTGTTCTTCCTCAGGGTCTTTAAGTTTGGGATTGATGAGTAAGGCTCTTACCAGCATAATTCAACAGCAAAAGCAACATGACATTCCCTTTTCCATTCACCATGGATAGCCTGGCAAAAAGGGGATTTGTCAAGCTGTATGATCCCCACTCCAGACAGAGCATCCTGCTACAACAGGGTGCAGGTGCCCAGGTGTTGGCAATGACAACAGCAAGGCCTCAGTGAGGAGCAGCCAGGGCTGTCCCAGTCTGGACACAGCCAAATCCAATAAGCTTAACTGGACCTGCCACGGGGTGTGACTGAGCTCCTCAGCCATGTCTGTGTGATTTAAGGGAGATCAGGCTTAATAAAGAGTAAAATTGTGCACAAGCAGTGAAGAGCAACTGAGATGCAGCCCTGTGAGCTCTAGGGTCTGGGAAGAGGGGTGGGAGGAGGTGGTCCAGGTGCTGGAGAAGGATTTTCCTGCAGCCCATGGATGACTGTCATGGAGCAGTTGGACATGGCCTGGAGGAAGTTGCAGCCCATGATGAGCCCATACTGCAGCAGGCTCTCTTTTTCTCCTGTTTTGCTAAGGTGGGGGAGTGGGACAGCAGCTGTGTGGGCGTCTGGYAGCCAGCCAAGGTCAGCCCACCACAGTCAATTTTCCTTTTATGTCAAGCCGCAGAAATATTGGTGTACTACAGGGAGTATTTTATTCTCTCCTGACATCCCTAATTAAAATGAAACAACATGCATACAGCACTGAAGCCTGATATCATAGAAATTGTCAAAACTCACATAATTATTTGGTGTGGATTTCATCAACAATTCTGGTCCTACTTCCTCTAAACTCAATTTATTACATTCAGGGCTGTTATTATGTCTTTGAATGAAAATATTTTAAGACTTGAACCTCACTTTTCTCTATGTTTAAACTGGATACTGACTTCTGATTTTCTCTAGTTTTCATGAATTTCCTCAGTTGTACATCTTCATACCCCTGTTATTCTTTGCATTTTTAACACTTCCCTACAGCTCCAAATTCTGTGCTACCCACCATTGTCTTCTTCTCAGATAAAATAAATATGTCACAATGTAACATTCATTACAATTCTTTAATGCAGAAATAAAACATTAGAATATATATAGAGAATATTATTCTCCTCCTTTTATAACTGTGTCAGGACCACAATTTTTTTTAAATCATCTATCGTCTCCATACAAGATCTAGTCTCCCCTCCATGAATCTAACCCTTGACGGCAAAACATGTTTGGCAACTGTAGTGTTCTAGTTACCATGACAAAATTAATACTTGTATTTCATACAATGATTTCAATGCCACACTATTCATGCAATTAATCTTTCTGCTATTCATAAATGATGAGCCAATTGTAATTTAACATCAGTTACTTTACCTGCTATGTCTCTTAACTATATAAGACCAAAAAAAATTTTAAAAAACCAAACAAATCCTCACACCATCCTACCTAGTTAGGCTACGAAAAACAAAGGGAAATTTTGCATACTTATAGTACATAAGGAGTACAGACTTGTCATGTCTTCAATATTTAGGGATTTTTTACGAAGGAGTCATTCAAAACACTAGTCAACTTAGTCCTAAATGCAATGAAGGATAGTTACTTTTGACTTCTCTTTGCTCTAAAAATTCTTAATGTATACTCAAAATATTTTCTTCCCCATGTTTCTTGTTTCAGACAGTTCCACATCAGAATACCAGGGGTTTAATACTCCTCTCATCCATTAGGCATGTATCCGACATCTGGATGATTTATTTTTTCACCCTAGTCATGATAGAAAGGGTTTTGTTCAGGGGATAATATAACCAATTTATTTCTCTGAAGTTATGGAACAGGTTGCTTGAAGACCTACCTGTCTATTTTTAGTCTTATCAAAATCTTTTAAAATCTAACCAATTACTATTTCAGTCAAAATGCCACTAACACAGTTGAAATTATATGTAGCTGAACATTTAATCCCCACAACACCTCTGTTTTGTTGTATGCTGTTGATGTATATAATTTTACATGCAGCAAACACAAAAACAATTTCTTTTTCTTGTGTGTTGATAAAAAAAGGTTTTGTTTAACTATTTAAATAGACATTTGACTGACAGCAGTCTGATATAGTTTTATTGATCTTGTCTCTACTGTGTAGTTAGGATATAATTTACCTCCCAGTTAAGCAAGCTGTTAAGTCTCAGAAAACAAAAATGAATGTTCAGAATTCAATCTTATAATAGAAACTTGCTTAAGCTTAAGTTACAGCATTTTTGTCTCTGTTTTCCATTAAAATATTTCAGAAAATGGCAAATTTTATTGGTATTTGGAAAGACATAGATTTGCTTTAAACAGAATTCTGCTTACCAAGTGTTGAAACAAGCAATTTTAAGACTTCTGAAACTAATGAATACTCCCCTTCTGGGAGATTGAATTTCCATCTGTAACTACCCAATTCTGTATAGGACTATTTATGACTGCAAGAGCATCCTCAAACACCCCTTGGAAGATGAATCTCATGTTTCTTTTATATGGACATAAATTGAAACCAACTCATGCAAATTTTCTTCCTCTCTTGCAGGCCAGGAGTCTTATTAGTCATGAATCAACATTATGTCAAATTGTTCAGTTGTCAAATTATTCTCTCCTCTAATCTAACCCTTTGTTCCTCTCATTCCTGGTGTAAGAAATCAATTTTTAAGGAGGTATTAGGAAATAAACTAATAAGAAGAAACTGTCATCAAAGTGGAATTCAGAAATTATTCTTAAAATAAACCTATTTTTATGAGCACACACACATATTTCTATGCATGTATAAATTAGGGGGCTTTTAATGCTGTTGTAATTTTATTCTGAACTACTAGAGACAGGGTCTTCAAGTGGAAAGAAAGGTGAAAGAGCAATAATAGATTTCAAATGAATGAAATAAATGAGATGTAAGAGAATTAGTTTAAGATCCCACAGAGACATAAACACAAAATGTCAAGATTACACATGAGGAAATGAGAACTTCTACAGAGGACTGTGGAATACAAGAGTAATCYCTTTTTGGTGTTCCTCAAGAGAGGGATAAAGTGTAAATATTGATTAAAAAGTCTGTGGAATTTGTTAGTTCTTTAGGTGAATAAATAATCATATTTTTCTTTTGCACTTACTCATAAGAATTTAGCTGGATAATAGAATATGATGCATATATTGTTTGAATTTTTTTCCCCAGTTATGCCTGCATAGCAGTACAGTCTCTAAATTTCCACACTTGACCTAATGGAAGAAATAACAGCACCCTGATTTCTGTATTTGAGCATATTCTATTGTACTTTGTATATAGATGACTAGAATTGTTTGCTACTGAAGGAAGCAATATAAAGTAATCAATCCAAAATTTAATTTCAACATGATTTACATCATATCTCAAAGAGATTCAACAAATAAATTGTGTTTTCTGGTAGAAAGAGTACGTCAAAGTATACAAGCATCAATATATCTGATTTTATCAGGGAATACTTAACTGTTTTTTTTCAAAGAAAATAAAATGCTTCTAAACCCAAGATTCTGCCTCAGGGAAATTAATTTTTTCCCTCAGCATAAGAACTACTTCTATGTGAAATCATACTCTCGCTTTAAAGACTCCATGGCCACTCTAGCTCTATGGTTTTGAAACCCTGGTATTCAGATAAAATTTTAAAAAAGAAAAGGAAAAGGTCTCTTCTCCTTGAAAAAAATTTAGTTCATAAGAGATTTTGCAAACTGAGAGCTGAACTGTCAGATATTGTGGGAACTCATCACATCACTCCAGATGTCCAGAGTTGCTGAGAACCCTCTTGGGGAGCTTGGAAGACCTGGAATGTTGCCAGAAGCGCCTGGTGGCTTGACATTGATCCATCTAGGGATTTGCCACCTGTGTATGAGGACACGAGAGGCACTTAGGTTTGAAATGTGTGGAAATGGTGTATTTATGGGGTGAATGTATAGATTTTGGGTTTTGGTACAGGGGCGTTATGGAGACAAGATGGAGGGATCAGGGCGTGTCTTGTCCTTCTTCTTTCTTCTTGTCATCCATTTTCTGTGGTGATGTTGGCACTTGGGGATTGGTTTGACACAGAGGTGCACAGTTCAATATTGGTGATTGGTATTCGGGAATAAAGGTAAATATATTATACATAATTTGTAGTACATAAAGACAAGACCGCCTCGGGGGCGGTCAGAGTGCCTTTGGCTGCCTTGCTGTCCAGACCTCGGCTGGGCAGGAGGAAACTTTTGTAGATGAGAAATAATAAACAACCTGAAGACYGAAAAGTGAAGAGTCCAGTCTCGTCCTTCAGAGCGCGGGCTGCCCCAGAACCGCCCCCTGCTTCTCGAGGCTGAAATAGCCTTCGAGAAGATATGAGGGCTGAAGTTCCAATTACTAAAAAGTCTGTGTTATTACTTTTTTAAGTAAAAAGTACATAGTTTTTTACAGACTCTTCCTACTGCTCTGCTTCAGGATTTTTTTTTTTTTTTGCCGGTACGATCTCTAGAGAAAAAAAGATTGTTCAGACTTTCTTTTCCTGAAGTCAGTAGAATGAAACCTCACAAAATAATTCTCTTTTGAAGGAAAAATTTGTGATCTGAACAGGCAAATTTTGCAGCTAATTCTGTCTTCAAGTAATTTCTCTGATTTCAAGAGAATTGATTTGGAATCCAGGTGTCTTTTCAACAACTAAATGTCACGTTATACATATTTCACATTACATATCCAATTGCATTTGTAATATGATATCATTTTGTATGCATATGCTAAATACTAAGAAAAATTTTTGCMTGTGTGTACACAGTTTACTATCTATATAATAGATGTTCATGCTAGAAGACATATGCTTTTTGTGATTTGTTTCCTTCTTGCCTCAGTGACCAAAAGTGTAGATGTAGATGTGTATTTCCACAGTCAGTGGAAATAAACAATTATAATAAGAAAAAGTAGAATTCTGGCAAGAATTTAGAAGAAGGTAGCATATGTTATAGGAGTGCTAATTTCTCTCTACTAATTTTAAAGCGACATCTACACATGATGACATAAAACCCAGTCTAAGTATCTCCTGCATCAAATTGAATACCCTTTCATCACTTAAAGTATGTATCCATATACAAGCGCTTCTTTTCAATTTAAACAGTTCTAAGTATGTATAATTTCTTGTAATTTCACATTGTCTGAAAGTGCGTTACTTTTAATTTTGTCCAAACTCATTAATTCTAAAACTGTTTGTTCCAACAGCAATTTCAAATGTATCTTGGGAAATATGTCCGATTTAAGTCAATTATTATCTTCAATTAGATCTTAAAATGTAAGTCATGATAAATTGTGAGATGCCCTGAACAACCTGGTTCTTATCAAAGTTGCAGTGTACTGTCTGTAGATTTGAAAGCACAAAACCCCTTAATCTCATTGTTGTGCCCTGGACCAAGACATCTCAATTGTCTTATATATTTTCTTCCAGGAAGCCCACGCAGGTGGACTTGATGGTGATGTTACATCTCTGGCAACAGTTTTTTACTGCACTGCTAATAAAATGTTCTTTGTACCTTTAACCACATTGAGGTTGCAAGTAAAGTGAGAGAAAGACCCCACGAAAAGTTGAAACGCTTTTTTTAAAGGTATTAATGTGTTTTCTGGGCTTCCTGTTTCAGGTAAATATTTTCATTGTCCTAGCCACAGTACTTGTATGCTAGAGCTCAGTGAAGCATGAGCCAGACAGCACCTATCAATCACATCATTTCGTCCCTGTCGTATAACTATATTAAAGCAAAATTAAAAAAATAAAAAAAAAAGAGAAAGAAAGCCCACAACATGGAGAAAGGAAAAAAAAACAATCATCTTCTGCTTCAATATCTTTTTTTGAGGTCTTTATTTTATTTGAAAAGAAATTGAAACTAAAGTTACATAGATTTATGTAGTACCTCAAGAATGCTGATAGTTTAAAAAAATCATAGTGTTCTTTAACTGCACAGAACCTTCTTTGCTAAGACTAATAGCAAGAATAGTTTTTCCACATGWTATGCTATTAATATGGATATAGTTATTATAAAAGCAGCACAAAAACCAACCCTTTTTAAATACTGAGTTTTATGATCCTCTCACACTGCTTCAAAACACRAGAGTCTCACTGCCTCCCACATGCCAAGACCTTTTGACGTTTGATTAATCTGTTACTTATGGAGGAAGCAGTAATACATAATTCTCCTCCACTGGATAATCTATGGGCTATAATAAACTTTGCCACTGTTTTTATAGTTTAGCAAATTTATAGTATGCTTCACCTCTCAATCATTATTTTGTAGATATAGTTGAAGAATCATTGATAAAACTATAGGATCCATTTTTCATCACTTGTCCATACCCATGATGATATTGGTCATTGTCAGATCAATAAATTTCCATCTAAAATAATTAAATGTTTAGATTATAATTCATTATGAGCATTCTAATTTCAGAGAAGGATCCTTATGTTATCATTATTCTATGTATCAATTCCTTTGAAAATGTAACAACTTCTAAGTACAGAATCAGTGGTTGTGGCAATTTTAATTATTTTTCTTACAGTTTGAAATGAGATCACAGAAGAAGGAGGCAGATTTTTTTAATGACATTTCTTTGACCTAAGTTTTTATTTATCTAAGTAAATAGTCAAATATTAAAGTAAAAATATTTACTTATAATATTATTTTTAAAAGGTAAAAACTACATTCTTAAAATCTTATACTATTAATCAAGTTTTATTACATACTAATAATACCCATGTCTTAGATTACTATGAAGTATTCTGCCTCTTGAAGAATGGCAATACATTTTCAGACTGAATTATAAAGCTGTACATATGAAAACATACTTTTCTAAAGAGCAATGAAACACAATCTGATACCTGGAAAATGCTTCAAACTCACAAAAGTCAATCCACTTTGTCTCCTGATTCATATCCTTATTTGAATGGTGAGATTTTTTTTGTTGAGAATTGTGGGAGGATGAAATGTAAGAGAATAGAGATAGTGCAGAAGGCAATCTCACCCCTGAGGAGTTGCAGCTGTACTAATTACCAATTAGGAACAGGCCTGCCCTTAATGGGCCACAGGTGTATCCAATAAGAAGATGAGTGCTRTAAAAGAGTGGGTTAGCTGGGTGAGAAGRGAGYTGGAGTTTATTGGGTGTGCTGTGGAGAAGAAGGAGTCTGTGCTGTGAGGAGCTGCCCCTGAGAACTCATTGAGAAGGTATGGAAGGTTTGGAATGAGATGGCAACAGAGAATAAAACATTTATTTCTTTGTTTCCAATCAGTTAATGTCTGTTATGAATTCTCAGGGAAAAGAACATCAGAAAGCCTAGCTAAATGGGATGAAGGATGTATTCAGTTTGGGGGTTTTTTTACTATTTTATATCACAGTAAGTATAGTGGTAGGATCACTAAGGCATCTGTGTTAACCCAAGAATGGGTAAATCACTTCTCTTGCAGAAATCATGACTCCTGTTATGTTAAAAAATGTGACATAGCATCCCATATGTATCAGGAAGCAGCAGAAAATAAATGTATTGGTAGGCAATAAATTATGAATTACTCCACAGAGTTAATGGATGATAGAAAAAGAATGTGAGAGTATCTATTTTGGAGTATATTTTGGAGAATGGAGAAACCTCTGATAGCTTGCAGTTATTTATATCCTTTGCTTCTTCATTCTCTGTGTTTATTCTATTTGAGTAATGGAACCTCAGCTCTTCTATTTCTGAGATGGGTAACAATTGGAAGCAAACAAACATAAACAAGCCAATAACAATATCATCTAAAAATGATGAGGAATTACCATCACACGTTTCTGTGATGTATATATGTTGATATATTAGGAGTATTATGAGTCTAGGTGTATATTATTTCAAACACTATGAAAACTTTTAGGCACTGATGTCAACCTTTTTGTTGTTATTTAATTATCATCTAGCTGTGCATTAGATTCATAGTCCCTTCTCAACTCCATTGCTCCCCTCCCTTGCCATTCATAGCCAGTCTGTTCCTCAGATTTGAACGCTCTACTTTAGAACTCGGACCAAAACTGTGTTTCCTCCCTCATCCTTTTCTCCTACTCCCTTCCTCCTCTCTGAGGAAAATGATGCCTGCAAGAAATGATGCTCTATGAACTGGGGGAGGAGGAGACGAAATTATTGCATCTGTGAGGAAAGCAAATGAGGGAAAGGTACCGTGGTGGATCGGAGCATCACAAATGCACTGTAGCAGGGGGTCGAAGAGCCTTGTAAAAAACTTCTGTAACATCTGTTGTGAATTCCCAAGGAGARGGTCCCAGTTTTCCAGAAATATCAGGACAGATGATGTGATATATTAATAAAGGAGTAAGAAAGATTCCTGTATTCTCTTACAACTTCCCAAATATACTCTGTCACTCCTCTAAACAGTACTTTTTTTTGCATAAAGATTTTTGCTTTCTATATTTTCACAGGTTAAAATGTAAAAACCTTCATGTTTCTTAATTGCTTACACATATTCATTATAGTAAGTTTCATCATGATATAACTGTGAAAAAGCCCTAATGGTCTTGCAATAAAAATAAAAAAAAATAAAGCCTATAGTATAACCCATTCCAAACACGGTGATAGTATCTATAATTTTCCTCTAATAATGTYCTTTTTGTAACATAAAAGGAAGGGGTCATATTTGGAAAGCATGCTGTATGAACTTCAGTACTGTTCATTGTGATATCTGGTAAAGTAACAGGCAACAGCAAGCCATGGCATGTTTTGGTAGAACAAATGTGGTTGGACTATACAAAAACATTACTTATAGATTGTAAAGTATCTGCTAACYTTAAAAAGCCCATGACCCTGAACTATTAAAAAAAATCCAAGGTTCTCCTTACGAGATCAGTCAAATCTTGTGTCTCTYAGGTTCTAAAACAGTATGTTAAAGTCAACTGTTTCATATTTTAATGTGGATGGTGTAATATCAGAGACTTTTTTCTTTTTTACTGCTTACTTCAAGAAGTCAACAATGGACTACTGAGATCTGCCGCAACAAAGTCTGCATTTCCCATTTGTAGCCTTCTTCCTCAAAAATTACTGTTTTGGTTTTTTTTTTTACCTTGTAATTACTACATGGGGAAAAGTCATATTAAAAATCTATAGATTGGATTTTAAAAAAAAAGCCAATCAAACAATCATAAAAACTAAGTATGCTTTTTAATTTCCAAGTATATTGTGCAGGTTTGAGTTGTGATAGAGTGACCAGTGTTGTTTTGTTTTTCTATTACTCCTGTGAAGAGTTTTGCTGACTGTTTGAAGCCTTCACTGTCCCTCTGCCACCCTTTGGAACTGTCCTGATCTTTGTTAATCCTTTTGAGTTGTGGAAGCAGTCTTTGAGTTCAYATGGGAGGTTGATCTCTGCAGACCAAATGTTTGGCCTAGGCCTGTTTATCTTGTTATAATAGTGAACTACATCTGGGTTCCAAAAAAAAAAGTGCCTTGCATTTCAATTTTTTTTCTTAAGTATAATTTCAAAGATCAAAATGTAAGATTAAGCACCAATCTGCTTTGGTTGAGTTGTATCCTTGGTGTATTATGACAAGTGAATTTTTGCAGGCCTGGTGGGAATACACTATGGGGTATATTATGGCCCTCAGAGCCTGTAGAGATCTGCAGGAAGAAAGAGATTTTTCGCTATTAAGTCTATGGGTCTATGTGCTGCTTGTGGGGTAGAGTGTCTTCTGTAGTGAAGTGCAGGGACCTTAACATTAGAACCTGGTTGTGATAAATGGGTGCATATAGACTTTGAGCAACTTCACAGGGCAGCTGAATTTTATTTGAAGTTGCTAAGAGACAAGGGGTTCATTAAAATACTCAGTTTCAAAAACAGTGACCTAATTACAATTTCATAAAATTCATCAACTGTGGGCAATTTTATTTCTGGTTGTGGAAAATAACCTATCCAGAGACATTATTTAGGGACACCAAATATGAGAAGCAGATCTCCCAGTCTGAGGGTCTACATATCCACTGTACACTACGTCAGATTATTTTATGGAAGAAAGACCTTGAACTGAAGCTTCAMCCCGATGAAATAACCCATAGGACAACTGCAATTGAAAAAGCTTCATAATATTGTTATCCATGTAATTTCTTCCATGCTATGCAAGATCAGTAGGAAACAATTTCCCATAAAAAGCTGTGAAGCCACTTCTTCACTTTCATCCAAACCCCTTATTAAAACATTATGATGATGAGGCTCATAGGAAGCTAATCACTAGGCAGGTGGCAAACTTGAATAACTGTGATTACTGATGCTACCTTGCTTAATATACCCATAACTTATTCAATGAATCTTGCAGTTTGTCTCACTAATCTACTCTGGTTCTTAGAAGTTTTTGGGGACTGTGATTAACATTTTTTTGGAATTTCAATCATAAGACCGAAAGATCCATTTTAAAAGACTTCATAATTTTCAAACTTTTTTTCTGATTTTTGATTAGGCCTAGAATAAATTTACAAACTTACTTTTCTCTCTTTGTATTCAGAAAATCAGAAAGAAACAGCGATATGCAGGGACAATACAAGTAACAATATGGGAAGATTCTTTTGCATATTAAGGTTCAAATATTTTCTTTTTTTCTGCAATGGCTAAAAATAGTACTGAAAATATACAATGATTTTCTAAAGATAAGGATATCTATTGAGATACATTATTTTATCTTTGGCATAAAAATTGGAGAAAAAAAAAGGATAAGTTTAGCTTGCTGTATCTCTTTCCAATATRTACTAAAAAGTATATAAAGAATTTTGGAAAGGAATTTTACTCTCATTGTTCTGAAAAAATGTAAGTTGCATTTGTGTTCTCCACTAAAGTTTTGACTTTCTGTTTAGTATTTATTAGGTTTTTATAGAATACCACCATTCATTTCTACTTCAGCTTCAGTAACTGCTGTGATTGCATGATATAATCTAATCAGAGATAAAGAACACTTTCCATCAATGTGTTTAGCATATTGTGGAATGTTGTATTAAAAAAAAGTACTGCAATGAAGAAAGAAGTGTAGTAAAAGGATTCATTAATGGCAGTGAGATATGAAACAGACAAAAAGACAAATAAAGAAGCAACAAAGTAAAAATTCGCTTAGCTGATAATAAAGGAAAAAAAAAAAAAGACATCTTCCAAGCACTAGACCAGCTTTAAATCATGAGTTTACTTAAACCCTGGTTTGGGTTAAAAATAAATGTATTAAAGACCAAAAATGGAAGAAGACAATTACCTTGATTTTACCTTTACTCTGTTAGTCAGAGTGGCATAATTAAAGATAATATTGTGTAAAAACGTCTAAATTAAAGAAGTAGAAGAACTAAGCTGGARGAGATCGCAAGCATTTAAAGCATTTAAATCAGACAAGCTAGCTGTAATAAAATGAAGAGGTAGGAACACATTTAGAAATAAGGAATTAAGAAGTAATGCATCACTGCTCCTACCTGTATACATAGATTACATAATAGACCATTGAAGAAAATAATCTACAGAGGCATGTTTTAAATTGGTAAATGGAGATGTAAGAATTTAATATCTCAGGAACACTTGCTGAATATAGTAAAAATAATTTTGAGAAAAAAAATGACGCAAAGACAAAATTAAAAGTTCAGCTTTACCAGTTGCATATATGTTTATTGTTAATGGGAAAATCACTTAGGTGCAAAAACAGAAACAGGTAACTCTAAAGACATATCTAATTTGTGAACCATTTGAAGTCAGCTATATATAAACACTTGCATGAACCATTTTTTCTGTGAATAGTATAGCCAGGCTTCCAAGAAGAATTTTTGAAAATTCAAAATTTAAATTTTGAATTTAGTACCGTGAACCTGCCAATAATATAAAGTCCTAAATACAAGAATGTGGATGGCAATATTCTAGCAAAATAATATTCAGTCATCTGAAGGATGACACAGGTAATGTGATAAGTAGTTTTGTAGTCATTATACTCTCAAAAGAAAAGACGTAGAGATCCTCTTCTGAAATTAAAAATATTAGCTTAAAGGTAGAAAGTCTAGTCTATGAATATCTCCCTTTTCTTTTTTACTTTTTTTTCTTTCTTAGCTAAAAGAATAACAATTAACTTTTAATTACAAAAAGGGAAAGAAAAATTGTAATTCAAAGTTATTTCAGAGGAATGTGGATATTTTCACCTGAAAAGAATGTTCTTACCTCCTTCTGCTTAGAAGGACCTTAGTAGTTAGAGCTCAAACAGCATTATTGTGGCACACATTGCAGAGGGAAATGTCATAGGCATGCTTTGTGACATGCACTGAAGAATAAAAATGCATAGTTATATTAGCTCACTATTAAATTGAGATCATTAGTTCACTAAATATATAAACACTGCACCAGAGAATAGACAGAGGATTCGTGAATTTCATTTGGCTTTTTTGTCTGAATATAGCAGGGTCAAAGGAGGGGATCGTTGTTTTGGTGTTTTTAGTACAAGTGAATCTAATGATTCAGTAAGCACGATAAAACCAGATTTTAAAATTGTATCAAAAAGAAGGGTAAAACCATGATAAAAATAAGTGCTTGATTTTTGTTAAACCTTGTCCTTTTGATTCCTAAGAGTTCCCTTTCCAACAACAGAGAAAGAATTAAACTCCCTGAAATAATACTGTGTTATAACACTGACCAGCACCACTTTGTCACATTAATCCTGAAGTATTTGAATCAAAATGGCATTTGCCAGAAGTTGGAAAGACTTTTGTCTGACTGGCTTTCATTCAAGGAGTTTTCAGATGTAAGTCTAAAGAGTATTTTGAGATCCTCAATATTAACATTTTATGTTACTATTTTACTACACCAACCACAATTTTGGTCTCAACACTGGCAAGGCTTAAAGTATTTCTCTAAGAAATTATGTCAAGAAGGGGATAAAGCTGCGCTAGAGCTAAGACAGAAGGGACTGTGGATGGTATTGCAGGCTGCAGATCAGAGAAATACAAACAGCAACAACATGAGACGGTTCAGATCTTAGGCCTTACTTGATAAATCCATTCAAATAAGTGAGGATGAAGTGTTTATGGAGTTTTTGTTATGAACATCATATCAAGTATCAAACTATTTATTTGATCTGTAAAAACCTATTTTATCAATAGATTTCTGCAAAATTGTCAAAGAGATGTCAAATGCTACATGGTTAGGATCTTAATGAAATGCTATGCAACATCTAAATAACTATTCCAGGGTGTTAATTAGAACAGATATTGAACTTTTATGACACTTCTGTCAACTTTCAATGCTTTGATTTCAGATCAGCATTTTTTTTTCCACTTTAAGCCAGTAACTTCCATGTTTATGTGGCAAAATTCTGAGAATAGCCATGATGCTTCAGTAAATTAATTAAATGTCTTAACTACTTTCGAGGTCACCAGTGAAAATTAATTTGGTCTTTACTATACTATTTCCTATTCTTCCTAACTATTTCTTATTTTCACAAAAAACTGTATTGTCAGAAATCTATTCAAGGACAGGCATAATTTCATACTCAGGAAATAGATAGAAATGGGCTGTCAGAGACACAGTAAGTCACACTGTGAAGTTGCTCTGACAAGATATTTATGGTCTTTATGTATGATCCTTTGAAAACTTTATTGGCAAACATTTTCAGAAGCAGTTCATTCACGTATGAATACGCATATATCATTGTGTATTCCTAAAGAAAATGACACATAAGAAAAGGTAGAGACTTTAGTATTTCTATATAATAGAATGTCACACAGAGTTAAAAAGGAACCAAATGAATGAAAAAACCCACAGCAAAGGCAACAGAAATGGCATCTTTTGGTATAAAACAAATAATATGGAAAAATCTTTACTGGCATTATATTCTAATAACTGAACTTGGCACACTCAGATATAACCCTTCTAAAAAAGGCAATGAAAAAAAATGCAATAATTTTATATTGGCCAAAAAGTAATTTTGCRCTTAAGAATACTGGAAAAAGTATGCATTGGTGGGATCACGAAGTGTTAAGAAAAGGTAGAAATCAGATTTTTCCATCAACGCAGACTTAGTCTGGTGGTAGAAAGTAATATCGATTTCAAAAGTTACTGGAAAAAATCCCCAAATAGTGCTTGTACAATCAGGTAGCAAACAGCTCCTACAGAAAGCTAATTTCACTCATTGATTCATTTGCAGTGCCAATCTCTTCTTATTCTTTTGGTTTGGATTATTTTTCAGTAGTTTAGTCATTAACCCTATTTTAGCACTTGGTGTTGTTAGCTAGAAAAAGTACAACTTGGCTAATTTTCTGAGGCTTGTGATTTTTTTCACAGGCTTGAAACCCTTCAGCAGACTTCCTAATGCACAGAAACCTTTTGAGAAACACAATGGGTCTATTATGGAATTGTCTCAAACAGCTGATTTCAGTTTCACTTGGTGTGGGCATGAAAGCTTAAGCAACACCGCTGGACTGATTGAATCTTGCTTTGAAGTAAGAACTTCATTTGAACTTAAAGCTAAAAAAAAATGTCATGGAGTACAAGACCAAGATGAACAAAACAAGTGAGTAGGAATTGTATATAAGTTCTTAATATCAAACTGTAATTTATATCTCTGTTCATAACTTCTTTTTGATTGTCGTCTCAGTAAATTGTTATTTGCAATTATAGTAAAGCAATCTTAAATTTAAAATTAATTTCTGTCATTCCTCTGTCATATTGAAAATATTTTAAAGGAAATTTTGCAATGATGCACCACAAATAAGGCATTACCTGGATGTTAGAAGATATCTTATTCAACTATCAGATAGATGTTGTTAGAGGAAAATATAGATATTGCTAGGAAAATGTGCTGTGGCCAAGATGAGGCTGCCATAGCTCCGGGTTTAACCAGCAGGAAGACTGACACAAGCACAAACACACAGAGCACCTGTACCACAGAAGCACAGAGTATGCTGACTGAGAGGTACCCGCAAGGTTCGCTGAGTCCCTCTCCTTGCCCTGTAGAGGCACATCATTAAAATTTATACACCACGTACACAGTGCACACCCCCATGTCAGGTACGTGGGCAACAGGCAGACCCTCAGGGCACTCACATGAACCTCTCCTGGTTCCCAACAGGCAAACCCCACTCTGCTCTCACCCTTGGAGGCACACAGGGGTCTGTCTGGGGCTCCCATAGGGGTGAATCTGAAAGTACCCTGGCAGAACTTTATTTGGTGCCCACTCCTGGCATTGTCTCTCTGAACTCCTCTGTGGGTGTCCATATGAGCTTATATCATATAACTTAACATGTTGATTCAAAGGTGACTCATTTAATCATCTTTGCAGCAGAATAAGAATCTCAAGACTCCCAAATCAGTGTGAAAGGTCAGAGTTAAGCTACTATATTAGGACCTCAGGATAAATTCACATTTATTTTAAAGAGAATCTTTGGTCTAAGATGTTCATCTAATGGGATGGAAAATTACTCATATGATGACATAAAATTCTTCATTTCTACCCTGAACTATCACTTGATGAGACCAGAATGATAAAAAGGATAGAATTTTTCTCATAGTGCTGCTTCTTTTTCATAAGGCTTTACTATGACAAAATACTGATTATTTTTCTATACATACCTACAGATACATATTTAGTTTCATTTTGATGAAATAAAATCTGACTAAATCATTCATTAAAAATTCTAATCTCTAAAATGTTACAATTTTTCACTAAACAGTTGTGATCTTCTGATATTAATGGTATTGCAGTAAAAATTTTTTTTAAACTAAGAAAAAGTTATGTTTCATTAAAATAATCTTTCCTGCAAATTAGTTAAGGTTTCTTTTTTTAAAGCTCATTAAAATTTGCTGAAGTCACCTCTTGGAATTTTGTCTAAACAGTTTCTTAGGAACTACCTGGAAATTTATTTTTTTCTTATAACATGTACAAACCAATGAAAAACCGTTAGCATTGAAAGTGGTTATTATAATGTGTTATCTTGTACTGCATGTCACCTGTAGTTAAATAGATGTCCATCATTTAAGTGTTACACATTCACATAGAGATATTAAAAGCGTGAAATCCTCACGCGGAGAATATAAACAGGTGCAAATCTACTTCAAATGTAAGATATTACAGCTTTATGCCTTTAAAATAGATGGTGTTTGGAGGCTTCCAGTATTTTAATTAAAGTATTTTCCTTGGAGAATGTACAAACTCAGAAATAAAACATTTTACCCAGAGTTTCTAAGAATCTCTTAAGTTTCAGGTTACTCATCACTCCCACTCCATTTGCAACTAACACAGCAAACATTTTAATCTATAAAACCAGTAACATCTATCAGGTGAGTTATTTACATGATGGCTATGCCACAAATTTGTTTATTAATGATAAATTATTTTCATTCTCTTTTTGCAATAAAACACTGTTTGGCTTTCACTTCCAGGACATGCACCCAAGTTTATTTCTACATGTGTGATTTATCTTTATGATGTGTAGCCCCTTCTCTGTTCCCTATCCTTTTTTGTCATCTGTGCTTTCTGTCCTGGCTTTGACTGGGATAATTAGTTTTATTCTTGGTTGCTGGTACAGTCCTTTGTTTTGGATTTAGTGTAAGAATAATGTTGATAGCACAACAATGTTTTAGCTATTGCTAAGTAGCGCTGCTGTAAGTCAAGACTTTGCAGGTTCCCATGCTGTTCCAGTGAGCAGGTGCACAAGAAACCAGAAGGAAGCATAGCCAGGACATCTGATTCAAACTGACCAAAAGGATATTTCATCCTGTAAGGCATCAGTCCTTAAACTGGAGGGATTTGGCTGTGAGCCACTAATTGCTGCTCAGGGACTGGCTGAGCATTACTCAGTGCTTGGTGAGCAATTTATTGCGCATCACTTTATGTTCCTCGGTTTTATTTCTCTCTCTGTCTCTGTCACTATTATGATTATTATTATTGTTTTAATGATTATTACATTTTACTTTATTTCAGTTTTTAAGCTGTTCATAACTCAAACCACAAGTTTTTACCCTTTTTCCTAGTTCTCTTCCCATACCACAGGGGAAGGGAGAGGAGTGAGTGAGCAGCAATATGGTACTTAGTTGCTGATGGGGGTTAAGCCACAAAGTTTCAAGTCAAATAACCAAGCTAAACATAAAGTACTAGTGGCAGCGCATGTATTTAGTTTTGAAAGGAGGTTTTTCTGTTTCATAAATAAATAAAAATTATCCATGGAAAACTCAACTCTTAGACCAATTTCATTTAACAAATAATGCTATTACCTCCCTATGAGAAGTTAATCTGGTTTATATCTTTAAATCAAACATACAGCAATGCTATTTTATTGAGAAAAACGACTTATAGTCTTGCAGTATGAAAGTCACATTTATAAACTACAGATGTCATATGTAAGAAGCCTTAACATTCATAGACATAAGATGATTTAGCTACATCTATGCACCACGACTTCAAGATTTGTAAGTACAATACTTTGCATCATCTACCAGACTGCAGTAAACCCCTGACATTATATCAATTTCTCTATCTTGAACAAAATTTYTCTTGGTACAGTGTGGGGAAATGTTTTATGACAGAGGTCACGTAGACTCGCTTGTTAGCCGAACGGAGCTGGAAAAGTACTGAAGATAGTTTAGCTGAAGTTTTGCACTTGCAGATAATGTGTCTTTGGGCCTAGCTAGGTATGATAACAAAGTAGACAGTGTGGCGTGGGAAAAAAGAGCGGTAAGCCCGAAGAGCATGAGAAGATTGATGTTATAACTTAACCAATGGGTTACTTGGCTTGCAGAATATTCATAAGCTTATTATTGTGTGTATAAAGTTTGATGCTCTACCGAAATAAACGGAGCTTGCTGAACTCATATTGAGCCTCGGAGCCGCCCCGCACCCGACAGTACAGTTTTGGGGATTTTTAAGATCCTAAAACATTCTGTAAACATGATTGGGATGGAATAGAATATAGAGAAGATAGTTGTTTGAGTTTGGATTGACTTTTCTAAATAAGATGGAACTACAAAAAATTCAATATTATTAGAAGAATTCGTTTCATAAAAAAGCTAAGCAGATTACTCAGTCTGCACTTTCTTTAAAACCTCTTTTACACAAATACATCTTCAAACCAAGTCAAGATATTACCAATTTTGTGAAAATCAGACACATTTGGGGACCCAGGTGCTCAATTAAAAGTCTCTCTCTTCATTAAAATAATGTTACAGCATAGTTAGCTCAGGTTGGCAGAAGTCACGTGGGAGAAGACAGATTTCCATCTGGAAGAAACTCTAAAATAACTCTGAAATTAGCATGTTCTGACAATCCAATTTAAAAACTTGTAGGTTGTGATCATGACATTAGACATAAGGAATCTTAGGCTAAAAAAGAACAGATTTTAAAAGTAAAATCTGAAGTATTAAAGAATTTAATTATGGTATTCAAAATCTAAAAAGAGAGAAAGGAAAAGATAATTTTTTAAATCTGTAATGTGACAGAATGCAAAGCCTGTCTGCCAAAAGAGATGTTGAGCTAGAAATACTGCATAGGAGCACAGAAAAGGCCAACAGGATTAGGGAAGTTTCTGTCCCTTTGTTCTTGACTCTGGTGAGGTTGCATCTTGAATATTGTATTTGGGCCCCTCAGCAACAAAGACTTGGAGGTGCTGGTCCAGAGAAGGGCATTAAAGCTGGTGGAGGATCTAGAGCACAGGTCTGATGAGGAGCAGCTGAGGGAGCTGGGAGTGTTTAGCCTGGAGAAAAAGAAGCTCAGGGGACAGCTAATCACTCTCTACAACTGCCTGAAAGGAGATAGCGGTGAGGTGGAGGTCAGCCTCTTCTCCCRGGTAACAACTGACAGGATTAGAGGAAATGGCCTCATGTTGCACCAGTGGAGGTTTAGATTGGATATCAGGAAAAACGTTCTTCACTAAAAACATAGTGAAGCATTGACCAGCCTGCTCAGGGAATTGGAAGACTCCCTATCCCTGCAGTTGCTTAAAACGTGTAGCTGCAGTGCTTAGGGACATGGTTTATTGGTGGACTTGGAAGTGTTGGGTTAGCAGTTGCACCTGATGATTTTATAAGTCTTTTCCAATCTAAATGCTTCTGTGATTCTATGGAGAGAAAACAATGCTCCATGTATTGATAAACATGAAAATATATCAATAACTGCAAGTAGTTTTTTTAATAAGAGTTTGATATAGTGCAGTCATGGTAATTTTCTTTCAGCACTACAAGCAGGCAATGCTTTCTTAGATGAAGTTGAGCATTGTCCTTCTTAACTATATTAGCGTTAAATTCCTTCTGAATAATACATGGGTTTATAGTGTCTAGAGATAAAGCTAAAAATTGATCTATTATTGTGGTTTAATCCATCAGGCAACTAAACACCACAGAGATGTTTGCTTACCTCCTTCCCCTTGTCATATTGCAAAGAGGGAATTAGAAAAAAAAAAGTAAAATTCATGGGTTGAAATAAAGACAGTTTAATAGAGTAGAAAAGGAAAAAAACATAGCAATAATAATAGAGTTAGAATATAAAAAGCTACTGAATGTTGAGAAGCCCCTTTAGTGCTGGTAGCTCTGTGTGCAGCTGCTGTGTGARCTGTAGGTTGAGCTCTGGGTGCCTTGTGCCTGAGATGAGGCCRTGAGCCAGTGCCAACGCTCTGGCATGAGGACTTGTGGAGATGAACACTGAGAGGCAGACACAGCAGGAGCCGAGCGCTCAGCTGGAAAACCCCAGGCTTTCCCATGCACAGACTGTGAGGGCATAAAACCTCAGGGTGTCCTTTGTTTAGGGTCTCTCCTCACTAGCTTGAGATGTTATTCTCTTTTTGAATGGCAGTTAAATTATTTTAAGGATCCACATGTCTGAGATTCTGCTCTGTGAAACCTGGAGTTGAGCTGGGATGTCTGAGATTCTGCTCTGGGATCTCTGTCTGGGATGTCTGACATCTCTGTCTGGGATTTCTGAGATTCTGCTCTGTGAAACCTGGGGTTGAGCTGAGCTAGGATGAAAGACCCTTCACAACAAGCTGTGAGGCTCATTGTGAARGGTCTTTCATCCTAGCTCTGGTGATGCCCGTGTGATAGCCACAATGACTCCTGTATGGTCAGACARGAATTGTACATCCTAACAGTGATGTACAATGCAATTGCTCACTGCCACATGACTGATGCCCAGCCACTTCCTAAGCAACATACCCTGGCCAGCCTTGCCCCCAGTTTATAATCTGACCATGATGCCATATGGTTTGGATATCCCTTTGGCCAGATCAGGCCTTCTGTCTCTGTCCCCTCCCAACTTCTTTTACATCTCTTTTTTCCTCCAGTATCCTCTCTGACTGGGACAGCATAAGAGATGGAAGAGACATCAGCCCCACTGTGAGACAGTGAGCTGTGTGGGACTGAGCTACCTGTGGGGATAAATCACAGCAACTGTGTTCCTCACTCTGGTTCGCAGTACTCTATGAGACATCATAGAAAACTTAGAAGCTCCATCCTCTCAGGTAGTCCCACTCCTCCACACTGACCAGTGAAGGATTTTTGAAAGGACAACACTGCTGCTCCCAGCCAGGTACCAAATTACTTGACAATATCTGCTCTCTTCCTGTGCTGAATGGAAAAGTAGAGGCAGAACCTTTCAAAAATTATAAGAGGTTTCAGATTTTCACACTAGAAGATCTTGTCAAGATTAGTAAACTGTGAATGACRTGACTATGTCTCCAAAAGTGGAATGAAATTGCGGTCAAAGGCTGTTGGCAAATTACAGTTAATGATAGTGATTTGAATKGATCTATTTATTATTTTGTCACCTACAAAATTAATTTTAGTATTTTACTCTGTGACCTTGACCCACAGATGACTCCAGTGGAAGTGAAATAATCAGGTTAATTTATTTTTGTCTTAGTTCATGTTCTAAGTACATATTTTAAATTAAAATCTACTAAATGAGTCAGTAACATAAAACTTAATTAATTTCTTACAATATCTAATCAAAATCCCCCTAGAGCAAAAATGCAAACTAACACCTAAGATCATTCCTAAAATTACAGGAAATCCAGTATGTATCAGATAGACACGTAAAGTTTGCCTAGAAAACTTCTGCTTCTAATCTGCACATTTTCCTCTTTTTAGTTTTCCTTCTTTCCTGTGTCAAAACAAGCATAAATTATGCTAACAGGAATTGCTGCATGAATAACATGTAATGCAAAATACTTGAAGGTTTTCTAGACCTGCAAGTATAATTGCTGCTACTATAAATTTATCTTTTCTGTTTCATATCTTAAAGTGAGATGTTACTTGAGGATGTCCATACAGGAAAACCTATACATTATTTCATCTCCCAAATATCTGAGGAAATGAAAATATATGAAAAGACATCTGCTTAAAAAAATATAGTCACATATGCTTGATACTGACATCCTTTGAGGGAACTTGTACAAAAAGATTTTTCAGAAACTGATGTAATCAGACTTATTGGCTACATTAGTCTTTTAATTAGCAAATCTGTAGAGGTTTTCCTGCAAAAGCAGTTTCATTGGCAAAATCTGTTAGTATACATTATTTCTTAAAATACATCAAGATAATTAATAAGAAAAAATCTCCAAACACTGCACTAGGAAAATCAGGAGTTCGAGTCTACTTCCTCTGATGCTGAGCAACTCTTTCTGACTCTAATGCCATAATTTCCATCCTGTGAATCCTGATACAACTTTTTTGATCAACACGTTGGAGAATGAGATCGAGTCTCAAAACTGGAAAACCAATGTGAAACTACTGAAAATTGCTGGAAGTTTGAGTTAATACATAAATAAACCTATGTTACAGAACCAGACTCCCTTGAAATGCTTGTGTCTGTACAAAGACATGAGTTACTGTCCTGAAAGAACTTTATTTAAACTTTGTTAAAAAACCTTCAGCTGACTAGGGAATCACAGCGATCACTACTTAACACTCAATCTATATCTCAAAAATCTTCCTGTGTCTTGTATTTTTTTAACAGCACACAACCAAATACTGTTATATTAGTTAAGTCTAGGAAGCGGAAGCACAAAGTAGCTTTTTTTCCTCCATTCTTCACATTTCTGCAATACTCTGACCCTTGAGAACTGATATGTTCRAAGTATTTTGCTTATAAAGGAAAATAAACTGTGAGATTCATAAAAAGCTCTCAGTGGGAGACATTCAAGCTTCTTTTTCTTCTTGTGTGGAATAAAAATAAATTTGTCAACAACTAAATTTCCTGAGAAATTAATTTTATCATAAATATTTTTTTATTTAGGGAGGGGGAAGATAAGAACATTATGTGTAGAAACACATAAAGATGAGATGATGTAAAGATGAGAAAGGAAACTTCCCAGTGTAACAGATACTTAAAAGAACCTGCTACAGAGAGGATAGAGTAAAAGAACACATTGTTTTGCTTGGTTGGTTGGGTTTTTTCACTCATTGAATATACAAAAGTATATTTTCCTTTCTGCATCCATGATTTCACATAAAAATACATTTTTCCCTTTTTTTTTTTTTTTGGCTGCTCCATCTGTTTTTTTACTGTTTTCTTTTCAATTCTCAAGCTCCTTATCCACAGCAAGAGCTGATAAAAGTACAGATATTCTTATATTATTAAGTGTATACATATATATATATATATTTTGTGTAGGTATATATTCACCTACAATTGCAGAATTTTAAAACTCTCATTAGTCTGGCAGATTTAAAGCCTTGACAGGAAACAAAAAAAACCTAAAATAGTTTTATAGCATCATAAACCTTAACTTTTTTTCTGTATTTTACTTGCCTACAAGTTATTTTACAGTCTCTGCTGAAGAACCAGAATCATAAAGCAGAAGAATAATATTCTTCCTGATTTCAGTCTGTACCCCGCACAGTCTTACTGCAAATTTTAAGATATCAAGTACTCTCGAAATCAAAATGTAATTATTCATCTGGATAAGCAAGAAGAACCTGGAGTCCATTCCTGGTGCTTAAGGTTTCCCACCAGATGAAAGAGAGAAACTTAATATCTAAGTACTAAATGAAAAAGCACAATAAAATTTTGTATGGTTACATTGATTTGTATGGCAGAAGAGTTATAATATTTATACATCAGAATCTGTAATGAGAATTTATAGGTATTTATCTAGTTTACATTTACAGAACTGAAGAAATAGCATATGTAACATAGATGTGTAATGACCTGAGGTAGTTCCTRTGGCTGGCAAACTATTATAGTTATTGATATTGGAAAGGTAAAGAAGTAGTTTAAGATTTTATGTTACATTTTACTGGATTGATGTCTAATTACCAAAGAGGTAAAAAAAAAGGCTGCCTAAAATCAAGATAACCTGATTAAACTGTGGTTTATTTTTGGGTATCCTTGCAGGATTTTGTTAAGCCATGTCTGAACTGGCACATTGATCTTGGTGGTATGGAAAGTCGTGGTCAAATCATAATGAGTCTTGAAAGAAAACCCAAGGCAACACATCCCATCAAATATAACATGTGGAGGAAGCCATATTCATGTAAAACATTGTAATTAGCCTACCTATGCTGCTTCAACATCTTTTGGGTTTTTGATGTACCTGACTTACCTGATTTGTGTAGAATTTTTGACCCAGCTGGAGGGTCAAAAATTGTCAAAGCTCCTGCAATATCAATACAACACTGACCACAAGACTTGTACCTGGACTTCCCAATGAACAATAGCTGGGAAAAGAAATCACAACCATTTTGAAGGTAGCAGGAAAAATAGAGTAAGAAGAAACATCCTTGTAGAATTTGTACTGAATAAAAAAAAAAAAAAAAAATCAGCATTACATT
Organism: Cardinalis cardinalis; assembly: GCA_014549065.1. Taxonomy (NCBI): domain Eukaryota; kingdom Metazoa; phylum Chordata; class Aves; order Passeriformes; family Cardinalidae; genus Cardinalis; species Cardinalis cardinalis. Next base: position 87,376 of record JACDOX010000400.1, on the reverse strand, counting down.
TCAAAATGCTGAATTCATTGCTCAGTATAACTTATGCCTAAACACTACAGAGCATATCACATAAATTAGACTATCACTGTCACTGTATATCTGGTACATTTATTTGCAAGATCATTCAGATATTTTATGTTTATTAGCATCCCTCAAGCCAGGTCATTCCCCCACACTAAAAGCCCCGTCTTCTCTCAGGGATGTCTTCTGGTCATACAGAGAAATTTGAAGTTAGAGGGTTCACTTTCTGCAGCCAATTAAAAATACTCTGAAACCTCAGAAGCATTTCTGTTCAGACAATACCAAGGTGGAACTAAAGCAGAGTGCTCAAAGAAAAATTCAGTTAAGAAGCAAACAACTGTTTCTGCTTTTGTCACAAAAGCTGCAAAGAGGGAAAAGAAAAAAGGATCCTACATAACTTTGTGCCCACAAGATGAAGAACTTAATTAGCAGGCAGCTCTTAAAATTACCTTTAATTAATATAAGTAAGAACAACAAAAGCTCATACAGGAAGGTATAATTCTAAACATAAATATAATAATGGAATAGATAATATGTTTTAAAAGTCCGATCTGATCTTTTCTACCTTGATATCCTTGGCAGGTGCTTCTTTTCTTACATAGCTGCTCAGGAGCTACATCTTTAGTGGTCTTGGTGCTGTGGATGCTGTTCAATGCCTGCCTTATGCAGGAATGCAGTGGCATACACTGGTCCTTTTCATGGTGCTAGTGATAACATTAGCCAGTGAAACAAACTGTGGGATAGTTTTCCTAATGTTCGGAGAAGCAGGCTTATGAAAATGCCCTGAGTTTGTGCCAGATTTCTTGATTTTTCTGTTGAAGCAGCTATTATTTTAAAAAAATTCTTGGTATTAAGAATTTTTTTCATTATCTTTGTTGAATGGGAAAAAAATAACCACCCATTCAAGCCCACTGTCATATAATTCACGCCCCAGAGAGTTTGTGACCGGTGATCCTTGGTGACTTACCTCCAGTTGCCTTCCAGATATTCTTTGTAACCATCATCTCTTCTTTTTTAAAATTCTTGGTAACCTGCAAGATATCGAGGATGCTGTACCTCAGTTGGTGCATGTGAAATTACTTAGTAGAATGGAGGGAGAGAGAGATGTAATAAGGCAATGGACAAAGTGACAAATAAGAGTTGGTCACTCTCGTTTCGGGGAAGGTCTGTGACCACCTTTCTCTTTTGTATATAAACAGAAGCAGAATTGCAGTTCATTGAGGTCAAAGTTGTTTTCTATCTCAATCTCTTCTCACAGGAAACAAAAGAGGATACCCACCTACACTTAAAATGACTGAGTTTTCTAAAGTTACTGGGAACCAGCAGCTACTTAGATAGAAGTTTGTGTTCTCATAGGCTGGGGAAATGTGAGACTCAAAAAATATATTTTTTAGACCTGAAGAAACTGCAGATTCCTCATTCATTCCAACTATATGAGTTGAAATTTTATACTGTGGGACTTACTGCCTTGGTAAAGCAAGAAGAGCAAAATTTCTAATGTCAGTCTGATTTCTCCTTTCATGAAAAGTATCCTAAAGATATTCCATTTGCCCTTTTAAGACTTCCAGAGTCTGCCTTCTCTTCCTTCTCTCACCACTTTACCTCTACAATAAAACTGTAATGACACGTATTTCACATCAGTGCTGTGATACGGCTTCATTTCAGGAAGACACAGAATTATGCAAATGCTCTTGTTACCATAAATTATACCACCTCTGTTGTCTTCTAGATACTCTATGCAGAAACATCTGTTCTGTTGTTACACATTTCATTTGCAGTAGTGTACTGTGTATTCCTTCCTCCTTTAGTGAATACTTCTATTTACTTGCATTTTATGTGTGTTCATTTGAGAGCTGTAGGTTGCTCTTTTCTTTTTCACAGGAACAAAAGCTGTAGAGTACCCCACGAGTCAGCACAAAAAAGGCTTAACTAGGCTGCTGCTCTCTGAAATTTTTCATGGTATTCCATGGTAAATCGTCTGTATATTTATTTAAATAATTTTCTTCTGTTTTACAGAGGAATCTCTTTCAAAGAACAGTATTTTTTTTAGCTTTCCAGCATACAGTCTTCTTATGCATTATCTTTGTTCTGATGGTCTTGTCTAGACATATGGTGTRACAAAGAGTTCAAATATACCAAGCTTCCTTAATACAATTTTTTCAAGAACTGATGTCTGATAACTTATACAAGTTCTAAGTATTTTTTTTTAACTTCAGTATTAACCTGTAATTCCCTAAAAGTCATATTAAGTTTTTTTACAATAATTGCACTTGCAGACTCTCTGTTTAATGTTGCATAAATTAACATCTTCTTTAATTTAAAATATGGCATGGCATTATTTAAGTATCAGTAAAGTGTAAACTAATCCAATATTTTAGACTCTTTCTCCTAGAAAAAATAATTTGCTGTTATTTTAACTGCATCACAACACTGATATGTCATTTATAACTAGTATTGTTAATATAAAAGCCAAGAAAGGTTTGTGGCTAAAAAAAAGTGATTCAAGAAAAATGTTTGGTTATGCAATAAAAAGATCATCTCCCTACACACAGAAGAGTGCAGTGGTACTGGTCAGGCAAGGGAAGCCAAATAACTGAGTTGGACAGATGAACACTGCCCTGGGCAAAAGGTCAGCTGAGAGGAACTTGTGTGTCTGTATGTCTGTCCATCTGTACCTGAGGTAACTGTGGAAGAGCAAAGATCCAGAACCAGCACATGGATGGACTGTGTGTGAGATCCTGGTTCTGGAGGGATCCAAAGTGCCCATGTTTGTGTCTGTTTGTGTGTTAGTGTGTGGGTACAAGGGAGCCTGTATCAGAAACTGTAGTGGGACTGCAGCACAGGGGCAAAGTGCACGTCCCAGAGGCTGGGGAGACTGAGAAGAAGGAGCAACTACTGGTCAGACCAAGTGTCTGAGCTAAAGGGATCCATGTTGCACTATCTATATATAAATATTTTCCGCTAACTGGCCATTATCCTCATGAGTCACACAGGGGAGAAGAAAGAGTTTGTTTATGCTGTGTTCCTGTGAACTATCTGTGTCTGTCTGAGATTGGTGTGATCAGCCATGTATTTTTGTAGGTCTGTGTTTTTATGCCTGTTTCTACACATGTCCATTGGGAATTCATGCTCAGCCTTCTTCTTTGTTTAATATGGGCTTGTGGAATTGAAGCAGTCTTTTCTTCACTGGGCTCCTGATTTAAGAGATACATAATTAAAATTGTAGAAATTAAGATCTCAAATAATATTTTACTACTGGCTAGGTCTAAAGGTTTCATTTGTACATCTGTTTTATTTTGGTGTTCCCAAAATATTTAATTTCTAATTCTAATTTTTTTAAATTGTTTTTCTTACAATTTTATTGAGGTTTGAAATTGTAATTAACATACTAATTTTATTAGTTTGTTTTATAAATTCAGAGATGTTTACTTTGAAGGAATCAAAATAGAGCTGTCAGAACAGTGCATGCAGAATACAGAGCAGAAAACTATTCCAGGATAAGGTGTAAAACCTTCTGTGCTGCAATATGTCACCAAATACAAAAAGAAATTACTCAGTGGCTCTCAAAAAAAGGATGTTCCATTTTCATTTTTCCATTGGATGCCTTTTGTTTTGTTTCCTCTACCAAAATGAGAAAAATATCAGAATTTAAGTATATCCTATGAAATGTTTTTTGAACACTTTTATGCACAAGATGTTTAAAAATGTAGAGTAGTTGTTTACTCTGCTAAATAAAAAAAGGATGGGGAAGCATATTTGAGTGATGAACTCCTTCCTTACGACTTGCTTCCTGCTCAGTGCCTGCCTCTGCCTTGTGCTGCCCCAAAAATCATCTGTACAAAATAGTGCCCAAATGTGCCTCAGGGGCTTTTCACTGTAGGGATCACTTCTGAGAGATATTATACATGAGGCTGTACCAGATGTGATTCTTTGCCTGTCCCAGGCACCTTAGCATTTTCAAACAATTTTTTATAAAAGCACTTCAGTCTTGCAGGTGGTAACCTCAGTTTTTTATAATGAAAGTTATCATTCTCATATGCTCTAAAATAATCCCCCACTATTCTAGATACTTTTAAATGAGAAAATACAAATCCTTACTAAAGAAACCCTATTTATGTCTTAGGTTTAGAGAGGCATTATATGGTTGACAGCCGGGATTAAAGGACAAGTGTGGGCATAGCAAGTCTGCTGTCCAATGATTTAACCTGATTTCAGCATAAATGAGCTCCTCTGCTTTTTTTTGGGACTCATGGACAATTTCCTGGAACAAATATGTTTAACAACCATAATCTAACTTTCCATACTTATCAGACTTCCAGAAGATTTATCTTTATGATGTCATGATGGTTCAGAGGGATATGGGACAGAAAGAAAATGTGACACCTTTTGCATGGGAAATCTTGCTCTACTGCAGTTCACTATGCAAGATTAAATTTACTAAACTGCAACAATACTGAGCAGAATCTATCTTCACTGAACAAATACCCCCAAGTAAAGTGACAAAAAAGGATGCTACAGGTGCGGCTTCGGCATTTATTTTAAAGTATCTTGTCCAAAGCTTGTTAAATAAGGTGTTAAATATATGACTTTCCCCATAAAGATAATGAATACATCTTACATATTTAGGTGTGCAGCCAAATATATTTTCCATGATGGTTAGATACTGCAGCACTCCCTGAGGCTATATGAACTACCTAGCATCTCTTGTAACACTAATGAACCTTACAGACTTGTTCCCAGACTGGTTTTGCTTATGACTATTTTTTCTTAATGAAATTTCATATTTTAATCCAACCAAAAAACTACTGAGTAGAATAATTTAATTTTGGCTGATTTAAGAGGAATATTAAAGTTCAGACAGGTATGCAGTCAAGTGTTGATAAAGTTATCTTTACTTAGGGTGTTCACTTCAGTCTGAAGCCTTCCTTCATCTTCTACTCCACTGCCAGGACCAAAAGTTTTAATTGTACTATTAAGAAAAACTCCTCTTTACTATAATTTTAGATATTTTCCACTAATTTTTTTCTTTTTTGTTTATGCTTGCCATTTGGAAAATAGCCAAAATATTATAGTCAGAGTAGGCTGATTAGAAATGCTTTTGCAGTCATTTTCCCAGATGGATTCAAGCCTAAAAAAGATAAAGTTTTATGGTATTACCCCATATCTCACTATTGCTTACATGCAAATAATACAATTCAAAAGAAGTTTACTGAAATTTAAAAAGACCTTTTATCACATAGAGTCCAAGCAATCTGGTTTTTGGGATCAGAAAGATACTATCCTTAGTTTCCTTTTTTTTTTTTTCCATTTTAATTTTTTTCCGGTTGTTGCAATTATAGAAGATATTAAAAAGGTTATGGATGTCAAATACACCTTATAGGTATTTTAGCACTTTAAATTCTGTCTTCTGACTCCCTACCATAATGAGGTATTGGACTTAAAAATCAATGCATTGCCAAGGTCAAGCCAGAACACAGATACTATGAAGAAAATTACCTCAGACAAAGGCAATACAAGTAGATTTTGATTAATGAGAACTCTTAATGTGAGAAGCTTAAATAATTTAGGAATATGAGACTTAAGGCAGTTTTCCCTCCTTGGTATTTCTCTGCAGGCCAGAGCCAATATTCTTTGCTACAATTTCTGGTTTTACTGTCTGAAGCATGTAGCTGTTAACCTTCTTCTGGTTAGGGAAGTTAGGCACACACATCTGTCATGGATAGTCCTTCTGATCCTGAATGGTTAGTCATTGGTATGCCCTGATATGATATACAGCTATCTACCTACCGAAGAATATTTAATTAAAATTGTGCAGATAATGTATTTCTTTTATTTTATGCTTGAAGGAAAAGTCATTAGTAAAAGTTTTGGAACTGTTTAAAATATTTTCCTGAGAGAAGATGAAAATTATCTGAGAATATTTTGGACTCTACAAAGTATTTCACTCAATCTGAAATGCAATAACTAATTTATTTACAGATCATAAGCAGATTCTTTTTTCAAATTCTTAGAAACTGGAAAGTTCAGCATACTAAGCTATTGGTAGATCATTTGATGAGACAATTTCTGTATTTCTTCTTTATATTTCTTTATATATTTGTCCATTTTCAGTACCAAATTTGATGCAAATATGTATAGTTTCAATTACCCTAATCTGCATTTAAAAGAAAATATGCTGTTAATTTTTTTGTAATCCATATAGACTATCCTGTCAACAGAGAGCAAATGAAAATAAGATAAAGAATTGAGCATCTTCATATAATCTTCAGAAAAAAGAAACATTGATGGTTTTTTATACCAAGGACTGAACAAAAAGAAAATCTAAAAAAAAAAAAACCAAGAATGACTTCTATTTAACTTTCAGAGTTCAGTGGATAAGCTACATAATATTTTCTCTCGAATGTTTTTTCATCTGGTTCCATGAATATCTGTCAAAATGCAATTGAGCAATTGAGATATTTTAGACTGCAGTTACACAAATGCAATTGTGATTGACTCATTAAACATAAAATTGTAATTAGTCTCATCTTAACATCTGATTGCACTTTAATATGGAACTTGAGTAAATACCTCAACAGATCGGATTATCAAAAAGAACTGTAGAATAACTTGACGTGTAAATGCATAAAAAAATTTTAGGAGGTTATGAAGACTTTCACGTGCCAAGCTGTCCATTTTTGGTGAAAAACTCTTGTAGAATAAAGCTGAATACTGATAATTTCTGTAAGGTCTCTTCAGTATAAATCACATATGGAGTAACAYACATAAGTTCTAGTGTGTACAGTCCTTTTAAAAAGATATAGTGTAATTAGAGATGTAAAATTGTTATCTCTTCCATGCCCTGACTAGTTCAAAATGGGATTTCTTTCTGTAATTTTTGAAGGGATACAGAAAATTTAATGACCAATGACCCAGGTTGGAGTGTCCTCTTCCATTTTTTCTGTGGAAATAAAACACATTTGTGCTTGCCTTCTCTCCTGGCAAGTAGTTAGTAGTGGTTGGCCAATGTAGTCAAGTAGGCAAAGTAGCTTGACATATTTTCCAGTGGTTCCTTGCAAGGATATTAAAATCTCTACCCTCCTASATTCATCTTTTCCTAGCCCAAATCCCTTTTCTGTCCTTTGTTATCCATGACATCAATACTGATGAGTTTCTTCCTAAAATCAATTCATAAAGAATCTAACAATTTCTAAAATTATCTAACTCTGGTGTCTGCTCCTACTCACCCTTATTTTGAGCTCTCATCAGCCAGTTTGATGCACCCTACTGTTTTTTCTACTCTTTTATTAGAAAATACAGTGCAATAATTCAATAACATAAAATTAACTGCTGTGTCTTTTTCATACTGTGATAAGAGTGGACAAAACACTTTTTTGCTTGAGTAGTTCTAAGCATTTTCCAATCATAAAAGGCTTAAAACTAAAGGAGATTAACTGCATGATCAATGTAAATGAAAAGTTAATTACAAATTAGAAATCATGACCAAGTTTTATGCAGTGGATAATGCTGAAAAAAAGCCAGGCACCAAATATTTGTTTAAATGTTAATGACATGTTTTGTTAAATAAAGTAATATCCCAAAACCCATGGCAGACACTACTTAATGACTTTTTGGTRGGATCTTTCTCAAGGAAGAACTCTCCAGAACAGTTTTGATATGGTACATTCTTCTTAGATTATTGATAGACCCTTCACTGCACAAAGTGAGTAAAATTTCAGAAAGAAAAAGTAAGTTGTAGGGGGATTTTGGAATCTTTTGTTCCCATACAGAAGCTAATGAACTGCACAGGACAAACATTTAAAACACTAAGTCACTCTGGAGAGATGACCATTAAGAGCTTCTTGTGAGAGCAGGAGGTGTAGGAGGACAGCTGGTAAGATGTTACCAGTCAGTGAAGAACCAACATAAAGAATGTTCTAGAAAATGGAATCTGGCCAAGCCCACAGAGGTTTATCTCAGATTTAGCCATAAAGTTTAATTGTTTTTATACAGCCTAACCAAGAGCTTCAAACTTAATCAAGGATTTCATCTTCCAGCAGGACTGAAGAATTCTGTAGTTGAGGTCCAGCCATTGCAGAAAAAAATTCTACATCATGACTATGTAATCCCTGCTATGGTGTTGGATGGCACTGTGCAGGTCCCTGGAAGATTGAGCACCTGCAAAATATTCAGCGCAGTCTGGATATCCGTTATGGGGTTCTTGAACTTGAAACCCATGTATCAGTTATGGAGTTCTTGAACTTGAAACCTTCCTAAACTCTGTGATGTTGCTGCAACCACGTARCTTCTCCTTACAGTTGGAGCATTCTTTCCCACTCACTAACTCCCTCCAGCCTTGTGCACCTTCTTGGTGTGCAACCTGCTGCAGTTTCTTCCAGTTRTGGTCTATCCATCATAGGTAGTCACAGACTGCTTGCCAGGATTCATCATGGAGAAGCAAGCAAGGACATTTTCACTCAGATCATGGTGCTTTCCAGCACTGCTTGCCTTTCCCTAGACACGTAAAACCTGCCTTAGAAGTCCAGCCTTAACATTACTGCTGTAAAAGCAAACTGACAGCAGTGCTAACATGAGAGGCTGAAATTCTCAGAAGAGAGTCACAGTCTTTCTGAGACAGATGACAATTAAATAAAATCATGGAAAGATAATGAGTAAATATCTGTCTGGGTGACGAGGACTGTGCATGTTTCCAGAGTCTCTGGTTAGATGCTCTCTGTATAATGGAAGGATTACTAATAAGACTAACAATTGCAGTTGGATTATTGATTTATGTCATAAAAGGCAGGGCTTTATCTGCTGTGTGACAAGGAAGGGAGCAGAGATAGAAGGTTTCTGTGCTTTACTGCTTTCCTAGGCTAGGCACTATCATGGGGAGAGCAGGGGACTGTTTTTGTGAGGACATTACTCATACTGACATCAAGAAAGAAGTCCTTTACTCCTCCAGACAGGGCTAGGCCCCACATCTTCACTGAAGTGATGAATTTGAGCACTGGCAATTTATAAACATATATATATGATTTTTTTAAATCAATCTATATTTGAAGAATTGTAACCCTAAACTAAACGTTTACTCTATTTAGCCTGACACTGGTGCTTCAGAATGCATTGAATAATGGACTTCATAAGGTTGACAGAAAATAAAAAACATGAAATGAAATGAAAGGAAATTAATACAATAATAAAATAAAATAAATCTTCCTGTTAAACAGTTTGTCCCCTTTCTTTCCCTCCAGTTTACATTAGTCACTGCTTCTTTAGATATATACTGAAAATATATTGAATTAATTTTAAAAAAAATCATTTGGATTTTTTTCTGTGATGAATTTCGGTATGCCACCAAGATGTTTTACAATCAGTTTAGAACTTTTGTTAAATCATTTCCTTTAGAAAAAATACAGAAAATTTATGTTTCAAAGACAGAGATATATAGTTGAATTTGCTTGTACCAAATCCTGTATGCTGTAATGAGCTAATTTGGTGAGAGAAAGGCAGAACAGACAGTAGAGTTGATGAAAGGAAAGATCATCTAGAAACACTCCTATTGATAGAAAATTTGCTGTCCTTAAATAAGGAACAGAACCTATTTCAATTTCAAATTTTTCAAGTAGAACATGGACTGAAATTTGCAAGCCAAATTTATTTCTTTAGTTTCTCCTCATAGAGAAAATGTCTCACAATACTCAAGTGTAATACAGACAGACTGTCACTAGTCTAAATTGAATTTGTGATGCCATTCTGAGAAGGCTATGAATTTATTCTGGAGTAGATTTATTCTACTAAATTCTGCAGTCAGAATACAAATTTAGAAGAGTAATTTACAAACAACACTTTAAGAATGAATATACATGTACAGAGTGGAAATAATCTTCTGGTATTGAATATAATTTTGTCTGACAGTTGACTGCATTTTCTGTTTAAATAAAAAAGTTCAAATTCTCTTGTAATGACATATTAATCAGTCCCAGAAGATTATTTTTTAATGATAATGCAGGATTCAAAGTCTGTGTCTATTAGTTTATCAGATTTTTTTATCGCTTGTTGTTTTGTAACATATTATAGATTCTGACTGACTTCTGTGGGATGCTTTCATCCTGACAGGTTTGTTGTAAATATTAAATGGTGTTATTAATTAGGAAAAAAGAGAAAGATTTTATTGTTTCTCTTTTTCTCTTTTCATTCAAGTGCTTTTTTAGCTATTGTGTATATCTCCAGCTTTAGAGAAGGCCAATGGAGATTCAAAAACATATATATAGTTTTCTAATTTCTTGATCATGATTGGAAAATCAATATCTTACATTTGAAAACATGATTTTTTTTAAACATGAGAGGTGTCTTTTTGAAAGCCTTATATATTTGTGTATATAAGTATGTATGTGTATATATATGTGTGTGTATATATATATATATATATATAAAACGAATTATATAACATTTTAAATTTAGAATTGATTATTCTGTTGGTTTTCTGTCTTCCAGGACCATTTTTTTGTTTTTTGCCTATTATTTACACAGATAATGAAAGGAAAGGAAAAGAATAATGGGGGAAAAAACCTAAAGAAAAAAGTGCACAAGCTAAGGAAAATTAAAAGAAAGATAAGTCTGCCATAGGCTATAATCAAGTAAAAAAAGATATGAAGCAAAGGGGACGTATTCTTAGGTTTCCATTCTGAGTCCTAGTAGAAGAAAGCAAATCCATCAGTTTAACTGAACAGTTCTGGAACCTTTTTCTAATCTGATGGTTAACGGAAATCAGAATAATTTTTCTAACTATAGTACTGCAAATGAAATGTGGAAAGCATAACCAGTGCTCATGAGTTACCAAGAGTTCTAGATTTTTTTTTTCTTTATTTGTCACATGTCACTATGGGAGTTGATATTTTTTGTAATTAGACGAGTACAGAATATATTGTGGCATTTTCTGCAATGACATGATCTTCAGTAATGTATGCTGTACATAATTAAAAAGACTGAATAAAAATTTCAAGGTTTTCAGGCATTATCAGATTTTCGGTAGTATGACTTTAATGGCAGAAGGATCAAAACAACTAAGACATTTTCAATTAAAAGAGAAAATGATCTGTCTATTCTGAAATATTCCAAGACACTTTTTCCTTATCTGACTTTGTTTCTGACAGAAGCAGACAAACAGGCAAGTAGTATCTCACAATGCTGATCAATGGCACGGGTCTCATTCACTTTGGATTTGATCAGGATTTGATCTGTGGTACCAACATTGAGACAGGGGTGGTGTTTTTCCAAAAAGCACAGATGCAGACTCTCGCTGAGCCTTATTAAAATTTTCTGAGAAGAGCAAGCACTTGCAATTTTCTTAAACAGCTGCTTGCACATTTYCATATGACAGTTATAGTTTTGTGACTGTGGTGACCTGACCACAACYGGCAGATAATCTCTGATCCAGTTGCTCACTCACTCTGCTCCAGTGGGATGGAGGAGAGAACTGGAAGAGGAAAACTGTGAAGTTTAATAGATAAAGGGGGGGAAATAGCCSAGCACACCAACCCCTAGCAAAAATCCCAAGTGATGCTAATGCAATCACTCACCACTTCTCAAAGCACAATGATATCCATTCAAGCCCTGAACAATGGCTATGTTGAAAAAAATCCCTCATTGCAGCTTTTGTTGCTGAGTATGGTGCCATATGGTATGGAATATCCTCTCGGTCAGTTGAGATCAGCTGCCCTATCTGTGTCCCCTCCCAGTCTTTTCTCACCCCAAGCCTACTCTCTGCTGGAGCAGACTGGGAAACAGTAAAGGCCTTGATAAGCATTGCTCAGCAATAGCTAAAACATTGTTTTGGTAACAAGTACAAACCACAGCCCTATATGAGCCACTCTAAGAAGAAAATCCTGACCAACGCAGTGCAGTCRTAAAATCCATAACCACAAAATAGAATATCTGAGGCTGAGGGTCAATGGTTGCACTTCTAACAAGTTTAAAATCAGCTAATTTGAATCTGATCTAGTCAATAAATGTCTTGTAAAAAGGAATTTTCTGTTTTTCAAGTACACTCTTCAGGGGACTAAGCYAGCTACATTCTGACAACTTGCTCAATGCAGAATGTCTAATGAAAAAGTATAACTTAAGAAATTATACATATTAAAATCATCAAACCATTGTAATGAAAATAGTTCAGTAAAATAATGGGAAAATATATTTTGTAAAAGAAATTAAACCCAGCTTATTTTAGGAATTTTTTTTTATTCTAACAAATGTACTTTTTTTGCTATTAGTTAAAGGGGTTTCTTTCCATGTATTTAAGTATATATTTTTAATAAATAAAAGGAAATATTTACCAAAAAATAAAAGGAAATATTTACCCAAAACATGTATAACCATATTTTTACATCTTATAAATCAATCACTCAAAAAATACTAATATCAGAAAGGGCAGTATTTTCAGCCCATGCTGATAATAAAGGGAATAATAAAGCAAATACTCTGACTGCTAACGGAAAGAAAACATCTCCAAATTAGAAACATCTCCTTACCCACTGATTCTTTTGTTATAAATTTATGATTTTTATTTGGGTTGCATCTTTAATACATGAAGTCTACACTGCATTGGCTTTCCAATATGCAGGTAACTATCTCACAGATATCTTGACATAAAATGGTAAAGTACAGTTCATCTATAAAAAACCTCAACAAAAACTTCACTCGGTGTCATCTGAAACTGGGTCCTTTAACACTCTGTCCAATGTAATGGCCATAAAATCATAGCTACAGAAAAGCTGGAAAGGCCTCTAAGATCATCAAGTCCAACCATAAATCTACTACTGCTGTGCTCACCACTAAACTGTGTCCCTCAGTGCTACATCCACATGGGTTTTTTGAAACTTCCAGAGATTGTGATACCACCACTTCCCTGGGCAAATTGTTCCAATGCCTGACCACCTGACCACCCTTTCAGTGAAGAAATTTTCCTAATGTGTCATCTAAACACTCTTGGAGGCCAGCTGAGACCATCTGCTCTTGTCCTGTCACTTTTTACCTGAGAGAAGAGATGGACTCCCGCCTCACTACAACCTCCTTTCTAGTAGTTAATAGAGAGGGATAAGGTCTCTCTGAGTCTCCTTTTCTCCAAGCTAAACACCCCCAGCTCCCTCRGCCACTCATCAAAAAATCTGTGCCCCAGACCATCTGACAGTGCATGGAACAAACTCAGATCTTTCCAATTCAACAGAAAGACTGCCTGGAAAATTATTCCAACTGTTTGTTTTATACTATGTTATTTTTTCTCTGGTTAGTACTTAATCTCTGATTGTACTCATAATTGTGATGATGTCATCTCTCAATCTTTATGTTCCTAAGCTTTGCAAAAGAATAACTTTTATTTTCAAGACAGAAAATATCTTCTTTATTGTTCTTTCTAATAATTTAATTAAGTCTTATGGTCATTGTCCAACTCATTAGCCAGGACAAAGTATATCTATATTTCTTTTTTTCATTTGCAAGTTAAAAAATAGGGACATGTGTAATTTCTAAATAAATGTAGTTGCTCATCAGAAATTTCGTTTGTTTTGAGCATTCTTAAATCAACTTAATATTTCTATTTTTTTAAGGCCACGTTTTAAAATCCAAAAATATATATACTTACCTGCTTTTAAACTGTATTTCCATCTGTTCTTTGCAAAGGGGTTTGAAACTGAGGGTACAGATAAATGTGCTATCAAAACCTCCCAATCATTTGATGGATCTCTTTGCACTGTGATATAATTTGGAACAGAATAATTGATTCAATACCAAATTTTTCTACCGCCACCCCACCAAAATCCATTTCTCATCCCCGTGCTCTTTTCATCACTTAGCTTTTCTCCTATCTCTAGCTTCCACAAATACACAAAGCTAAAGAGTTTGACATTTATACTAAAATGTTAGCCTAAGAGYGGTAAGCTGCAGTGCCTGGGTGAAAACCTCTATATTTAATTTTCAAAATGTTAAATTTGTTTTTTGAACAGTTACTCCTATAATCATTGCAATCAATATTTCTCACTTGAGATGTTCAGAACACCATAATAGCTGCTGGCAATAGGCAAACTGCACACACATAGAACAAGGACTACTGTGCTTTAAGATAAAAACCTATCTAAAGTGCTCATGCAGGGCAAAATACCCCAGAAGGCTCATGAGGGAGAATTTGACTGCTGACATGCAGTTTCAGAGAGTTTCCAGCTGTTGAGTTTGTGAGCACACACTTTTTTGATATTCTTTCAGAAGAGACAGCACAGTCTCATGAAGACAGACAGTTCTTTCTTTCTGTCTAATGTAAAGGGAGAAGATCTGGCATCACCTCTACATTTCTCTCTCCTTTTGAGATGGTACATGGCAATATGCAGTAAACAATAGTTCGCGTTGACCTACCAACATACTGAGTTATGTTCTAGCAATCCTTATGCAATGCTCAGAAATTCTTAAATACACTCATAAATGTATTACCCTTAAAAATATGATTAAAATGTTGTGTAATAAATTATTGTTATTATTGCCAATAATAATAATAATAATAATAATAATAATAATAATAATAATAATAATAATAATAATAATAATAATAATAATAATAATAATAATAATAATAATNTAATAATAATAATAATAATAATAATAATAATAATAATAATAATAATAATAATAATAATAATAATAATAATAATAATAATAATAATAATATCCTTCAGCATGAAAACTGAGCTCACTAACATCCCCTGAGTTTCAGGAGTGATTAGTGATTAAATTGAGTACCCTGATCAGCTCACAACTTTTCCTTCAGGTTGGGTATGAACAAAGCAGCTGTTTTTTGTTAGCTTACCGTAGCAAATCCATATAGAAGAATTGAGTTAATGTGCACTTTCCAAGTATTATGATAGGTATAAATATTTGGTATCACTAAATCTACTATCCAGATGAAGATGTTCTTTGAAGAAGTATATAATTGACCCTGAAAATATAAGAATTGGAGGAGAATTTCTGTTGTTTCAAGGCAAATACAGTAAAAGTTTTCTTAGAAGTATAAACAGAGGTTTTACAAACTGTTTGGACAACCTCCCTACCTCCTTCTTCTCTTATAACATACTCTTTGTTTTCATATGTAGTAAGGCTTTCTTTATAATAATAAATAATCTCTGTGGGCAATCAGTGTGCTATGTACGTTATGTCAGAGATATTAACCATCAAAAAAGGAAAAAAACCATTTTTCTTTATAGTCCAAAATTAAATAAAAACCAAACCAAAATTCTGTGTCTACATGGATTTTTTTTCTTAGAAATATTATTTGGTTTAATAAATAAACCCTTTTATGAGGATCTTCACAAGTTCCTGAACATTTCCTCCTTACATGAAACAAGTAATACTCTACCCTCAAAAAAAAAAAAAAAGCTCCTGTCCCCAGTTCAGAAAGTTGTCAGAATAAATACATACTTTTAAATTTAATCTCCATTTTGATGTTTCTTGTACCAGTGCTACAGGAATTCTGTACAAAAGACATGGAAGTCTTTTGTTCTGGTGGTATGGCAATTCTTGAGCAGTAGTTAGAGTGGAAAAAAAAGGTTCATATGATATTATTTCCTAATCCTTCAGATAAAAGTTAGGAAAAAAGAAGCAAACAAACAAACAAAAAAACCAAACAAAAAAAAAAAGAAAAAAATCCAACTTTAAACAACACTAAAATAGACACAGAAAACACAAAAACCCAAAACCAACTATAACAAAAGCTGAATTGTTGTTTAGGATGTCAAATTTGCTTGGAAATTAACCAGATTTTCAAGTGCAATATTTGTAACATAAGCTCCTGCTGGTCAATATACTGAAATAAATAACAATCTTACCTGGGAAAGCAGCTGTGGCACAGAATTTCCTTTAGATCTTCACAAGAATAAAAAAAGAAAATAATGAGACGTAGTAATGGTTATCAACTTCAACACTTTCAGTTAAATATCATAGATTTTTTCAGAAAACAAAAATTTAAAAATCCAGCACACCATACCATTAGTTATACTGATATACTTTTCTGATCTTTATTTTTAACAGGGCTCTGCAGCTATTTCCTCATGTTAAGAAGYTACTCCTCACTATTTTTCTTTTCAGAGGGAATTTCTCATGGTTTACACATGGGGCAATTTAACATCAGTTAGTATTGCTATATATTATGCATATTTTATAGCATGAATCCAGAGATAATAATTTAACAAGATAATATAATAATAAAACAGTACTTGATCTTACTGTGAATATTTGAAATGGGATTTGTAGYTACCATTTCCTTTGGGATATTAAAATATTGAAGCTATGGTAGTCGCACAGACTGTTCTTGTGACAATGCCATGTATAAACATCTCAGTGTTTGTTTTATTTCCCAGCACATTTCATGTCAGATATCCAGAAGGGGTGGGCATCTGGGATGCTGATGGCATCTGCCCCAAATCAGACACAAAGACACTACTATCAGAATGTTCAGTTTGTCTGATCCTGCTGGCTAGAGAAAGCACAGTGGATCACCCTGGYCCTGGAAGATTATTTGAAACATATGGTGTGGTCAGAGCCTCAAGTTTGGGTTATTATTCTGATTTAGATTGCAGTGATCAGGTGTAAGACGGGAATGGTTGTCAGGGATCCCCAAGTAGCACCAGTCACCTGATTTGCATTGTGTTGATTTTGGCGGGCGTAGAGTTAATTTTCTTCACCGTATGGGGCTGTGTTTTGGATTTCTGCTGGACACAGGGTTGATAATATAGAGATGGGTGTTTTTTTTATTGCTGAGCAGGGCTTACACAGAGACAAGGCCTTTTCTGCTTTTCATGCTGCCATGCTGACAATCCAGTTGGGGATGCATGGGAGGTTGGGAGGAGACACAACTGGGACAGATGGCTCACTATGTTATGTTCCAAACCATATGACATCATGCTCAGCATAYAAACTGGGAAGAAGAAGGAAGATAAGGTGGATGCTTGGACTGATGGTATTTGCCTTCTCAAGTAACCATTGCATGTGATGAGGCCCTGCTGTTTTTCTTGTGTGTGCAGCTTTTGCACTCCCTATTAAATTGTCTGTATCTCAACACGTGAGTTTTTTTACTCTTAATTATGCTATTCTCTCCTCCACCCCACTGATGGGAGAGTGAGGARGCAGCTGTTTGGTACTTGGTTACTGGCTGGGCTTAAATCACAACAGTATCTTACCATTCCTTTTCCTGTTTCTTGACCTTACATTCTATTAATATCTCTCTTTCTTTGCCCTTTTCTATTCCCAGATAAACAGTCCTTTAACTCCAACTTTGCTACGTCTGTGTCCAAATTTGGCTTATCTAGTGGTGGTACCTAGGCCCTCCCTTCCTTATGCAGTATCACAGATGGGGTTACTGAGGCACTGCCTGCCTTGCTGCTCCGCTGCCATTCAGCTGCCTGGGATATTTGGTTGCTTCTCTCAAACCTCTCCCTTAGCCACCCACTCAGTACCTCAGAGTGCTATCTGTAACTCTTGTAAACTTCTCACTCTTTTATTTATGACCTCCAGCAATCTCTCCTTTTACATTTAGCAGCTTCTCCTGTCTTGTTTAGTTAGCTTAATCTCAGGTGCGTGCTGAGTCAGTGCCTCGGACAATTGCTTTTAAACCTAGCGTAAATACCTACATTCAGGCACCGTGGGACAAAAACAAACAAACAACTGTGCAGAACTGTATTTTAAAATATATTATTTTTAATTTAAAAAACATCCTTAAGATAAATCTAATAACAAATATTTACAAGACAAACTAACCTAGTTAGTAAGCAATTATTTAGGAGAGTTAATGATATTATGTATGGTATTAAAATTTATTAGTGATAGGAAAAATAACTTATTCTTATTTAATAAATTCATAAGCTGGAACATTTGGATTTCTTTTAATARGCACAGAGATTATTTTTTGTCTCATTCAGTATCTACTCTGGCTTTTGACTTTCCTTTTGCAAGGTAAAAAATGGAGAGTCTTTTTCTCCTTGTAGGACMGGCTGAGGATGAATTAAATCAAGAATGTTCCAAAGGCATACAGCACTCATGCATTGGTCAAGTAAACTGCAAACTGGATTCAATTAATAGAATATAAATACACAATTGTTCYTTCATTTTTAAATTAAAGTATTATACAGAAAATAGAAAAATGCTTAAGAAATAAAAACCCTGACACATTTTTYACATGTTCACAGTTGGAGAAGACATAATTGTTTTCATACAGTTTGATTCTTTACTAGAACTTTATACATATGAGATGAGATACATGTTTTTTTGCCAGTAAAAAAAGAAAGATTTGAAAATGAAGCACTATTTATGTTCTGTGAGACTGACACTGTAAAGGTCTTAGACGCTGTTTTACTGAAATGTTACAAATCTAAATTCATTAGTGTTAATAAATTAGTCCTGGACTATAAGTTCAACAATGATAATTGAAAAAAATAAACAACCAAAATATAATACATCTTTTTAATCAATTTGATTTTGGATTCTATTTGTATTTTTTCTATAATTATGTTTTAATTTTTTTCTTCTTTTGATTATATTTCTGATTTAACTTTTATCTCTAAACCTTGCTACATAATTTTTTTTAAATAGTCATTTTTCCTCTACTGTATTTTAATTTGTTAATTTCTTTCATAAACTGTAATTCAATAGAAGTCAAAACTTGAATTATTTTAATTACTAGTAGTTCAATATCTGTACTAAATTACCTGTGTCTAGTTTCTTAAGAGATATCCAGCCTACCCATCCTGCTTCCTCCTTGTTCAATCCCAACAGTGTAAAGTTCCATGAGATTTCTCCTTTTTCTGGGATGCATAATTTTCCCTTACTTTTAACAAAAGAGAAAATCATAGTACCTAAAAAATTCAAAAGTGAGGAAATTAAACTTTATTGCAAATGGGCAGTCTATTTAAGCAGCTAAAAAGCCTATCAAACACTGAATGGTCTAGAAATTAACATTCAATTAACATTGAACTATTATTTTTTTCACTACTGAAAGGCTAACACAGTAGAAGAAACAGTGCTGTAAATGGGTAATTAAAGTGCAAACTGAGATATTTCTGTAACTATATTTAATTACCTCACTAGTGTTAYAGAAAATGAATTAAATTGAAAGGATTAAAGTTTGAAAAAGCCAAATCTCATCTAAGATTTGTGAATTCAATAATTTTAGTTCAGACATTGTTTCCTTGGCAATCATTGCAAGCTTACTATATGTACCTGAAATGTGCTTTCTCAGGTCCTTCAGAAATAGGAATTTTACGAAGGATTGTGTAATTTCATGACTAATTTCTGGAATTGCTAGTTTAAAATATTGTAAGTGCAAGCATACTTTTACATTTTAATGTGAATAAATAATAAAAGAGAGATACTCATAGGCASTAGACAAGAATTTGCATGGAAAATCAGCTAATGTATTAAAAATCTAAAATACTATTTTACAATGTAAGCTTAGTACCACTACCGATAATGCTAACAATTAAATTGTAAGAGAGCAATCACATGACCTTTTATTCTCGGCACTTGTAGTCTCTGTGTTGGAAGTGAACSATAACTGTGACTGTAATCAAATTTACTTTTCCACATGGAGATTTTGACTTTTCTCAGTTTCAGTGGAAAAATATCATTCAGCATTTAAAAAATACAATTTCTTAAGATCAACGCCTTAAGAAAAAAAATCTGAAGTCTGTTTTAGTCGTCTGTTCTGTAGGGATTTTTAATTTGTTTTGTTTGTTTGTTTTTACTTATTACAGATAGTAGAATCCTTCTCTGCTATTATATTGCATCCTGTACTACTAAGTTACAATTATCTGTTAAAAATGCGAATGGTTCTTTATTTCATTCATATCAAGTAATAAGTACATATTRTGAAATTATTTTTGACTTTTGTCTTTCCTTGTTAAAAAAGGTAGAAACATTTGCATAATCTAAACTTAAACTTCAAGACTTTGATTTTTGTGTCATCTGGGACAATGATATTAAAAGCATCCTGTTCTAACCAGTCAAGGCATTCCATTCCCCCCTAATCCTTTTAATCCAAGTAAAATAAAGAATATTCCCAGAATTTTCACAAGAAAACCTATTTATTATCATTCAACATTGCTTCCTATTTTTTTTAATCTGCTTCACACATTTTAATATATATCTCAGTAAATATAGATTTGGGGCTGCAATTTACTGCATGATATTTTTGACTAATTGTATGAACTACTGAAATTTGTGATAGCACGCTCTAAAAGATGAGGATCAAACATTGTATGGAAAGACATTATTCATTTCTATATATAGCATAAAGTAGTTTTCTGTTCACAAAAAACATAGCACAGCTGCCTAGATAAATTAGGAATGCTGTTGGCTGAAGTGGTTTTGTGAATCATCGTTCAGCAACATTGCCAAAGACAGGATATTGATGCTAATGAACCAATAATGTGTGCAAGTGAGGTAAATTGCCTGAACTACTTATTTAGATCCCGGGTTAAATCTAAGATATAATAAATTGTTTGTAGAGTCTTTTTCAATTGCATTGTTTTCTGCAAAACATTACTAATAGATATTCTTTGATAAATTAATTGTTAATACAATGGATAATTTATCCTAATTGACAATTTCAAATTTTTTTTAAGCAAACGATTTATTTAGTTTTACGATAAAACCTGCTTCAGTAAAATAGAAAACAAAATCAAAGCCAAAACTCTATAAGTCATATTTTACTCCAGATGCAAAGCAAAATATTGCAAGTGAATTCCCCCACTGCTCCAAGTAGATCACTTTATATTGCAGCAAAGGTGACCAATAGTATTCTGGGCTGCGCCAGTAAAAACAACATCAGTAGATCAAGGAAGATCATCTTTCTTTTCTACTCTGCACTCTTGATGGCACATGTGAGCTGCTGGGTGTAGGCCTTAGTTCCTCAGTACAAGGGAGATCCAGATATATCAGAGCAAGTCCAGCAAAGGGTCAGGAAYGTGATTTAGGTGTTGGAGCGCATGTGATGCAAGGAGAAATTGAGAGGGTTTATTATCACTTATTACTGCACTTAAGTACCTGGGGGTGGGAGTAAAGAAAAGAGAGTCAGACCTCAGTAGTGTTCAGTTAAGAAACAAGAGGACATGAAAACAAACTGAAATACAGGAAATACCATTCATATGTGAGAAAATAATATTTTTACTATGAGGGTTACTAAGTGCTGGAGCATGTTGATCAGAGAGGTTGAAGTGGTCTCCATTCCACTAGATACCCAATCCCTAACCTGACACAGCCTGCGGCAACTTACCTTGGCTCAATATGCTTTCAGAAGAGGAGTTAGACTAGACAACTTCCACGGTTTCCTCTCAGCTTCTATGATTTTGTGATTCAGCAAAACTCCCCTGCACTAAAAATAAGAATTTTTCAGAGCAGAASACTATTTTATTTTTTAAATGTGAAGTTGGAAATACATACACATAAGCAGGTGTCYAAAGCTCAGACCTTTAGGAAGATTTACAAGATTTACCTTTAGGAAGATTTAGCAAGTTAAAAAATGAAATATGATTCTGGTCCTTCGCATTCCTTACCATGTTTATTTCTATTATTTCTGAAAGCTTTTGTTTCTTGCATCAGTGGTTCAATTAATATCATTGAGCTTTATTTACCTAAAATATAGTTGTGAGCTAGCTTTTGAATGTTCAGAGCATTTGTCATTTGTTAGGAGTTGTAGGTACCTTCACAATGTAATTTATTCAGTCTAAATAAATATGTCCATATTAGTGAGGATGTGCCTATCTTTTTCCATTAACAATAGAGAGACTACAAAGCCTAGGCAGTAAAAGAGTAACAGGCCTGTAACTTTTATATGGATGATATAAAGTGAGATGAATAAAGAACAAGACATGGGTAAGTCAGTAAAGTGCCCTACTTAAATTTGTATGCAGATGTGGA
Source organism: Cardinalis cardinalis (assembly GCA_014549065.1). Classification (NCBI taxonomy): domain Eukaryota; kingdom Metazoa; phylum Chordata; class Aves; order Passeriformes; family Cardinalidae; genus Cardinalis; species Cardinalis cardinalis. The sequence goes on along the minus strand of JACDOX010000400.1, from coordinate 65,437 downwards.
TGTACTGTCAAAGGTAAAGTGTCTACAAGATCCTACAGTGCTTTCACTGGGAACAGATACTCTGGGCTCAATTTAATTGTGCCAACCAAATATTCAGTATTTTTTGACATACTGAGGGCATCTGAGAAATCCTCAAAGAACTTGCAGGCACTTTATGGCATAGACACAATTTGATAATCCACGCCATTCTGGGGGCCAAGCATTTCCCATGGAGACTCTGGGAGTTTGTATTGCACCAGATACCTCTGTCTGCRTGACTGAAATGAGTCTGTCAAAAGAATCAAGCATTCATAAACTGTGCCACAGTATTACTGAACTTGGTCCAGAACACGCTTAAGAAGTTACTCTATGTGTAATTGTATTTTAAAATACACGTTCATGTATATTATAGAAATTCTGAACAAGTTATTAATGAGAAACAGCACACTCTAGGGAGGTATGCAAAACTGAAAAAAGGCCATAGTGACATAATTTAGCATATTAAATGTTGGACATGAATATAACCTCTTGACACAGGATAGTATCTTGAAGAACATTTAGAGAAGAAGTGTTATCAATTATTTAAATCTTATACTTTGCACCTGTCACAGTAGAAGATATTTCCATTAATAAAATAAATGAAAAAATATCCATCTAGCCTTGCCATGTGAGCTTGCCAATGTAGCTTGTGGTTTATCAGAGTAGGGGAGCATATTTTCTTCTATCTTATTTTTTATTTGGTTTTTTTGGTTTTGTTGATTTTTTAATATTTTTCCATAAGTAGCAGAAACATTAAATATATTTATTTATATAATTTATATAATGTAACATATTTTATGTATAATATTTTATAATAATTTCAAACTCCAGTTAAGCACAACACAATTAGAGAAGAGATATTGGCTCTTTAAAGTGAAGGTTTTTGATGGATCTCCCACAAGTTTATTGTGGTGTTTATGTCTAGGAACTTTTGTCTCCAAAGCCAGTGGGGAATCGTGCTTAAAAATGGAAAGCACAGCGAGTCTCCTAGCTGTGTAAAGATCATATCATTCTCATCCACTGTTATCTATTTTCATTCAGTTAGTGGTTGATACTTTGTTACGTTGTTATTACTGAGGGAAAATTAGATGCACAATATTTTCTATGATATAATGTAAGATATATTGCCTATTATATGAAATGGATTTAATAAACACTAAATATTTAGAATCAATTCAATTTTGAATTTTTTTAAACTGTAGAAAAGGTGGGGTCTCACATGAGCAAATATTGCAGAGATTTTGGATACATAGCTTATAGTAAGTACTTCTTTATATACATGTGCATATATCCAAATGTCTTCCCTATTGTCTTCCTATATTTTTCAGTACATCTCGACCTGACTACTGGAAATACTTCCCTTCTTCCACTGTTTCCACTGCCAGAGGGCCCAGAAACACTATGATGAAAAAAAGACCAGGGATAAAATATGACCATACTTAATGCTAAGTACAATGTTCACTTGCTATTTGGAGTTTGGCTTGGTTTAATGGGATGAGAAAAAGGCCAAGTACTTGCAGCAGCTGTAGTAAAAAAAGAGATGGAATAGGTAAAAAAGGAGGGAGCACAGCAGGTGGTGTTGCCTCTTTAGATACTTAGAGATTCCCTCACAGTACCTGGGAGACTGGTACAAATACTTCCCACTCTTGTTCACTAAAGGCTTATTTTCTTCTCTAAGATAAATTAATTTAGTTAGTAATGTGCAAAATAAAAGTATCAGAAACTCCTGGAAAAAAAGACAAAGCTAAAGCAACAGTCCCTCAAGCCTGTTGGCATCATGTTGGTATTATGTTGCTCAGGCTTCCTTCTCCTAGCTGGTAACATTTTGTGGTTGCAGACAGAAACTGTAAGTTCTGCATGCAACCTTTTGAGGTGGTTTATGACTAAAATCAGTTATACTAGGTAATGTATATTCCCAGGATATGTACTCTAAGTATATATAGATATATATAATGTATATATTGCAGTACTGTATATTGACCACTTTTAAATTCTGAATTAATTTCTCCTCCTACCTCTTTCTGAAACACCTATGTTTTATTTTACACCCTCACAGGCAACTGAACTGAGACCACAGCAGGGAAGGAGTGGTTAGGGCTCAGATCTTTAGATAGCTTGCTATCTAAAACAGTAAGTAAACTGGTGGTACAAATGTATCAGACATTKATAAAAATCCTACTAATGTATATGTCTTTACATGCTCAATTGACTTTGAAAAATTATCCTTAGGTGCTTGTGTAATATAAGCAGTTTACAGCAGAGTTGGGAGTCAAATCCAATTTTGCTAAATATTAGATTAAGTTCCTTAATCACTAGAAAATCCTTCACTTTTGGCCTAAAAATCTATTTAATTCAACACCTTGCCTCAAGAAAAACAATGTTTGAGGCATTCTGTGCAGACTTATGTGAATGTTTATCTTCAGCAGCAGGCAATTAGAAAGGAGAATAATTTATCTTTTCTTTTTCATAAATTTGTAAATATCTAAAATAGACTATGAACAAAATTTCTGTCCATGCTTTCCAAAAATATAGTCTGTTTATCCATTTAACAGAGTATTTTTTATAGACACTACTAGGAATATGYGACCACTTTACATCTTCTCATCCCCCCTCCCATAATGAGCATTCCTGTGCTCTGCCTTTTAACATTCCTAGTGCTCTCTTTGCCAGCAGGCATTCAATGCTGCAAATTGAAACACATTGGCAATCCATTTCACTTGCACGTTCGGGCCATTTCCTCTGCATGGAGCAGAGAACGAGCTGCAGCTCTAACTGAGAGTATCAATGYCTATGTAAGCAAAAGAAATTAATGGATCAAACGTGCTTATATTCTGTATTTCTGAGCATAGATTCCTCTGAGCAATTAACTACTCTTGTTTAATTCTGGATGTGCTAATCTATAAGAAAATACAGGCAAGGTCACTCAATGATGCATTCTTCAGCTTCTCTGAACAAGGTTGTCTGGGATAATAAATGCATATTTTAGTTTTGTTTCTGTCTTATGTTGTTTTTCTCACATGGAACTGGGAAAAATAGAAAGTACACAAATATGATATCCCAATGGGAAGAGATAAAAAGAGAGCGCAATGTTTCATAGTGTAATTTCTTTACTGAATGAGACTAGTTAGGAAAGGATCTGATTTGTTCTAAATATCTCTATATATTTTCCCATGGTTCTTTTTTTGAACAAATATCAAATAGAAATTGACAGAAAAGTAAAGGCAATTCATGGCATGCAAAAGCAAGGCTTTAGGAAGTCCTTCCAGTACCTAGAGGTATGCATGGAACTTCTCCCATCATTATTCCAATTGATTATTCCAAATTTCAGTATAGACAGATGAAATCATAGCTTTTTTTACAAAGTAATGTTTTATGACAGATTTCACAAAATCCTTCTTGAATACTCAAATGTAGCAAATACGAATGCTAGGTTGACCAAAGATGATAATTCTCTATAGARCTCTTTCTCAAATTTCCATGACTTAGCAACAACGTTCTGTCACTTTTTCTGAATAACTTTTTTTATTCATTTTATCTGAATAACTTTTTTTCCCCATTCTTCCGTCCTTAGTTTTGTTGCTATGTCAAAAGACTGCATTCAAGACAGATTTTTGCATTTTGGTATTTTTTTCCCAGTGAATTATTTTAATAGACACTGCATATACCTTAAATTTGTGAAAGATAATTACAAGGAATGTAATAAACATTTTCCTTTGAGTATGATATATATACAGATTGTCTTTTCATTTTCAGTGTTACCTTAAAAGCAATCTCAAAATTGCAAGACTGTGAAAAAGTTGACAGTCTATAACAGAAAAGTATTAAATTACAGGTGTTTGTCTTGCCACAAATATTGGTTCTAGATTCTGACACTGACATTGATGAGTTCTGTATATTGACAGCTCAAGACAAAAGACTGAAACACACAGAGAAATAATCCTCTAGACTTGAGTCTCTTGGCAGCAGAATATTTGACAGCCCTAATTATCTTGACTGGAAAATGGATGTCTATGAGCTTAGATAGGTTGTGATATTTTACAAGTTAGTCAAAACTTAGGCTATAAAGAATGTGAATCTGGTTTCTTGGGGGAAAGATTGTCATTGCCTACATAGCAAAACTCGAAAAATATTGAAAACATCTTACTTGATATAAACTTCACAATTTTTTTTTCTAAATAACTTTGAAGTGAAGTTAGACTACTGCTTAACTTTGGATGACCTTGTCAGAGGAAGATATTTAAAAAAAAGGTAGATATTAAGATTGTAATGTAACTCAGAGGCCATAAGTCTAGTTGCCACAATCCCTGTGTTTTTTACCAGATTGCCCAGGAACTGGTTCTCGAACAGGAAAGGAGCTCCATGAATGAGTAATTATATTTGTGTCCTTATGAATATTTTCTGAACTTTACAAGTAAAGTCTTCAAAATCCCTAATTTGAATATCTGTCATACAACAGTCATACTTATTCTTGTACTTCACACAGGAGTATGTAAAAAGCACTTTATGTATAGTGTACATGAACTTATGTCAAGCAATTTAAGATTTTAGTGTCACTATGAGCCTAGTTAGAACAAACTCAATTACAACAGTGATGTTTTGTAAATATGTTTTATTTCTCCTATGATTGAGACAGAAAAGGATGTTTTCAGTTCTTTTTAGATACAAATAGCAATGAAAAACACAATAATCTTTTAAGAAATCATCACTACTCTTGACATCTTCACTACATCTTCATCTACATCTCTACATCTTCACTACTCTCATCAGCACGTTTCCATGTTCTCTGTGTGATAAAAATTTGTGTTAATGGTACAGTAAAATTTGCTATATGTACTAATGTATACAGAAAGCCTCTTCAGTGCTGATCGTCTTCTGATCTGCATTTGCTTGAGCATGCAGGAATTAAATTCTCCTTTTCTTTCACAGCAACATTTGAACCTTATTTTCAAATACTTCTATAATTTTCTTCTAAATTGCATTGACTTCAAACTATATTATTATCTAACATTACCCAAAATGGTTTTTATCTACTTCTACAACTTCTAAACACCAGTTAATGTAAGATAAATTTTAGTAGGTTTCTTTCTTTCTTTCTTTCTTTCTTTCTTTCTTTCTTTCTTTCTTTCTTTCTTTCTTTCTTTCTTTCTTTCTTTCTTTCTTTCTTTCTTTCTTT
>JACDOX010000400.1:2922-60151 GCA_014549065.1 Cardinalis cardinalis | reverse complement strand
TTCTCTCTCTCTCTCTCTCTCTCTCTCTCTCTCTCTCTTGCTCTCTCACTCTCCTTTTCTCCCAGTGCCAGGGAGGTTAACATTAACATTATTAACTATAATATAACACTTTTTGGACATAAAGAGCAAGGAGACATCTAAAACTAGTGATAGGTCCTGACATGCTACAGGAAGATTAAAGTGATGAAATCCAAGACAAAGTAAGTGAGAAAATTAAGTGGGCTCAAATCACAATGTGCTGCATGACCTTAAAGACAGACATGATGAACCAAACACAAAAAGAGAAAATAATTAAATAAGGAAAAAATGTCTGCTTAGTGAAGATCTCTGATCATTAATATATATTTAAACAAAAAAAATCAACTTAAAAATGAAGACAATTTAGTAAGACAGATGAGCACAGATCAAACTAATATTAAAAATTGAAATTTGAAGAACACAAAGAATACATTAAAACCATCCGCCTTTCATGTTTACTATACTATTCCCTGAGAAAATTGGCACCCTTTACTTTTTCTATGATTTTAATATGATCCTTGATCATGGACAAGTACCTAACATAACTGTGATTGATTTTTTTTTACACATATTCTCACTTTGGTAYTTAAACATCATAGGTGTTACTGCTTTTTCCATCTGGATTTTAAATATTCAAATAACTGTCAATGGCACAACACAGTTTGCATACAGTTTGTATATGATAACCAAAATAAACTCTCTTGTAAATTAAAAAATCTAGGATGCTAGGAATTTCAATAATGTTTGTCTTGCCAATAATGTTTTTGCGATTTTTTAATGAGTAAACTTTTTTTCTTTTTTTTCTTTTCTTTTTTTTTCCCCCACATGGATTAGTTGCTTTGTTTAGAACTCACATAGCCAGCCACAAATGTCAAGACATGACATCCTCAAGTTCTCCTTTTTTAAATGAAGCCCTTACAGAATGCAATTCATATGATCCTAAAATAAACATCTAACATTATTTGGATTAAAAATCCTATCTTTTTTTTTCTTATTTTTTATCAAAGGTATCTTAAAGTGACCATGTCAGAGCTTCAATCTAATCTGTAACTATAGTGCAGTCATAGAATGGTTAATGTAGGAAAAGACCTTTAAGAACAAGTCCAACCATCGACCTAGTACCACCATCATGCTCACCACTAAATCATGTCCTCAAGTGTCATACCCATATGCTTTTTCAACACTTCCAGGGATGTTAACTACAACCTGGGCGATCTAATCCAATTCTTTAGAACTCTTGCGGTTTTTTTTCCCAGATATCTGATCTAAACTTTCCCTGGCACAACTTCAACCCACATCTTGCTACAAGATCCTTTCAGGGCATTGTAGAGAGTGTTAAAGCCTTCCCTTCCTTTTCTCCAGACTAAACACCCCAGGTTCCTCAGCTGCTCCTCCTAAGACTTAGGCCCCTGACCCTTCACCAGCTTTGTCACCACCCCCGACCCTTCACCAGCTTCTCTGGACAGGCTCCAGCACCTCAAAGCTCTTCCTGATTTAGGGGCCCCTGAACTGAACACTGGATTTGAAGGGAAGTACAGAGGGACAATCACCGCCTTGGTCCTGCTGGCCACACTATTTCTGATATGGGCCAAGATGCCATTAGGCACACATACTGGCTCAGGTTCAGCTGGCTGTCAACAAATTCTGCCMGGTCCTTTTTCCTCTTGGCAGCTGTCCAGCCACTCACCCTCAAGCCTGTAGCTCTGCATGGGGTTTTGATCCAAGTGCAGGACCCGACACTTTGCTGGTGTTGGGCTGCTTAATGCAAGACAGAAATTATCTGTGAAAGTCTTCAGTTATGTCTACAGCACTGTATTCACTACACAGATAATTCTTGAATCTTTTTGAATGCCTAAATAACCACTTTTCAAGTATCATGCACTTATGTCTGGGTACCTACAGCACAAAGTATTTGGTTGCTTGTATTTAGTTGCCTAAATACAAGCAATACAGTGTTGGATATACTGTGCTAACTGTTTTCATTGTAAAAATAATTGATCTGATCTGCAGTCTAATCTGATCACAATATCTTTTTTTATAAATTAATATTGTGGAGTTTTAAATATTCTTAATGCCTCTTAGTATTCTAAATTGAACAAAAAACTAGTTACCTGACTGCAAATTTTGAAGATAAAAAGATTTGGAACTGAGTGACAAAATGAATGCAAATATTAAACCAGAACTTTTAAAAATTATTTTGGACACTATGACATCTAATTAAATTGCTCCTTTGTCTCTTCAATATAATGATTTGAACTAGAAGCAGATCTAAACACTCAAAATGAAACAAGCAAGATTTCACATTGCACAGATTATATATTTCTGAATGATAGGTTTGTAAGTCAAGACCTTTGGATACTACCGGCTTACATAGAAAAATATGATGCTTTAGTGTCCCAATCATTTGAGGTTTTACAGTCCATAATCTAGAGGAAATAAAATTTGTGCTTGCCATAGTGTTGATTAGCAGTAGCTAATAAGGTTGAGTTTCCAGAAATTAACCTTCATACAGAGCAAGAACTAGAGAACATAATTTGCTTGCTTTACCATTAATTTTCATTGTAAAAACAGCTGTGTCTAAGTACATCTATTTTACAGGTACATTTTATTTTCAGGCACATGGCAGAATTCTACGGGATATCCTGTGCAGGGCCAGGAGCTGGACTTCCATAATTTTTGTGGGTCCCTCCCAGATCAGCAAATTCTGTGGTTCTACCATAAACTGTTTCAATTTTGTGARTGATTTGTTGAAAACAAAACAGATGTTAACATAAGGAAGCGCAGAATACTGTCTTCAGTAATAGGCTGACCTTGACTGGCTGGCAGATAGACATCCTGACTGTCTTTCAATTCTCCTGCTCAACAGGAAAGGGAGAAAATAAGACAAAAGATCTTGTGGGTCAAGATAAAGATTGAAACTGGGGGAGGTGATATCATGGAACATCTGTATAGTGAAGGACTACAGACTATGGGGGGACACCCTCTAACAGGGAAAAAGTGCAAGGAGAAAGAAGTGGCAGAGAGGAAGATTTGCTGACCGCAAACCTTCATTCCCAGGGGACAGGAGGACGGGCGGATGAGTTGGGTATAAAGGAGTCAACCTGAGTCTGGGGATAAAGGGGGTTGAGGGAAGTGGGGAAGGTATCCAGACTTTTTGGTTTTTTTTTTCTCTTTCTCTACCCAAATGTTTATTTGTTGGCAATAAATTAAAATTCATTTTCCCAAAGTCAAGTTTGTTTTGCCTGTGTCAGCTGTTGGTAAGAAACCTCAGTGTCTTTATCTCAAATTATCAGCTTTTTTATCTTATTTTCTTTCCCTGTATTATTGAGAAGGGGAATGAKAAACAATCTGGGTAGATATCTAGCAGCTGGCAAAGGTCAACTCATTACACTTACTTGTGAGTACAAACATATTTTTGTGGTGTTTGATGGGCTTTAACAACACATATGAAACACAGGTGAAAGCACTTGGTAAGAATTTTTCAACCTGAAAAGTACCAATCTGTGCCTGTTGGCATGAGATGATTTCTAGAATTTTCTGATAACAAATATCCTCAGACAAACTGAGAACATTTATCAATGAAGTTTTAGCTTGATGTTAATTTTCAATATCCAAGCACTGTTTCTCAGTCTCAACAATCTCTCTAAAGCAGTAAGTGTTTTCCCTTAAAATATTGAAGCTTATATATTTCTACTGAAATAAGTTAATTATTACTGACATGAGGATAAAAGCAGTTTCTAAATAGCAAAAATAATGAAGAAGAAAAAATAATGTACATTTAATGTACAATGAACATTTCTTTTTTTGTTTTTTTCACTGAAAAAAAAAATTTAAATTAAATCCATCAACTCTGTAAGAAAGTAACATGCCCAGTACTTAAACACTTACAGAACTGTTTCCTAAGTGGAAAGAAATCAGAAAGCAAACCAGAAAGTCATAGTTTAAAAACAGATCCAAATGAATAAATTTTCTTATTAACGTTACTGAAAARAAGAACACAAGCTTTTGCAAAGTTTGAAAGCCTTTTAAAGTAATTTTTTGGCATCTGTAGCAGTGTTTCAATTACTGTGTGAAAATCTGGCAAGTTCCTTTTTAAAAGCTTAAGAAAATCTCATATAACAGATAGATCTAACCCACTCTAATTTGCACAAACCCTAATGATTTCTGAGGTCCTAGCTAACTTAAACTTATACAATATTTTTCCTCTTATGACACGTTGGGAAGATATGTTTGTAGTCATATTTTTATTGGCACTAAGCTCTGTTATGTAGACGCACATTAATCTTACACTATGTGACAATTACTAAAGTAGAGGTGATTACTTACAATAGGGAATTTTAAGTGCATAATCAGTTTGAACTAAGTTTCTTAAATGAATATTTCATTGAAATGTCTCATTCTGAGTAAATGAAATAGTGGTAGATCTTGCAGTTCAATGAAGAGAAATAGAGTTTATTAGAGTTATCCAAAGATAGTCAAAGAATTAAAATCTATATTAACAACATTTTCTAAATAGTAAAAAAATGTTAGGAGATAGCAGACCATGAAGGTTTTCACAAAGTGAAATGTCAATTGTGTCACAAATTACCAACTCCTAGTTATTGACTGATATGCTAAAGGTAAGTAACAGTGCTGGGGAAATAAGTCTAGATAGTCAAAATTTCCTTGTATAGACCATTCAGATATACTAACAAGAATCCATTTACTATAGCAGTACTGAGTCCTTATCCGCCATTTCTTGTGAGGTGTTTCAGCCCTGCTGTACCTTATTCAAACCCAGTTAATATATATATGCTGTTTATAGATGTTGATTTTATGCATATATATATTTTATAGACACATATATTAGATATGTATGTGCATGTTTATTYGTGTCTGCTTGGACGTGTCTCTGTGAGATATGCTCCAATTTGCTTTTCCTTTTTTTGGGAGGGGCAGGTAGAAGGCTGGTTTGAAATGAAGAACAAAAAGAAATTTACCTACTGCAGTGCCCATACCTCCCTGACCTCCATTCTGCGTATTAGCCACTTGACTACTTCCAATTTCCAAGCAAGAATAAGTATTTTATTTTCAAAATGAATTTAAATCAGGATCCATATTTTTCTCCACTGAGTGGAAACGGGAGTGTTCTAACACAGTGACAGATGGCAAAATCAGTGTCTGTGTACTTCTACCATAATTTGCAAATGCAAAAGGAAAGAAAAAAATCGGAAACTATTATAAATTAGTCATTATTTTTTCCATTTTGTTTCTAGATGCTGGTTCAAGTGTCAAAAGAATAAATTTAAAACCATCTATAAAAGGGCAGTTATGCAAAAAAAGACTAGTGTGCGATGAATTAGACTCTTCCTATACAGCATTGAGCTGATTGCAAAACAAGGATGTAATTTCATGCCTTTACAACTAACATTTCAAAAAAGATGTAATTTGAATTTCACACTTGTCAGCAGTGATTATGATCTAGCTTAGCCTTTTGTCGGGTGAAAATGTTTTGACACTGGATTTATAAGTTTCTTAAAGATTCTTTCCTTCTGACATTAAGTTCAGTTTTGACAGTCACTTCTGATTAACTCTGGCCCATGAAAGTGTATTGGACATAACCCCATTAGTTTACCAGACTTTATGTTCTCTCTTTCAAAGCAGAAATAATACAGAGATTTTCTTTTATAGGGAGGTGATCTTCAATCCTTACTTATGACTCTCTTTAAGCAACACCAGTTCAGTTGGACTACTTATCATTCCATGTTTTGTCAGCCTGAGTCAAGGTATTAGAACATATGTGATAACTGCTGTTTTCTCTCATTCTTACTTTATATTATTACTTTACATTATATTGAATTGTCCAGGTGTTTAAGCAACCATTATATTCCATTTAAAATCAGTCAATACAATTAACATTGCCTTAAGAAATGGAGAAAGAACTAGTAACCTCARCAGACGTATGCAATGCTGCTTGAAATCATGATGAATAAGCATCTGTGATGAATTGGTAGATAAGACAAAATACATGGGCCTCTCTTCTGAAGTTACAGATGAAATAGAGATGGGCTACCAAGAGATTTAAAGTGGCACTGCAAAGCTGAATGAACCCAAATAAACAGCTGAATCTTGCTCTCCAGTATAACCATTTTAAGGTGGTGATATCATGCAGAGATATCACTTCATTGATCCTGAAGATAAAGGCCTCCATAAGGAATACACAACTAATATTCAGTTTTCATGAAAGCATTATTTCCTTTGATTGCTTCAAAATAATTGCTTCATCAATCAGCAAATTATTTTCATGCATTTTATTGGTTTGGTTTTTTTTTTTTTCTAAATTATGGATCATCTAACATGACCCCGTCAATTATATTCTTTCCGGAGTCTGTAAATTAAAAAAAAACATCAAATCATGACCCACAAGATGCCAAAACCTAAATAGAATAAAATTATAATTAATTCAATTACAATGTTTTGTTTGCAGCTGTATTTTCAGTTTTAAGTCTACCAAGCATTTACCATTAGATTTTGCATTATATAAGTCTCCTAACTCAAATATATTATAGTATGTAGTAGTGTTTGACAGCAATATGTAAATATACTAACCTTACTAAATTTATCAGCCAGATGTGTTGCTTTAAAAGAAAGTAGTCAATTCCTTCAGTACATCCACTTTCCTTAGTCTAATTTTGATTTTTATTAATTGTGCTGCCCCACACAATTTATTTTCTCTATCCCTCTKTTTTTGTTTTAATCAATTTGTATATTAGGTCAATATTTTTGCAGGTTATCTCCAAATTGGCCAATATTGGTTTTCTTTTTTTCTAAGCCCTTTTTTGTTATTACTTGTTGTGAGACACTGGAAGGATTGCTGGCTTGAAACATTTTGGGTGCATATGTGTGGGAGAAAGGGCAAGTGGGGCCGTGCCCTGGTGAGGTGATGCTCTGTTCTGCACGCCCCACCCTCTCCAGGCCTGTACGCCATCCCTGCAATGGCCACCAATCCTTGGAACACCAGAGGCAATACTCCACACTTGTCCCTGGAGCCCCTATCCCAGCTCCTGAGTGGCCAAATGACCAAAGTCCCACCTGGGGGTAGGACCCAGGAAAGCCAAGGAGTGCTTAAGGCAAAGCATGAAATGAGCATATCTTGATCCCATCTCCTCATGGAATTTCTGTCAGTAAAACGCCACTGGAACCAGGACTGATAGCTGTACTTGTTCTTTGCTATATCTTTTCTGTATTTCTCCTCTCTATGCTTCTAATTTCCTCTTCTTGGAATTTTGAATTACTTAAAACTGAATGAGCTTGAAGTTTTGAGGAGGCTAAGCTAATGCTTTGTGAACTGATTTATGTCGATTGAGTGCTGCTCTAAACTTTTGCAGATCTTTGGTTTTCTGAAGTTGACAGTAAAGTTTTTTGTTGTTTTGACCTCTTGAGAATATCTTGAAGGTATTTCTCCTGTGTGTCTAGCTCAGAGTCCATGAACAACTGTAAGCCATGCTAACAATCCCATTGAATGAGTTTTCTGGGGCCTTACAATTGTACTGATTATGTTACTATATATATCTACCAATGGAGTAATGTTAGATGTAGGATATTATTTTCAAAATATCCTACAGCTGTTATTTTCAAAAAATCTTTCCCAAAAAATGCTGTCTACAGCAACTTTCCTTCTGTGCTCCTTTCCTGTCTCTCCATTTTTCCAAAATTTTAAATCCTAATTATTACTTCTGTAAACTCTTCTTTTTTCTCATCTCTATTTGGTATATTTGTTGATGGTTTTGGCATTTCTTAGGTTTTTTTTAAGATTTGTACATTGAAGTGTTCTTGGGAGTCAAGATGAGAGAAATCAGAAAATTGAGGTCTTGTCAGTATATAAGAACAGAAATGACATCTCACTAATTATAAATAATTTTGGTCACTTAAAAAAGCATTTGTTGTACTTTGCCACCAAAATATTTTACATAAAACAAAATGTATGTTCTTCTAAAGATCAGTACTAACCTAATATTTTAGAAGTTAGTTTCGATGTAATTAGTCAGCTATGCCCAAAGGACACTAGAATGCGGACTCTATACTTTGATAAGGAACTAAAAAATAAACACAGTTGGTCTTAAAAAGCCTTGCCTTTTCTTCTGTAAAAGGAATTTGTTTAAGAATCTCCTAGTAAAAGATGTGAATGGAATTGACCATGCCATTCAGATGCCAAATACTGTGAGTATTGGTCTACTTTCTGCTCCCTCATTTGTGACATATCTTTAATTGAGTTGTGGAATCTTTATAACCCCAAGAAACAACTAAGTTTAGTTCTTTATTAATATAGCACTTGGTGCTGTAAGATCTTGAAGGACATTTTTCTACAAGTACAAAAGGATACTACATCGACGCTTGGCTTCTGTTTCCATTTAACCCACAGACCTGTGAAGAGTTAATCAGTTAGAAATAATTACTTCAGGTCATGCACAGAGACAAGGAGAAAAACCATATTGTGTCACAGGTTTCAAAATCAAGGCATTGTATCTGTCTCTGGGATAAAATATGATGCATTTGCATATGACAATTCCTTCAAAATTGTTTCTTAGGGTTGTAACTTCTAAGACTTAATAATATCACTTATATTATTAAAGTTTCTTTTTTCCAAAAGCCACTGCTCTCTTAGCCTTGTTTTTAGAGCAAGCATTCAAGGTCGTTTTTTTTATTTTAATGGCAACTGTATTGTCAATGTCAGCTTTAAAGTTAATGCAAGTTAAAAATTAGACAAGGTATGGTTCTCAGCTGTAAAGTCTATGCGTTTYTTATGTACAAACAATGTTTTTCTTTGTTTATTAATGAGTTTTCCACAAAATAAGTCCTTCAGGTCACCTTTTGGCTCTAGTGTTTGCAAATGTCATATAAATAGATATGTGTGACTAGAAAAAAAACATTCCAAAACAACATTGTAGACTAGTAGATATAAATACTAGACATGATAGACATGGGAGCTCAAGCAGATACAGTAACATCATGAAATACCATATTTTTTCCTTTAAATTTGCAATCTTGTAATCTTATAATAAAACAATTTTTTACCCTCTTTTTAAAAATTATATAGCTTAGTAGGAAATCCCAGCTGACTTTTCCATTTTTTTAGCTTTATTCTGGTTAAAAATCCTTTGCTTATACTGAAAATTGCCTGTGTTTTCAGTGTCCCCATTTAGTTCTAAGTGATTTGCAGTCTTTATACAATTTCTGTTTTAATGGTTTGGGCAGTGCAAAGTCCAAGGCTACACAGTGTCTTTAGAAGACTGTAAGGATTGTTTACTTATTTACTAAATATTTATCAGTGGGATTGAACTGATTTTTTTTTATAATTGATGTGAGAAGCTTACATAAGAAGAGGAAAGAGCAAGACAAAATGGGACTTTGTTCAGTTTAAAGAGGATTAGGAGGGAAAGATGCCACAGGGCATAAAATTGTGAGAAAAATTCTCCAGTTGGACTCAACAATTATTACTGTTAATTTTTTATAAAGCATTTTTCTTATCAGCGGAGTGGAAAATTATACACAAACAAGTTTACAAATTCAGAAAAAATAAGTGAGTAATTGGGTGGTTGAATGTGAAAATAATGGAAAACCACAAAAATCACAGAATAGGTTAGGTTGGAAAGGACCACTACCAGTCATTYAGTCCAAATTCCCTGCTCAAGCAAGGCCACCTAGAGCACATTGCTCAGGGCTGCAACCAGGTGGTTCTTGAATATCTCCAGTGAAAATGAGTACTTAATTCCTGTAATATTTATTATAAATTGGCTGTGGCTGGCAGGTACTGATTTGATAATGGTAGATTTTCAAGAGACTAGATTTCTCTTTTGGCTTTTTTTCCCCACCACACAAAACTGGAATCCCAGCATCACAAAAATAAGTGCCTGGAGTGAACAACAGCTCTGAAACAGTCTGGTAACATTGTGATTTTTGTCTTACATAAACAACTAACCTTTCACTTCCAAAGTTTGAAGTACCTCTGCAATAAAGGCATTGACTTTTACAAAGTTTTTTAGGAAGTCTGGCCTTTCACAATACACCCAGGAAAGGGAGGATGTTGGCAGTTATCTTCAAGAGTTCACCTCTTGCTTGCTTTCAAAGTTCTGTTTTTCTGTTCTGCACGTCAAGCAGGGCTTCTAGCCAGCAAATACTTCTGATTCAATAATTCCCTGACAGGCAGTCAGTGGTCCAGCTCGATCTAGAGATGTCAGAATACAGCAGAGCAAACACAAAAGAAATGCCAAGGAGAAAGACTTGTCATACTTCATCTTTATTAAAATTAATTTAATTTAAGGGGTATTTTGTTTGGGGTTTTTTAGGTATTATATAGTCAAAGCAGTAGTTCTTAAATTAGCAAAATTATGAAGCTCTTCATATTTCCTTCACAAAGTTCAGCAAAAAATGTAGTATCGTTGCTGTCATGATTTTCATTTTCATGACATAATTGACAAAAGAATAAATCAAATGTTCTGAACACAACTTCTTACTATGAAACAGCATTTCAGCTCCAAGTGAAAGAGCATAATGATCTGACAGATAAGCATTTATGATCTAATAATATTCCTACAAACAGAAACAGGCTCTTATTGCAATTAAATTCCAAGCTGTTTGTAATACCATCATATCAAATTATTTCAAATTTCTTTGTCTTTTTCAACAAAGCATAAAAGCCTGAAGGGATTAATTATCTTGTTTAAATAATAAAGGTCATAGAATCATAGCATGGTTTGGGATGGAAGGGACCTTAACAATCATCTAACTCCATCCCTCTGCCATAAGCAGGGACACTTTCTACCAGACGGGTAGAAGGCTGTTCAAAGCCCCATCCCACCTGGTCTTGAGCCCTATGGTTCAAGTTCAGCAGATATTAAAAAGTCTCAACCAATATAATTTTRACAGGTCTTCACATTTGTAAAAATATTTACTTTATACCTAATGACATTATTAAAATATTTATTCTGTTTAACTCTTGACAAAACAGTTAAGTGATACACTGAAATGCATCCTAAATGAAAGATAATAATTGCTTCTCAGGTACTCTTTAAAGCAAAGAATATACCGCAGTTAACCTCTCAGCATAGAAACAGCCTAATAAAAAGCTGATTTGGATTGCAACAAGTAAGGATCACCAGCAGAAAATCAAGATAGTACTGAGACATCGCTATTACACTATTCTTCTGGTAGATGAAGAACTAGAAAAACCAACTCTCAGTGTACATCTGTATCTCCMTGTGTTTCCAATTATCATGGTTTAACCAAAGGCAGCAGCTAAGTCCCACACAGCTGTTGTTTGACTCCTCACTCCCTGGTGGGATAGGTACAAGAATAAGGAAAAGGTAAAGCCCACATGTTAAGGTAAGGACAGTTTAATAATGAAAATAAAATAAAATATGATAACAGTAATAATTATAATAGCAGCAGTAATAGTAATCATATTAGGAGGAGGAGGAGGAGTAATGAAGAGCGAGAAATAAATCCAAAGAGAAAAACTTTTGCACAATACAATGGCTCACAACCAGCTGATCAATGCCCAGTCAGTCTGAGCAGTGATCGGTGCCTCCCAGACAACTCCTCCCCAGTTTATATACTGGCCAAAGTGTTGTACAATATGGAWTTTCCATCAAGCCAGTTCACATCCGTTGTCCTGGCTGTGCTCCTTCACAGCATCTTGTGCACCTGCTCACTGGCAGGGCATGGGAACCTGGGAGGTCCTTGACTTACAGTAAGCACCACTCAGGGACAACAAAGCATCACCGCATTATCAATATTATTCTCATACAAAATCCAAACCACATCATTGTACCAGTAACTAGGAGAGAAATTGGATCTATCTTAGACAAAGTGAGGACACTCATACTAAAGTGCACTCTTTAAAAGGTTCATGAAGTCAGTCTGAAAATATAGATTCTCATGAGATTATGGATTGCTCTTTAAAATGCATAATGTTCTAAACAATGAAAAGTTTAGTATGGCATTAGATAGTTTACTAGTTATAATCATGCAAGCTGTTTGTAGGCTATTTGTGAGACAAGCATGTGTGGTGATGATGAATGGATCAGAAACCTCGTTGCTGTGTGCTGCCTTAGCAGAGGTTGCATAGTAACCATAAATTTTCTCCCACTGACCATTAGAGCACATAGTTAAAGTAAAAACAAAGGCCATTAGAGTTTGTTGCAGCTCAGTTTTTATAGATTTATACATCAGTTAGGGAACTGAAGATTGTTCTGAGGGCAGAGATTAAAGAGTTGATAAATCAAGCTGTTTCAAACTTGAAAGCAATCTTTTGCTGGGCTGATACTCATTAACAATATACATTACAATTTGCTGCTGAATCACTAACAAGTGTTATCAGCATTTAGATGGAACAGGTATTACTTAGCAAATTTGTCCTAAACTAGCAATAAATATATAGCAGCATGGAAGTAATTTTTTTTATTAACAATGATGGCTGTGATTCTTAGTCATCAAGATCAAGGTGATCGTGTCCTTTGACAGGGAAACTGGAACAGAAGTTGAGATGTATCCTTTATTGCCTCTCTTTTCTATCTCATGCCAATGCTTCTGTCCCTACCCCCAAAGAGAAAGAAATTATCTCATCTTGGTACATTATTTTGGGGATCATTACCTGCTCCTCAAGATTTCCTTTATTAATGAGATTTTACTTCTTGCATGTATTTTTATGAATTTCTTTTGTCTACTCCTAGCTTAATGTCTGTAGTCATCAATAGTGCTAAGATACCATAAATATTACAAAATTTTCATACGCGATCACCTGTTACGTCATGATTATATGTTGATGTCTGGATTCACAGCAATCAGCTATGGAGCCTTGACCTTGTAGAGAGATCGATAGCTGAAGGATATACAGTATTTGAGGTTGAATTAGGAGTTGCATTTTTGAGATTATAGAAATCCAGATCCCTTACATATTTAATATTTCAGATTTCATATAAAAACATAATGGCTATGTTTGTTCCACTACACTACTGAATCCAAGGCACAAATTTATAAATTCCTGACCCCCAAATCAAGTAGCATTTTATTTGGTTGGCTTACATAAATGATACTTGCAACTAGACTCAGACCTGCCAAGTTTTTCATGGAAACTGTTAGTTCAAAACAGAACTAGAGATTAAGCTACCATTTAATATGCACTGCAGATAATCAGGATTGTTGGTCTCATTTTCATAGTGGTAAACACATACTTGCCAGCTCCTATGCTGGACTTTACGAAAAGTTCAGAGAACCTTAGTGCAAGAAAGATAAATGCTAATCCATCAATTCCATCTGCTCTTTGAAGGCAGCAAGTTTACCCAGCCAGAACTACTTAGTTTTACGTTGTACTGGAGGTACTATTTTCACTGTTGATTTGTTTGTAGCAGAAAATCCATACTCAGTTATTGCAACTACCATTGTAGCAACTCCCTTTTTCAGCTTCTGTGGTTTTTGGTAGTTGTTTTTTTGTGTGGTTTTTTTTGTGGTTTTGTTTTTTGTGGTTTTGATTGTTTTGTTTTTGTTTTGGTTGTTTTGGGGGTTTTTTGTTGTTGTTTTTTGGTTGGTTGGTTGGTTTGTTGGATGGTTGTTGGGTTTTTTCTTTTTTTTTTTTTTTTTCCTTGGAAGCAATTCCTCTTTGTAAATTAAACTGCTGTTATTATTCAATGTTTTCTGAGACCAATGCATCAGCAGGTGTATGCTCTTCAGTGTCATTTCCTGTGGAGGAATAGAATGTAAGAAAATAAAGATAGTGCAGAAGGTAGTCTCATACCTGAGGAGTTGCAGCTGCACTAATCACCAAAGATGAGGAACATGCCTGCCCTTAACAGGCCACAGCTGTGTCCAATAAGAAGATGAGTCCTACAAAAGAGTGGGTTAGCTGGGTGAGGAGAGTTGGAGTTTGTTGCCTGTGCTGTGAAGAATAAGCAGTCAGTGCTGTGAGGAGATGCTCATGAGAAATCACTGAGAGGATATGGGAGCACTGCAATAAAATGACAACAATTTCCCTTTGGCTGCTTAGTTAAATGCTAAGGGCTCCGCTGAGGCTTCTCTGTGTCCTCCTCCTTCCCAGGACAGGTTGGTAATTTTTTGCCACATTTATCTATAACAGTTTGACTTTATTGAGAAGTATCTGCCATGCACAGAGTGTTCCTTTGCAGCTCTGCTGCTCTAATATGATTTAGGCCCAGATGAGGTAAATTGTGAGCAAGAACAAGATGAGAAAAAGAAGCATYCAGTTTATTATCAGCTCATGTTGCTGTTACTAGTTCTCTATTACTCTATGGAATGCAAAGCAGGAACACCTCAGAAACTATTTCTGCTAGGTATGAATTGTATTTTTGTGAGGATTATGGGTCAAAATAGCTGGCTTTTCTCTTTTTGCTCAACTTGACTGTGATAGCTATATTAATTCACCTAATTCAATTGACATCATCAAATTAAAAAATATCATTTGTAAGCTAAACTAAAAGAGCTCCAGAGGGATCTTGAAAGGTTTGACATTTGGTTTGTGTGAACCTCATGAATTTCAACAAGGCCAAATGCAAGGTACCGCACCTGGGTTGGGGCAACCCCAAGCACAAACACAGACTAGGCAGAGAATTGATTGAGAGCAGCCATGGAGACGATGAAGGCATTGATGGGTGAGAACCTGAACATGACTCAACAATGTCTGCATGCAGCCCAGCGAACCCACCACATCCTGGGCTGCATCAAAAGGTGCGACCAGCAGGTCAAGGGAGATGATTCTCCCTCTCTAATCTGGTTTTGTTATACCCTGCTTGGAGCATCACATCCAGATCTGGGGACTCCAGCATAAGATGTGGATCTCTTAGAATGAGCTCTCAGGAGAGTCACTAAATTGATCATAGGGCTGGAGCACCTCTCCTATTAGGAAAGGCTGACAGAGTTGGGGGTTATTTAGGCTGGAGAGGAAAAGCCTTTTAAGTGACCTTATAGCAGCCTTCCAGTACCTAATGTGGCCTACRAGAAGTCTGGAGAGGGAGTTTCTCAAGTGCATGTGATGACAAGGGGGGATGTTTTCAAACTGAATAGGTCTAGATTAGATATCAGGAAGAAATTCTTTACTGTGTGGATGGTGAGACACTGGAACAGATTGCCCAAAGAGGTTGTAGATGCCCCAAGCCTGGAAGAGTTCAAAGGCAGGGTGAGTTCTCTTGAGCAGCCTGGTCTAGTAGGAGATCTCCCTTCCTATGGCAAAATGGGTTGATCTTCATGGTGCGTTATAACTCCTTACCATTCTGTGATTTTATGACTCTATGGAATTCCAACTTAAAATGTGTCTAGGACATGGAAGGTTGTGAAAGGAGGGGTGGACTGAAGCCACGTTTCTTATTGTCTACTTTGAACCATTTCCCAATGCCTGGAATTAGTTCTATTGTTGCCTTTTGCCCAACCTGGAAATTAAACTAAAGATAATTTTAGTAAGGAGGTAATATAAAAAAGGGTATTTAATGAAGGACTTCAGGGGCAGTTATGGAAAGATGTCCACAAAAGCCCACCCCTACAGGGACRACTACACATTTATAGGTTTTAGGAAATTAGCATAATTGATAAAAAGGACCAATTAGCAGGACAAGTGGTGATGAAATTCCCTCCCCAGGTCAAGCTCCCCCTCTGGAGCCCCCTCCTTTGGCAGTAGCTGTACTTTGTCCATGAGAATGTATCTCAAAGTGTTGTTCTTGGCTTTAGTTCCCTGGAAGAACCAAGATAGGACAGGGGTTTTTACTGACTGGGGCTTGGAGCTCTGGAATTTTGTCTTTCTTCCTAGAGAAAGGCCATGGAAAAGTACTGGGAAAACCTGTTACTAATAAAATAGGTGACAGAGTTAAAAAAAAATATGTGTGAAGAATACAGAGAACATACAAAGGAAAAAGGCAAAACCCAAGTGGCATCACTGTTGCAAAGCTGGATCTAGGTAAATACTTTAGGAAAGATTTGACCTCTGGAGGGTTCTGTTTTCCATAAAGGAAATCCAGGCAGGCAGAGAGGGGATCTAGTCAGAGAAATGAACCATGTCATGTGACAAAATGTCCCCTGCCCTGCCCCACTCGTTTCTTTTGGGGGTGCAATAGGGAAGGGCAGCAGGTGTGCCCCCATCACCCTGTGACACAAAGGGCTGTGGTTCCCCCTCCCTCTCCCTGCCAGGATCTATCAGGCTGTTCCCACTGTCTGTTTACTGTTTTGAATTCTTAGTACGCATTCTACACGTTGTCATTTGTTTCCCTCACTTTGAAATCATACGGAACTTCTGAGTGTGACCTTTCTTCAATGGAGTAGCTGTGAAGTCTCATTTCATGTATCTGTAATCCAGGTATTTATTGCTTTTTGCAGGGAAGATTTAATAGRAGAAAGCTGCAGTGAGAGCTCATACTACTTTCAAGTTTTGCTTTAGTAAGATACACATCCCTGATTTATTAGCACAATTTACTATTATATTGTAAGTAATTAAAGTAAAAACTCACTTGTCAAAATAAATGAGCACAGTATATTTTGTGTGGAGGCAACCTTGATGGCTAATTGGATTTGCGTCCTTAGTCATTTGCAAAAAAAAAGTCAGCAATGAGTCTTGTATTACCATGATTTTTTTTTCTTCTGAACTGCTTTACTAAGTGTAGTCAGAGTTTCATTTTATTATATATGCCTTTCAAGATGCAATTAGCAAGTTCCAATTCCATGCATTTTTTAATGAAACATTATGAAAATCTGAAATGTGTTTTGAAAACATCTCTTGATTACTTTGCTTTGGATTTACATAGCACCAGCTTGTAGGAGAAAATAAAAATCCAGCCTGATTACCCTTAGGCACAAAAATATTCAGTGTATCAAGGGAGAGAAGAGAATGTCATTTTAAGTTGATACATTACAGTCTAAATAGGCAGACAACTAGACAGGTAAAAACCTGTTGTGGGTAATGGGTCATGCTCTGCCAGGAGGCTGGTATCAAGAAGAGAACTGCAGGGGTCTGTACTGGGACACGTCCTGTTTAACATCTTCACCTGTCATCTGGAGGAGGCGACACTGAACTGTCATCGAGGTCATTGGTGGCACCAAAGTGTGAGGCRTGCAGCAGCAATGCTGGAGCAAAGGGAAGCCATTCAAAGTGACTTTAAAAGGCTAGGGGAATGGGCTGGTGGGAATCTCATGAAACACAAAAAGGACAAGTACAAAGCTCTGTCCCTGGGAAGACTGAGAAATTATCTCATTGCTTTCCATAGATTCCAGAGGAGGTAAAGTGATCAGGGAGGTGCTGATCCTGATCCCTATCACCAGGATCCAGTGATAGGATGTGTGGGAATAGCTCAAAGCTGCAACACGCAAGGTTGAGACAATATAAGGTAATATTTCTTTATTGAAACAATAGCCAAACACTGAAATATGCTTCTTATAAGAGGTGGTTGATGTTCCATGCCTAATTGTGTTTAAGAAGCATTTGGATAATGCCCTTAATAATACAATTTAACTCTTGGTTATCCCTGTAGTGGTCAGTTGGAGTAGATCAGTGTAGGTAATTTCCAACTGGAACCATTCTGTTCTAATGAAGGGTAAGGACAGAAAAGTTGGGAATAACCTCAAGGCCCAGAATGGCTCTGAAGCAGCAAGCTGGATATGAGCCAGTTGCAGAGATGACTGACTGTATCTGGGGCTGCATGATAGGTACAAGCAGTAAATCCTGGTAAGAGATTATGCCCCTTATTTTCATTTGAAACTTCATGAGCCTTGCATGGGTCCATTTCTCAAGTGTGTCCCAAAGTCCCTTGAGGTGGCATTCCTTTTCTCAAGCACATAAAGTGCACCACTCAGCTTGGTGACATCTACACATTCTGTTCCTCTGTAAATGAAGTTTTGGTATCAGCCTGTGCTATTCATGTAGTGTTGTTGTATTTCTGGAGTTTTACATAGTTATCTTTAGATTTAAATAACACAAATTGCTTATATTGATTCAAGTTTCACAGAACCGCAGACTTTTCTGGGATTCTGTTAAAATTTTCAGAATTATTCTTCTTCTTCTGAATCAATAATACATTCCATAAATAATAACAGCCAATCTTCAGTATGCCATATGCATGATTGCTGTATTTTTGCCATCCTGCTTTGTGCTCCTTATTTTTTATCTTATTTTGCAGTGTCAATACTTCCACATCTTTTTAAAAAAAAAAAAAAAAAACAAAAAAAACCCATTCAAAACCCAACACAACCTTACAAGAACCCATTAAAAGATTTTTGAATAGTTGGATGCATTTTTTCATCTCTTTGTTCTCCATCCAAAATACTTATCATACATACTAATAACTTTAGAGATTGAAATGTATGTCAGTTTTGCATAGTTGTACTAATTTATTTAATTCCATTTCAATTACTTCTCTCACCCTTGAAGGTAAGATTAAGATMATTTGTATTAAAAACAGAGACTTGTCCCTCAATGTGATAGGGACAGATAGGTTCTTTTGGGCATCCCTGGCAGAATTATGACAGCACTAAGCTGCAGTTACTGGGGTTTTTTTATTTGGGTTTTTTTAAACAGGTTTTTCTGATTACCATAGTATGGAATCTTATTATCAGAATAGCACAGATTTTTTTATAAACAGAATCAGTGTAGTATAATTTTGTAAGTAATGTATCAGAGAATTTTACAGCACAGTTTAACTTACAGTTCCTAATCACCTGGACCCTCCACAGATCAGGTCAAATCTTAATACTTGATCTGCTGTGTCAGTATAACTATCTTTTAATGAAGACTTCAACCACAAAATAGAACGTGAGTCACTCAATCTTCACAAGAAACAAACAATGGCTGAGGGCTCCTTGACCGTTGGTGGATCTGTGCGTTTTGCCATCCAGCAGAAGTTCTGGTCCAGCTCCCATTAGGACATGTAAGTGCTTGATTCTGTGGATCGTGGTCTGCGTGCCATTACGTTTCCGTCTCCTGTGATGGGATCCTCACCCCCTGATTGGGCAGGTGCCTGGGGCCTTCAAGATCAATTGGAAGGAAAATGGCAGTTCAGTTAGCCCAATATTTTATCTACAGGAATAGCAATGGGACAGGCCATGAAAAGAAGGCAGAAGAGCTGGGCTGTTTCCTTGAGACACGATCTCCCCAAATCTACTTTAGTTTTACTAGGATTCTAAGATGATGTTCTCTTTGTTATTTGCTGATATCCTGTTAATTAATCTATTTAATACCATTTCAAACTTAGTGGTATTGTCTACTAAGACAGCAGAGTCTCAGAAATTCATTGCCTGCTTTGCAAAGAGGTATTTTCTTTTATATCTTTAAAATGTAGTGCTAATTTATTTGCCACATTCATGAATTTTTAAAGCTTAAGTAACTTCCTTGTCTGTCTCTTCTCTAAAGCGTATCCTAATTGTTTTCATATTTCATTCTCAAAGCCAATGCTCCATCTTCTACATCATGCTGGTTTTTATTCTCTGCACCTTTTCTTACTCTACTGTATCTTCCCTCAGGCTAAAAGTGCAGAACTGTACATTTTTAAGATGTCAACACAACAAGGTTTTATACAGCAGCAAGATTATGACCTCAATTGTATTCACATTGCCTTTCCTGATGATTCAAAACATTTTTTCAGTTTCTTTTATGGCAGGTGTTTCACATTGAGCCAATGATTTCAGGGGGCTGACAATGACTCTAAGCCCCACTTATAGGTGGTAGCATTTTTACCACTTCTGTGCAGATGTATATACATATACATAAATCTTTATTTTCTAAAACCCTTATATTGAGGGCTTTATAACTTCCTAGTTATATTCTGTTCTGTTATATATATATAATATATATTATATATATTATATATATGTTCTGTTATCATATATTATGTTCTGTATCATATATATTATGTTCTGTTCTGTATATTTTATAACTTCCTAGTTATATTCTGTTCTGGTGTTCTGAAAAAGCTTTTGAGTGAAAAAAAACAACAAAACAGATTTGTTATTTTTTTTTAAATGAAGAATTTTAAAAGTACACTTTTGAAGGGTTTCTCCACAACCAATTTAACACATTAAGGGAAGGAATCTTTTCAGAAGTTTTGATTTKGTTTTTTTCTGGTGATAAAGAGAATTACCCACTTTGTTAAACCATTTCACAGTTAGTGTCCAGAAAGCTTTTTTACATTCCCAAATGGTTGCTCCAGAAGTAGGGGTTTTTTCCTAGGAAAAATACTGAACCAGAAACTTTGCCTTTACTTCTGTATGCCTAAGAAACCTGTGGTATGTGGTTATTTACTATCTTTTTGTACTTCGTGGTTCATGTCCTGGAAAATAATTCTCAGTTATGAAATCTGACTTTGGGTTCAAGCAGTTGCTATGCAAGAGATCCTGCTGAGAAAGAATATTGAATCTTGCTACTTCTGTAGATTGTAATTTAACCTGGAACTCTGCCAAGATAAAAGGAAAAAAAAATCAAAAGTTACTCACTTGAATCTAATGAGACTGCTAGCCTTACTAGTCTTTGCAATTTTTTCCTTTTTTATCCAATAAACAGGTTATGTAATGCAGCATCATTTTATGCCTTTTGTTCTTTTACTAAGGTCTCAAATATCTTTTCATCCTTCCTCATTTCTGTATATACCTATGTAAACACTTGTACATTTCTATTTCTTGACTTTTAAAATGTGAACATAGTTTTTACAGTACTTTTTCTATACATTGTCTTTGCTTATTCATATTCTGTGATTTTTTTTCTTTTTAGAAGTAAATTTGCAGTACTGCTAAACTTCATAATCTCATATACGTATTACTGTATCCTAAAATTACAAGGAAAAAATTTGTCTTTGTTAACAAGCAATTTTGGTAGTACACACTGTAAAGGTTTATATTCTGTGTTTCTCTGCAAATTTATCATGCCTATGCAGTTTTTGTATCCTTCTACCAGACTGACTTCTGGAAGTCTAAGGATAGTAAGGGTACTGTTCCTCCTGCTATCAAATCAAGAAGATGCTGCACAGGGCACCTAAGTACAATAAATAGAAGTAGCCTGGATGAAACCAGTGACCACTTCTGTAGGTGGCTGTGTATTTCAGCAGGTAAGATGAGCAATGAAAGACTTGGTGCCCCTGATAACAAATGGCAACAACTTCCTCTCGTTTGTATTGTTAAACACTCAGCTCCCTCTGCAGACAGATTTTGAAAGGAGGCAGCTGAAGCAGCCCAAAAGAGAAATGGAGGAAGAGCTAAATATTAAGCCTATCCAAGACTGGCTCATGGGAGGGTCTTGTTTGTGCTGGCATTTTTCAAGTTTATATACTAGCATATTCCTGGGTATAGGCATTCTCTGAGGCAATTCTCACACTGATGCTAGCAAAGGCTCAGGACTGTTCCAGAAGGCAGCATGAAGGTAACACTGGAGAAGGAAGGAAAAGAAGTGTGTCCATGTGGGTGGGAGCTGTACTGTGCTGCCTCTTCTCTGGGCTAAAGATTAGATCTTGAAATATTTTATTTAATGGTGCCCATATGAAGGTCATTATCACCTACATTTGTGGCAGGAAAAATCAACATATCATACAAAATCCTCTGAAGTCTAATATGAATAAGAAAAAATCAAGAAACAACATGCGGCTAATTTTCCCTAGCTTGGCTCTCTTTGAGTAACAAGTTCAGGAGAATAAAACTAATAATTTAGGAAAAATGCATCATTTATATCAGAGAATCTTTGCCTACTTTTACTAATTACTGCCTGTAAGGAGAATGAGGAATATTTTTTCTTCACCTTTGATTTGGTATCTGTCAACACTTCCTTAATCTCATTATATACTGAGGTAAACTTAAACCAGCTATGTTCATGTCTTTAACTAATTCAAAATTGAAATAATTTCTTGAGGACTTAAGAATCTTTTGTAAGAGAAAAAAAAAAGATTGTATGATACAATTTTGTATAGTATTTATACAGGTATTTTATTAGAAGTAGTTCTGGTATTGAAAGTTCCAATTTATATTGCCAGCAGCAGAGACCATTGTCCTCAAACCATTCTGTAAGTAATTTTTTTTTTTTTTTTTTTGTGCTGGACTATAGAACTGAAAGTTTGTTTTTGTCTTTTGATATGATATTGGTACTCCAGTGCTTACCATGTTTGGTTTTATTGTTGAGTTCACATATGGAAAATCACATTGGAACTTTTCCATGCTATTTACTATTTTTAAACCTTTCCATGTGAAACATAGAATGAAAGGAAAAAAGTTTATTAAACTTCTGTTTTAAGAACACTGTTCCTTATAGTATCCCAAATACTGTAGTCAAATTTGAACATTAGGTTTTATAACACATTTTTCAAGTTCCAGGATAAGGAGTATATTCTCTAATATTTTAGAAGATTCTTCTTGGCAGAAGAAGGAACATATGAATTCCAACTTCAATTTCAGTATGACTTACCTTTTTTTTTTGTATTAATTTGTTCTAATATTCTCTATGTTAGTATTTTAGTCATCAGTGTTATTTCTCTTCTATCTTAGAATTTAGACAGATTTTAGTTTATTGCTTTACTTCTTTAGCCTTAATTTAAGCTCATCTTCTTTTGAAAGCTATTTGAACTTGTGAACACATCTCCTCTTCCCYTGCCTTTCTTAAAACTTAATGGAAAGTTTACTTTATCCTTTTTTTTTATCCTTTATCCTCTTGCTATGTAAAGAGAGATTGCTTTTTTTTTTTTATTTCCTTCTCCTATCTACTAAAAGTGTCTGTAAGTGTATCCTCTGTTGAATCTTTGCCCGATCAAAGTCTTCAGAAATAATAATGCTAGTCTGCTCCTCAAGTAATTTCTCCCTTAGCAAAAGAGGGGTTATATTTGTAGAATTAACTGCTGGATAAATGAAMTTTTGGAGAACTAAGTCTTGTTTAAGAGTTTTCTTTCAGCCTCAGAGACATTAGAAAGTTCTTTGTTTTTTTCTTTTTCCCCTAGATATTACAATTAGTGCATCTTTTTTTCATATGTATCCAATTAGTGAGTTCTGTTGGTGACATGAAATTCTTGACAAATTTTTATGCCTCTTATTACTGGGGTTTTTTGCCTTTATTCTTGTGATATTTTTGTAAACTCCATGCTTTTCAATTTCTCATTTAAGTATGAAATTTTTTCACAAACCCCCTGACTTCTTCATTACTTTTAGTCCCAAGTTTCATATATTTTGCCTCGATTATCTATGAAGAATWTAATCTAGTCTTTGCATATGCACTTCTTATGACTTGATTAGTTGCACCTTGCTTCTTTTAGATTATGTGAATAGCAAGTAGATGAAAACAACCCAACTTCCTAATCATATGGGTTTTTTTCTGTTCTTCTAAGAAAACCAAGTGCTTAGTATAGAATCCAGAAAAATTCTGGGCAGAGGAGTTTCCAAACATCACCATGAAGCTCCTGCACTGGCCCCTGTCCTATTTGGACTGCCTTATTCTTTTTAAATTTTACAGTACATGAGCAGATGTTAGGGAATGGGCCATTCCCTTTTCCTAGCAGAGTCATTTAAAGACATCAGACTTCCATCACTTATCTATGTCCAGCTTTAAAAGGGAGTATATGCCCTTTTTCTTTTTACACCTATTGCTGCATTTTATAATGGTATTTATCTTCTAAGGTTTAAGTATATAGTTTTGCTCCTATTTTTTCACATTAAATATATCTTTAAAAATAAATTTAACACATAACTTGATGGATGACACAGAACAGCCAAAGCTGTAGGAATACAAACACGTTTACTCTCTAAATCATGTGGGCAAATTTAAACTGTCTGCTGGGAATGTTGCTTGGCTATGATCGTAATTCATGGACTGTACCTAGGAATTTTTGGAGAGACTGATTGTTATCCAAGGCCAAAAGCTTACTCAGAGCCATTTTAATGACTAACAGTGGAGCTGATTGTTTTCCAGTGCCTGGGAATATTTTTTATGGTGTGGGTTTTTGGCATTTTGCAGTTGTGGGTTGGTTGGGGTTCTTTGTTTCAGTTTGCTTTGAGCTGTGGGTTTATTGTGAATTTGGTGGAGTTATTTTAAAATTATTATTAAGATAGGTTAAGAAATATCTGCTTTCTTGGTAGCCCAAGTAAATGTAGTTCCACCATTTGATTGATTGACTAGTCTGTGAAGCATCAATTTTAGTTATGCTCTGCCAGTTTAACCTGCACACTGCTTGACCTAAATATTGGTAACTTTAGCTCTCTATTATGACCAGAACTTCAATATGTTGTTCATCTTTCATCAGGTGAATGAGTTACAGCAGTTTCCTTCCACATGCTTTCCAAGTTCTGCTTTCATCTTCCTTAGCTATAGGTGGCTAAATGAAATCTAATCTTTATTAAAAGCCCTAAATCCTATAATATCCTATTGACATTAAGYTCTGGAGGATGATAATGTAGCAATGGTTAAGGATAAGAAATTGAGAGGATTACAGATAAAATTTTACAATAGAAGCTTGAATTTTAGGTAAATGTTAGGAACAAACTTGTCTTTGAGATTTTACTTGTAAATCTATTGAATCTCCTTTACAGATCCATACACAATGAGGGGGGGAGGGAAAGAAGCTGATGTGTTCAAAGTGTAGGCTCTATAACARGCTTGTGACATGAGATTTTTTTTCTTCAAGAGTTGCTCCACTTGACGTCATGGCTTATTCTGCTTTAAGCCGGCCTCTGTGGGGTACATTGCTATCAAAACAAAAAATTAGATCCATGACTATCCTCAATCCATTATATTGCTCTCATTGCTATCAATTGTCTCACATCTTTAAGAAATTATGTAAATTGTTGTCTTTATTTTGAAAAATAGCGTGTCTGATGTCTTTAAATGACTCTGCTAGGAAAAGGGAATGGCCCATTCCCTAACATCTGCTCATGTACTGTAAAATTTAAAAAGAATAAGGCAGTCCAAATAGGACAGGGGCCAGTGCAGGAGCTTCATGGTGATGTTTGGAAACTCCTCTGCCCAGAATTTTTCTGGATTCTATACTAAGCACTTGGTTTTCTTAGAAGAACAGAAAAAAACCCATATGATTAGGAAGTTGGGTTGTTTTCATCTGCTTGCTATTCACATAATTTAAAAGAAGCAAGGTGCAACTAATCAAGTCATCTGTTACAGGTAATATCCTTGGGAATTCATCAATCAAGACCACTTTTAAATTACTGCTGAAATTATCAGTGCTAGTAATTTCATTATACATACCTAATCAATGCTTCATAAAAAGTGCATAAGAATGCTAAGAGAGTTCTTAGGTACATAAGTTAATATCTTGCTGGTAGGAGCATATGCTATGAAAAGTAGCATTTGTTTAACATTTCAGTATTTCTATGTAGTCTACTGAAACACAAGACACAGAAAAGAAGAAACTGGAAGATACATACAGAAGAACTTAAGGTTTCTGTGAAGTTAAATAAGTTTTGCTACTGTGACATATATGTGCATATAYGTAGTTTGTACTGCATAAATATTCATATGACTTATTTGATGAGTAGAAAAGACTGCCAACTGTGTTCCAGCCATATTACCTTCTGGCCAACTGCTTAAAGTAATAACAGACCATCTGTAGAGTAAGTGCACCATGTCCATCACTTATGCTTAGAAAATGTTAGCTAAAAAAAAATAACTGAAACTCAGTTTGCATCCCTGAAAGGGATATCTTCATCTCCTTGTTATGTGTCATATTTGTTGGACACACCAACAAATATCAGAGAACAAACCAAAATTAAATGGAAAAAAATTGGGAATTACTAATTCATTTCTTTATGCTTAAGAAAATATCATAGCAGCTGTTGATGAAATGTAGTTCAAAGAAAAAAGTATTCTGAAATCCTTTCTCTGCTAGACATGAAGCTTCATAACTGCACTTGCTATAACAAAGGATTACAACAAATAATAATAGCTTTGCTGTGTTGTTCTTCTGTGAGTACAAAAGTGTCAGAAAGCTTGAAAGAGCAAAAAGCTTGAAAGTCTTGACATTTTAGTAATTTAAAAAAAAATCTGGCAGCAACAAGTAAATCTTTGTGTTATCGTTGGTTTGTGTTTGCTGCTAAACACAGCATATCAAGAGGTTCAAGGGCACTGTAAATAACATGGAGGAGAGCACAAGCTCTCAATCACAGCATCCAGCTACATTCTAAGTATTGTAACAGGCTCTGAAAGACAGAAGTGTGACATCTTAAGGTGATGGTGCTCTTCCAAGTGTTATGAAAGTGGAATAAAAGAGAAGAAACAACATAATAAGAGGTGTTTCCTACCTCGTGCCTTATTGCTGTTGACAGACTTTTTACACAGAGCTTTGGAAATCAAACAAGAATGAGTTTGGAAATGAAAGAAGTTGAGTTTTAATACTATAAATTCTGACAAATAAATTCTCACAAAAAAAGAATGGAAACTATTTTTATGTATTTATATACGTCTAAATGTGTATGTGAATATTTGCAAATATATTATGAATACATACTATATATTAAATGTTTTTTTTTATTACCCTGTAGGCCTTTTGTAGTAGATGTAATRGTGGTATATACTGTGGAACAATGATTTTAAGTAATATTAAATAATATAATTATATCAAACATACTTTAAGAAGTAAATGATGTATAACTGACTTGTCAGATTTGAATGCCACCCGTGTAAGTAAGAATCCAGAATAGCAGTGCCCAAAGTTTCCACACAAATTTGTAGAGAAGATCAACCTAGATTATTAATAGGGAAGAATCTACACAATAAAWGATGCTGTCTTGAAAATCGACCTATTTGTCTGATGACTCTCAACTGACCAGCAGAATTTTTAATGGTGGTTACAGGAGAGCAAGAGGAATTATTCAAATTCTTTCCTCAATGCCTTTAGATAGGGAAGGATTTTGCTTAGAAATCCCTTCGAAATCTTTCAGCAGACCCCAATATATTTTCATATATGGAGCTGGAAAAAAATCACTATTAGGAATAGATACTAAATACTGACAATATATTATTATTGCTCACTTGTACACACTTATAAGGTATTAAATTTGCTGCCAAATCACAAATATCTTTCCAGTCATAAAGGACTCTAGAAAGAAAACTGTGCCTGTAGTCTTCACAGGTCTACATGCCCCAGCAAACATAAGATCTTGAATCTGTGACAAACTGACCAGATGTCAGGAAAGGTCACTGTGGTGCAGAACCCAGAACAAATTTTAAAAAAACAAAAATATCTAAAGCAGCAAGTATTGCAATTTTGTGGAAAGATACAAAGTAAACAACCCAAACAAATTTTTAAAAATTGCAAATATGCAACAAAAATAAAATAACCATCAAGACCTTTAAGATTAACTTTGTATACTGTCTTATATCTTATTTTTTCAAGTACTGCTCTGTCCAAAGAAACACCTTGGAACACTGGCTTGCTACGCTATGAGGAAAAAGAAAGAATGTAGCTGTTGATCAGGTTTTTTATTAACTTGAAACTTTATCATAATAACAGATGACTTGTCAATTCTTAGAATTTGGCAGGGAGTACTTAAAAAATAAGCACAGGATTTGCCCTACTCACTGGTCTGTCATGTCCAATTTATATCCTCTGGCAACTGGAAGTTCTTTATTCCTCAAAGTACGAATAAAAAGTAAATTAGTATGATGCACCTACACAAATCAGCAACATATTACCCACTATTGTCCCCTTAGATGAGTGGTTTTATACAAGGAATGGGAATTTATTACTGCATTTGAACATGCTGTTTCTATCAGCTGCCAAAACACCAGCAGATTACAGCTCCTTCTTTTGTGTCCTCTGGGAGATCAGCAGGGCTGTTGCACAGAGCCTGTTTACTGCAGAGCCAGCAGTAAAGTGGGGATAATCAAGCTCTGCATGTGAAACATGCATGAAATATTTGTAAAGATCTATGCTTGTCCTGTTGGCTGCATTTTTAAAGTTGCAAGCTGGTTGTAGCAGATATATATAGATCAGTGTATTAGCTGATTTCTGCTAACTGTTCAGGAGTGCGGCTTCTGTGATTTCAGGCCGAAGTGGCTGCTGCAGTCACTTTATTCTTTCTCCCCACATGGCTCTTGCAAGACTAATTCCTCACCATCATGAGGATGCTGCTTGGATCCAGTACATTTCTCGGATTAACAGCATTGAAGCAGAAAGAAAYATTTCATACCCCAGAAAACCTGAGATGCAGCATTAAAATGAATTTTAGGATTTCAAATAACAGTTGTTAAAGCTGCAGCAATTTTGGAATGTATGACTGACGGTAACTACATCACTCACAGTCATTGTGGTAATAAGTGATAGTTTCCTGCACTCTGAATATAAACTGCAGATAACCATGTTGTCATGTGAACCAACAAAATATGGTTCCCATAGCAGCTGCTGTTTACTGGGAAAAAATAGCCTATGCCATTAATTTAATTATGCTTTGGTGAGAATCACAGCCATCTACATGCTTTGCTAGCCAGAGGGCAGCAATTGCAGAGGGCCAGTACTCCCTTGAATGCATCTAGAATGAGTTTTAGAAATGTTGAGTGGTACTCTCTGTTGAAATCATAAAAGGAACTAATTCTAGTGTGCACAAAAATTTGAACTCATACCATGATTTTTTGAGGATTACAAATTAAATATTTTGCAGGAGTACTTATTTTTAAGTTGTTGATGAATTCATAGATCTGGTGACAGTGGCAGGGGCAGACAGCTGTATCCCTGCCATGCACAGCCCCTGTTGCCTACCCAGCCTCTCCTCTCACCTCACCAGCTGGAATCCCATCCCCTCAGGAGCAAAGAAGCAGCCCTCCTGCTTCAGAGCAGGGGTTCTAGGCTCTGCACAGGCTGTTCCAGTGTCCTAGATGGTGGGACAGCTGCCAGCATCAGGCCAGTTCCCAGATATGGCAGCTGGCCATGAGCTGGCGTGGCATCCTGAGGGAGTGACCTAGGGTGGCTTCATCATGCACAGATTAATAAAAACTGCTGATTTTCCTGCTGTACTTGCCTGTGCCTGGTCCATCTCGGAAGAATTTGGGTGCAGGCAAGGCATCAGAGATTTGAAGCTTGTTGACTGTGTGTTCACTGTCCACCAACTACCATTTCACCCATGAGACCCTCTCTAGGAGCAAGCCACAAATTACAGAGTGTGTGTYTCCAATCTGGCTCCCTGAGCATCTGTACTAAACATTTTCACACTGGTGTTTCAGGAATCTCCTGGATTTGYTCGTACCAACTGTGTAGTTAACACCCGTCAAGATGAATTTCCCCACAAGGACAAAGGTGGCTTATTCAGAAGTGTCCCTTGGTTCCTTAAAAAATAATTTGTTGTCATCCGGCCTGCATGGCCAACAGCAAACTCCCATGATGACACTCACTTCATTTGTTTGTCCCTCTATCCTTGCCCAGAGGCTCTCACCTCTGACATTACCAACTGCAGCTCTGGACATTCCAGACCTTCCATTATACTCAACACTCACAACAGTTTCCTGCACACTCACACACTGTCCTGTAAGCTCACACACCTTGATAACGAGCTGCACACTTGCAGCAGCTCATTTGACAGCCTCCCAGTGGGGCACTGCATGCTCACACTGCAGCTCTGCAGTTTTGCAGCTCTGCAGCTCTGCCCACAGCACTGCCGTGCATGCTTGCACACTGCAACGGGGCCATGAATGTTCGTGTGCTCCCAGTTGTGCCCTGCTTGTACACTACTGATCCTTGATATTACTGAATTGCTCTTGTCTGCCTGGGCTTTGTTTGCTTGTTTCTTCCCTCAGGGTTGGTTGGTTTGTTGATTTGGATGGTGGGTTTTCAGGGTTTTTTTTGGAGGGATTGGACGTTAAGGATTTTTCAAACATTTCATATCAGTGTTTTCCCTTTAGCAATTTTGATCTGTTAAAGGCTCATGTCTCAAAAGTATTATCTCTCTCTGCAATCTGTTTTTCACTTTCTTGGCTGAATCTGGTCTACAGACTCTTTTGCAAATTATCAATGTTTTTATTTCTTCCCCTCCCTCCCCTCCCCTTGGAGAGCTTCAGAAAACCTGCTATGGAGAATCTTTACAGAAAATAAGTACCTACTGTCAGTCTAATCACACCGATCACAACAAATCACCATTTTCCCCCATAGTTTCACATAACTCAGAACTGGGATGCAGTCCATGATTTCTATACTTGTAAAGCAGAGGTATCTAATTAAAAACTGATAGAAGGTAGCTTTCAGTTAAACATAATTAGCCTTGCTAGTGCAGGAAATTAAGTTATATTTTCCAAGATATTTGATTAACCTATACATTTTTGGGGGGAAAAATGCAGTTTTATATGATGACTGGTTTTGAAGACAACTTTGCCATAGTATTTTCTTCGAATATTTAATATTGTTTTGGTTAATTCTTGGAGAGAATCAACACATAGTGCAGATACATATTGTGATGTGCTTAAATAATATTGAAAGGATTTTTCAAACATATACATATTGTGATGTGCTTAAGTACCTCTACAAGGTATATAAAGGACTAAAATATGAAAAGTTCCTAAATGTCTGAATGGAGAGAGACAAAGGAAGTATGAAACGTAAATTCAGCTGTTAAAATTTCATTGTTATTTAGAATAAAAGTAATGACACCCAGAAAAATTACATTTCTTGTAAAAACACAGCAATGCTTCTCAAACACTGATCAACATAATTAGAATTTGTAACATGTGGATATCTGCCCCATATATATTTTTAAAAAATATTTAAGACTCTTGGCTGCCTGTTTGACAATGCCACATATGATTCTTTTCAAGAGTTGTCCTAAGAAAAATCATTAAAATTAAGATTAGGTTTTCAGTTGATTTCTCTTGCTCTCACTTTATTTTTTTAATATATCTTCAAAAAGACATAACCGAGAAATACCAGATTTTTTTTTTATCTTTAGGGATGAATCACATTTCAAATTTTGTGGTTTGTGACAGAAAGGGAGAGTGCAAAAGAGTAGATGTGAAGATGATATATCAATAGAAGAATTAGAATTAAATATATGCCACACTCAGATTGATAAAAAATTTACTCCCCTACTTGGGATTTAAGTAGTAAAACAAAAATAATAATGTGTGACTTGAAAAAAACCCACTATTTTTTTGTGGCTGTTTTTTTGCTGTTGTCATTTTTAGTTTGTTTGTTTCTGTAACCCTAATTTTATTGTCCATAGCAAATAGTATTAAAAGGACTGTGTGACATCAGAAAAATGTAATGATAAGAAGATTTATATATAATAAAACTGAATTGTAGTACATTTAAAAAAATTCAAAATTGTTTTTAGGAAATTGCTCTTGTGTAGTCTCTATGTGTAGTATTTGCCTGTAGAAAATCTGATGGTTTTACTTCACAGCATGTTGAGATCATAATTCTTTTATAGCCTCCACCCAGGCATGAAATAAGATTAAAAAAAAAAAAAGAAAGAAACTCAGTATATTTAATTATGGTTTAAACAAAATGATGCTGAAAACAGCATGATTATTTCTACCAATTTCAATAATCTTAGGATCAGACCTTACCTGATACCTTTGCTTAAATGTAATTATCTGTCCTGATTTTCTTCTCCTGAAAAGTTTAAAGATTATATTAAAATATTTATAGTCCAAAGCACATAATAACYTCCTATTTGATTTAATTAAATTTCATTAAATCATTTTTACCTGAGTTAGGGCTACCAAGTCTATTGTTGCCATGTTTATTGCAGGGTAAGGCATCTCAAATCACCTGTTTTAACTCAAATTAGGACAGATGAAGCTTATTCATGTCTCTATCATGACATAAAATTAGCTGGCAACCAATGAACCATACACCAGGATTACTAACAGCAATCCAATAAATAAAACACAAGCCTAGACACTTAAAAAATGATAACAAACACTTTTCTGAATACCCTTCAATTCTGAACACCTTTCAGCAATTAATCTCATAACATTCTGCTGTTCCTTTGTCCCCTTCCTGCCATACCCCATATTTGGTTGTATCATATGACCTAGAATTGAAGACATTACTGAAAACAGAGGTCCTGGTCATGCCTCCCACACCTCTGAAGACAGGACACAGCTACTATTTTAGTAGTTCAGGAGTGTGGAGACCTTTGATACAGGCTCATCCTATAATAGGGATGAACAAAATGATGCATTTTGCACAAAATGCAAAATATTTCTCCTCAAGCGGTAGTATTTAACCAGCACATCTTGTTTCCTTAGCATGTACTTATTTAGTGAATGTGCCCAGTTTAGTTATTTATACACTGGTGTCTTGTGCCATTTGCAATGTCCTGGGATATCTTGCTCAGCCTCCTGATTCTGMTCCTAAATAAGTATTTTAAGGTCTCTCAAATATCTGCCAATGTCCCTCAGACCCCCTTTGGTAGTGATGGCACTAGATGTGTATGTGTGTGTCACTAGCCACCCAAACCCATACTATCTGTTTAGGGTTACAACTTGATCAATTAGAACATATCTATTCTTCCACCTGTTTTCACTCTGCTATTTTTCTTATCGTACCATCTACAAGCATCTTATGCTTGCTATTTGTAAAGAATGAAAATTCTTTATACTACTCTTTCTGGCGGTTTCCTGTGTGGGTGCCTTTTTTTTTTTTTTGATTAGCCTCTATCACAGAGGATTTGAGAGTAAGGTAACATTTAGAGAAATTAGTCATCCACTTTTTGCAATTTATAAAGAAGAAAAGAATTTCTATTGTGCAAAGGAAATTACTTGAAATCTGTTTTCACTATATCAAAGTGGGATCTTTTTGTTTTGAACTTGGTATCGTACTTTATTTTTGTCATTCAAATTAAATGGATTGAAAAAAATAGGGAAATATTGGTTGAAAACTCCATTTTGTCCATTCTCACAAATCAGTCTCTCACATCTGTAAGCATTCAAATATTGACTGTGGTGTTCTTATTTACTCTACATAGTGCAACTTACTAAAGCAAGTCTGTTTTACCCCAAAGTGTTCTCAGCAAGTAGTCTTGCTGTCTTTCTCTTGATCAATAAGTTTTTTATCTTATTTTTTCCTCCCTGCCTTATTGAGTGAAAGAGTAGTGGGTGGGGCTCTGTCAGCCAGACAAAGTCAACCCAACAGAAACAATAAACAAAACCACAAAACAGTCAGAAATGGCGTAAGAACTTGATATTTTTAAACAGCTAAAATCTTGAAAAACTTGCAATCTATGGATGAAAACCCATAACTTCTTTTTTTTGTTGTTGTTGGTTTTTTGTTTAGATTTTTTTTGTTTTGGTTTGGCTTTTTTTTTGTTGGGTTTGTTTTTTGTGTTTTTTGGGTGGGGGTTGTTGGTTTGGTTTGTTTTTTGTAGGCTATTTTTTGGGGGGAGGGGGGGGTTTGATTGTGATTTATGACATGTATCTTCATGAGTAACAGTTACGTGTGATGGAGCCCTGCTTTACTGGAGATGGCCAAAACACCTTCCTGCTCATGGAAGTGGTCAATTAATTCCTTGTTTTGTTTGCTTGAATATACAGCTTTTTCCTTAGTAACCTTTTCTCATTTTTACTTTTCTGATTCTCTTCCTCATCCAGCTGTGATCAAGAGAGTGAGCAAGCTCACTGTGTGAGGTGTGAGGCTTATTAGTGGCCAAGGTAAACTCAAAATTTCACACATTAATTAATGATAAATTTTCCCAAAATGGATCACTAGTATATTTTTATTTGAATAAAATAGGTAGGATTCATGTTGCTAGGTTAAAATTCTAGGAGTTTTCTGTCTTAATAGCTATCTAGTTTCATTTTATAATTTATGGAAGGAAGTGCGATCACTATGCGGCAGTCTGTCCTTCCTAAATCATTAGATAATTTACATTCCTCATGTACTTTGTTATTTATTTTTAGTGTAATGAGAATGTGGATAACTATTTTATACTTAACTTTTCAATATGCTATACAATAGCTATACAAAACTAAAAAATACAATAAGCTATGCACATTAATTTTGGAAATGTAAGGAAAAGAAAGTGAAGAACCAGTACCAAAGATAGTGGTGTTGCAGTTGTAAACATGGAAGGCCTATGTTATGCAGTTAAACTAAAATTGAAAGATTAAATAATAGGTAGTGCTTCTAACTACCCGTAGGATTCATGAAGACAATGGAGCACTTTTGGTTGGGACTTCCACAGTGTTCCGTACAAATAACAAATGGATCTAAAGAAATACAGGGACTCAGTATTTATCACACAGTCAGAAGTAGAAATCAAACCTCTATCTACCTTCAGATGACTCCTTAATAAGAAAAGAAAATTAAATTACATTTAAACACAGCAGTATTTTATCTAAAGCTCTGTTTGTTAAGTGTATTCTGAGAATGTCTGCCAAATTAGGTGCTTGATGTGCCCAAGGCAAAGTCTTATTTCTGCATACATTTGAGGCTTGAGTCTATTCCAGAACCTTTTGCTGTTTGGTATTTGAAGTGAAAGAACATTTAGATCCTAGAGAAAAATATCAATCAAAATCATAGGTGTTTTCAGAATACCAAGAGTTGGAGGCTAGGTAATGAATGCACGTTCTAGTAGCTGTTTTCAGGACAATCTCTTAGGTGTGGATACCTGCAATTCAATTTTAATGTCTCCTAGTGAGGTACATAAAATTTTTCAATGAGATATACAGGAAGATGTTACATAGTAAATTCAAAGAATATGAAATGCAAAATAATCTCCCTGGAATTTTGCTCTTCTTTTATATGATTTCTCCTTTCATTTGGTTTTGTGATTTTTTTCCTGCAGCTC
This sequence comes from Cardinalis cardinalis, assembly GCA_014549065.1. Lineage (NCBI taxonomy): Eukaryota > Metazoa > Chordata > Aves > Passeriformes > Cardinalidae > Cardinalis > Cardinalis cardinalis. The sequence continues at coordinate 25,423 of JACDOX010000400.1, read as the reverse complement.
AATATTGTGCAATAACTACTGAATGCTTAGACAAGCAGGTGTACTGCCTCATGTTCATGAAATACCCTTGGATTAAATTGTTTTCTAAATTTCCATAAAATTATATATTTTTTATTTTATAAWTTCATAAATTTAATAGAATATCATTCAAGTTATTAATGAATAATATACATACTTAAATTAGCAATTACATTCACGAGGACAACAATCTGCTGCTATAATGTTTTCATTTATGACTGAATTTGAGCTTAATAAGAAAGTAACTCCAAGTCAAATTGAAAAATAYGAAAACTGGATGATATAAATAGAGTGAAATTTGAAATAAAAGTTACACTCAAGCAGAAGCACTGTATAATACAGAGGGACATTTCAAGGCCATGTACATCCTTAAGAACATAAGTATAACGGGAAGAKTCTCAACACTGAATATTTCTGCAGACAAAGAGCTTGGTTGAAGAGGAAAATTAGGAAAAAATTCCACAGTAATATACATAAAAATATTTTAAAATATGATTTTTTGTTTTTTGTTAATATTTTTTTTTTATTTTGTTTCATTGTTGCCAAATAGATTCAGAAGCAGATAATCTATAACCTCCTTCAAAATCGCTGACATTCYAAAGTTTTTTAGTAATAATTTTGACTTTTGTCCGATAGTCTGAAAGGATTTAGTGAAGCCTGGCATGCTATCAGCTAAATTTGTGATGACATATGTATTAAAACTAATACATCTATAAATATTTTCAGATTCTGAATTGTGTGAAACCTCACAAAGAACAAATGGTGGTTATCTAACTAAATATACATGAGGGGACCACTGAAATTTTTATGTAATACTTGAGATAAGTGGACTTTAATGAACAATCATAATTCTCTAATTGTAGCCTCATCTCCTCTCCTGTTTATTAGACCTGTAGCTTTGGCCAAAACCAAATACACTGAAAATTTGAGTACCTGAACTACAAAGTCTAACTCTACAGAGTAGGAGCGCTGATGTTAACAATAGCCCTCTCTTCTGCTGAGACTGAAGCTGACACAGCAGTTTTTACCAATGAATTCTTGACAATATTAGAAATCTTAATCTTAGATTGCCATTACTAGCTAGGATGCCAATACAGGAAATAACTTTAAAATTGCTTTTCTGAAGATGTACAGAAATACRTTAAATATTTTGTGTATAGCAAAGGAAAGGAATTGCTTCTGGATGGAAACCAAGAAGATTGTGTCTTCAGCAGAAAAGATAATATTTTTCAATGAAACTCCWGTTGTGGGAATGTGATAGAGAGACTTCAGTGTACATGTCTTTGCAAGATTAAATTGATGCAGTCTGTTTTGTTATTTTGATTGGGAGATTATTCAAAGGTATTTGTTTTGACTTTCTTATCTTCTCACACAGAATTTGAAGACTTAATAACGTTAAATTTATTTTAGGCATTCTTGAAGGAACAAACAATAAAATTTAATTATTTTTTTTTTTGGTAATTTATTCCCCCACCACCACCCCCCAGTCCTGAAAAAAAAAATTAGCTTACTGAAGAGATTTTGTTTCCTTCCTCACCCATACCTAGATAGGTAGGTTGCAATCTGGGGTGCAGGCAAGGGTGCAAAGCCAGATTCATTGTGGTTTAGGAAGAAAATACTAGAACTTCAGTAGTACATAGTACATGTAAAATGTATAAGTAAATGCACTTATATTGAGGGAATACAGTCAGAAATCTTTCACTGACAAGAGTGATGATAAACAGTTTTGGAGACCATTGATTTAGACTATTATTTGTGTTGTGATTAAGTTTATATTTCCTAGCCTTAAAATGAGAGACAAAAAAGATCAAACAATAATTAGTGCAGTTTCAGGCATGTAGAAAGAGAAAGAGAAACAGATAAGACGATTACCCACCCAAACCCCTCCTATGAGGAGTTTCCTCCTAAACCTCCCTGGGCACAGCTTAACGCTGTGTCCTCTTGTCCTGTGGCTGGTTCCCTGGGAGCAGAGCCTGACCCTCAGCTGGCTAAGGTTGGTTCCTGAGCTTCCTCTTCTCCAGCCTCAGCAATCCCCACTCCCTCAGCTGCTCCTTACAGGACTTGTGTTCCAGATCTTTCACCAGCCCCATTGCACTGAATTATCTGAGAAAATACAAGGTGCTCCTGAAAATCTGTCTTAGGAAAAAAGTGAGTTTATTTCACAGAGGTTTAGAAACATTATTTTTCCTGACAAGGATTATACAGTCAAACTAGACTTCATTCATCCTTCATTCCTTCCTTAGGCATTGATTGATGTTAGCATCTGCTAGCTTGTTTACAATAACTGTGTTTCTGAACCTCTACATCTAGCTAGGCTGCAAATTCTTTGCACCGTTCTCTATACCTATAAATAGAGTGGCTTGATTTGGAAACTTTAACATAGCACTCTTGACAGCTACACATGAAAACATATTATTTTTCTATCCTGTTGATATTATTTTGCTTTATTGATTCATTAATGGATCATGATGACCTTGCAGTTATAGGTCTTTGTATTGGCAGAGTGACCTGGATTTCATCAGAAGATTGTTTGGAGATTCAGAAAATTAATCTAATTGAAATGCAAAGACTGGAAAATTCCTACGAGGATTAACCCCCCCCACCCCTTCTTTCAATACTGATTTTTTTGGTTTGTATTATGTAAACTATATGTACATAGGACACATACATTTTTACAGGGACAAGGAAAAGAAATGTAGGCTATTTACTGCCCAAAAACTAAATTCATAAGGTAAACATACTGCCAAGAATTAAAAATAGTAATTTTGAGAAGAAAATGCACTAAAAAATTTCCTGGGGTGATGAGAAGGTTAGGGCAATCCCAGCAGAAAATTCAGGCAACAGCAATAGAGAAACTGACACTCTTTGAGGATATTAATCTTTCTGTATTACTTACAGCYAGAACATATATATGTATCTCAGATTACTTTTCTTATATAACTGGTTTTAGACTATTTATTGAGAGTCCATAGTAATTTCTGTCTGGACTTTTCTCAATAGTTGCATTATATTTATAGGAGAGAGATATAAGATCATACATAGAATTAGGGAAGTGTTGCAATATTCTTAATATAAAATGAAGAAACGGTAGTTACCAAAGGATTCAATTCAGTGATATGCAGTGAAATAGGAGGCAAGAAAAAAAGGAGAGAATATAAAGGAGTGTGATTAGCAGGCATGTCTTCAAAACTTTTCAATACTTTATGATAATTACAGTAATTTACAATGTACCATCAACCATAAATTTAAAACCTGATCCCAGAATAATAATACTGTAGGCATTGGTTAATATTAGAAGAAACATCTGGTGAGAAGGTCAGAACAAGGTGCCAAAGGTGAGGTAGAATGTGGATTGAAAATCAAGTCAGTTTTATAGAGAAAGTAAGACCCTGAGACGATGAAATGAATGAAAACAGAGATGAAAAATAGGTGTATAGAAAGTACCTAGATACAGTAGTGGTGATGAATGCTGAGTTGAGATTTCAGCAAAATATAGACAGGATCATTGTTGAAGTTGTTGTTCTTTTGAACTTGAAAACCATCTTGGAAGATTTGCTATTTAAATCTAAGCCAAATGATTTGCATAGTTAAATTAGTAATTTAGTGAATAGCCCACAATGAAGAGAAAAAAACTGAAGCACAGTGAGCATGCAGGTTTCATGACATTGAACATTTTGTTTCATAGATTTTTCTTTATATAAAATATTTCATCTTAACAGATCAAATTTTTTGCATAGAAACAACATTGATTGGAAGAATAAACTTTCTTTGCTGTTGCTTTTAAATTTTGTTTTTGTTTTTTGTTTGTTGTTTTTATTTTTTGTAAATTTCACAAACATTGATAAATTTCATAATCTCAAAAAATTAGAAATCTGAGCAGCAAGGATCTGTCCTAATATACAAGACAAATACAGATATGTGCAGATGTTAAACACAAGTCATCTTACATGTCTCATTCTTAAATTATTCCTTAAATTAATCCTTAAATTAATTCTTTTAATCTACATTGAGTAAAGAACTTAGCTACGTTTTAGAACAGGCTTTCAATTAGTAGTTTCAATTAGTAGTTTTACGTTACTACTTTAGGAAATATAGATTTCACTACTGATGTTCATTCATACATACTAAATCCTTTCGGAAGTGGGCGAGTTGCATGCAATATGTAGTAGTATGAGAACAGTTTTGCTATTGTTCCTCATTTTCATCAGTTGTCATAGAATTTATTTTTCCAGGAAAATACTCCTTAATTTCTTTAGAAATATTTTTAAATTTAATTATATTCAGTGTCACAGTCTTAAACATTTGCAGACACAWTTTTTCTGTCTCTGAAGGTTAGAACTTGGAAAAACAATCATTTTTATAACTGGTAGGTGAAAGAACTAAATTTTTCCATCATGAATAAGGCAGTTAAAGACAGCTAACATTTCAAATAATACTTGTAGAAAATGTAAATGTAGATACAAAATTTTTAAACAATTACTTTTCTCCTCACAAAAATTTTTCCTGTTTTGAAAAACCATTTTTTATAATTCTGAATTTGGCATGTGTTTTTATAAATTTTCTTTAATCATGCTCATTATTCCTAAAAGAGAAACTTGTAATTTTTTAATAATTAAAAAAAAAGTATTATACTTTGAAATATTATTTTTAATTTTGATTAATTTAATACTACTTAGAACACCTGAAATTGTTTTGGAGTGATATGACATCCTTATAGGATGTGTTCCCTGGATCATCACAGTATGAATGCAAAAACAAAGACAAATCTTGAGCAGTGATACCACTGCAAATCACAATATAATGTCAGCATAGCAAGGAATATCCTAAAGTACTTGTAAGAAATAGTAATATTTACTTGGATCAAAGCAAAACTGAAAATTATCTGTTTGCATAGGTATGTATGTTATAAATTCCTGGCGTTTTTTTGTAGCTGATTACCATCCTTAATACTTTTATTTGTTGATAGGAAGGTAAAACACCATAATAGTCCCTGTTTCTCCCTAGTGAATAAATGAGTTGAACCATCTTTCATTTTTTCTCGAGTGAATACAGCAAAAGATGGCAAAGGATTATGCACCTCAGTGATAATCTCTTGAGGTGCAACTATGCTGGAAGTGAGATGACTTCAACACGATTATTTAAATAAACAGAAAGGAAGTTATTTCCAGGGAATGTACATTAAAAAAGAAAATGCTAATAATCCCCACAAGTAATATGAATAACACTGAAGAAAAAAAAACAGACTAAATACTGCAAAAGATTCCATATAACAGCCAGATCTAGTAATGACTTGATTATTTTAAGGTCATTATAAATTAAAATTAACCAAAGTCTGCATGTAACAATTTCAATGTACTCTTTTTTTTCTTTAATTTTTGTAGTACCAATTTTTTTCACCACCAAAAGTTTTTCTACCAAAAACTTAGGGCGCTGACATATTTTTTGTCATTTAAACTGATGCTATTCAATCTATACAGTCTAGTAGTATATCTAAATTTCATCCCAATAATTTTTGTCATGGAGAAACTGAAAGTCAAATACAGAATTGATGATTCTTAAGAGAATATTTAAACAATACTTCACCTATGAGCTTCTTATTTATTTCAATTCTGATAGCGCGTCTCTCTGAGCAAAAGGATATCAAAAGGACAACTTAGTATCCAGTAGATCCTAGAGCAGATATACAGAATTTAATGAGGCACTGACCTCTCAAAGACAAATAGATAATTTTCTGTGGCCAGTGTTGGTTGTTGTTGCATAAATTTCTGGTTGCTGAGGTGATAGAGATTGGCTTTCTTATGCACTTCCTYTCTTAGTATTTTGTCTTATTTAATTTCTTATGAAATGTCAGCTTAAAGTGTTTTATTCACTGTTATTATTGGAAGTTGTTTATTTCTCATAAATTTTATATAAATTATAAATACTCAAATGCTTTTTTTTTACATTCACTTGACAGTTGGCAAGGAAATACATTGTCAGAGATTATACAATTTTAAAAAATTAACCAATTCCCATATCTGGCTTCCCAAAATAAACTGGTTTCGGTGGTTATAATTGCTACTAAAAATAGATTCTATTCCAAACAAAATTTCACTGGAGTCATGGTATATTACTTTAAATAATTGAAAAAAACATAATTTTTTGTATTAATTTAATTTGTCAAAAAACTATTCAGCTAAGTCTATTGAAATACAATTCATTTATATCTTCATGAGATTTTTTGAAGAGGTGAGAGAGAAAGGAATTAGTGTTTCTATTCTAATATTCATATATTGTCATATAATATTTCATGTTCTGTTATGTTCAAGGTTAGATTAAAAGTTATAACTGTCTCTCATGCTGGCTAATGGTATTTTACATGATTGTCCTAAGTTTTCAAAACTGTTTAATTTCTGATATAGCACTCAAGAAAAAAATAACCCATGCTAAAATCTATTTCTAAAGGAAGGAGAAATCAGGAATTGTCTGCGAAATTAGGTATAAAAATAACATTAGGTATTTCCAATTTATAACAACTTTGAAATAAATTGTATCGAATTCTTATGAATTAAGGTTCTAACACAATATTTAGGAGCGTTAAAGGATGCCAGCTTCAAGACAGAAAATAACTGGAGAATAAGATGAGTAAACCCCTAATTACTTTGTCATTATCAGCATGTAGAGAAATGAAATAAACACCTTCTTCACAGGACTGTCATTCTTAAGTAGTTACTTGGAGTTCATATTTTTCTTYGAATTTTCACTGCTATTATTGAAGCAATAACTGTCTTCTTGGAACTTGCACAAATATGTAGAAAACATTTATTTCTTTACTTTAAAGGAGGCATACTGTATGAATGATTTGGGGGGAATGGCATCAAATAAAACATCTTCATGCGGTATGCAGAAAGAATTAAAATTTACATCAAAAGCTGTGGTCCTACACAGATACCCCATAAGGTAAGGACTCAGGTGCCTTGGTACTTTACATCTCTTTTCCCAAGGTATAAGGTTCACCAGGATATCATGCAATCCTTCATTTTTTTGATCTAATGACCACACTGAACCCTGCCAGTTGGTGTTGGTCCTCATCATCCTTAATTTGTGCAAGAAAATACTCTGGATTCATCCAAAAAGGCTACTTCCCTTCCCTGCCCCTTGCCCATTTTAAGAAAGTGCTAGCCAAGCTATGCCATTAAGGAAACTTTAATTTTCTTCAGCTGTGCCTAATTATCTCTAGATTACTTTTGCCTCTCTATTCCAAGATATTAGTGAGAGACTGAATGTGGGTTTTTTATGATTCCTGTTTTATGGAGAATCAAATGACCTAACAATGAAATGAGTTTGGGTCCATAACCTTTTTTKCCCCTTCTTTAAAGTACTTGTTTCCTTCTCTGTTCACCAGTCCCTTTTTTTTTTTCATAAGCAACTAAAAAGGAYTATCAACTTTGTCAGTTTTGCCTCTTGTATCTATTAACTTGGTCTAGTCAAATCCTCACTTAAGTACGAAACAGGAACATTTTAATTGTCATATACAAGCATCAAAGCCCCTCAAACCCTGTCAAATATAACAACATATGTGGAAATAATACCAGTATATGAAATAAGGGAAAAGCTTTAAAATATCAATGAAGACTGACAGTGACATGAGGTTTATTTTCAGTAAGTAAGTAAAGTGTCACCTGAGATTTAGAAGTAAGACTTTTAACATTGATCTGTATTTGTAGTCAAAATTGCRTTTACCAAATAGATATTTACTCAGGCTGATGAGAGTGTCAAGCACAGCTGGTTATGATATCCGTCATATTTTTACCTTTTTTTACTTAGTTATGGAAAGCATGATTCCTTAACTACATTTAATGCCATGTGATACTAGAGCCTGTCCACCCTTTTTTTTTTCTGTCTGAATTTAAACTGGAGAATAATGAAAGAAATTCTACTGATTTGCACTTTAAATACTGTAATTCCCTAGACTTCGTATGGTGTAACAGGCTGTTTGCAAAACCAAGTGGATAAACGATGAATGTGGCACAAAGCTTATGGACAAAAATTAGAGGGGAAAAAGTCAAATTGTAATTAAGCAAATTAAAGCAAGTTCACATTGATTAGCTAGCTAAAACAGGGGAAAATTAATAGATGCTAAAGCAGAGTTGGAGCAAATAGCCATTGGACCAAGTTATCAAGAGTAATAATTAGTTTTTCCCATAACTGCACACTATGCATTGAGAACAAATGTTTGTTTGTTTTAAAAAATAAATTACATGAAGCATGGGATTTGAAGTGGAAATTAATTAGCTTTATCTTATCATCTGTGGTTTACAGGGTACAAGAGTAAATGATCATCACAAATTCTTCTATCATCACACTCTTTCAAACTGTATCACAGTATTCCCTTCTGGAAATAAGGTTTTGTTTGATAACAGGTTATAAGGCACACAAACAAGATTTTACAAAACAGGTTATTACCACTATCAAGCAGATTAATATCTAGTGGKTTGAATTCATAAATACTAAAGCAAAGCATGGCTAATAGGAATTGCTCAGGAGGAAGATAACTATTTATAATAGAATTAAATTTCTTGCACTGACTTTCCTGTGATTGTGGCTATCCTAAGGAATCTATGCTTAGAGGAATATTTTCTCCACAACAGATGTGAATCGATTTTTTTTAACCATTAAAAATACAGCAGTATGATATACTCTGCAATCTTTTTTTCCCATATTTTTCATCTCATTTTTCCAGTCTTTCTCTTATCGTTATGACATACACAAGTCTCAGAATTCCTTAAAAGATCCTTTCTTTGGTGGTGGAGTTTGGGAATGAAAGCTTTATTTATTAATTGTTTGACAAGATATGTCACATGCTCAASGTATAATTCACAGCTAGCTGAGAATAGACTAACCACACCAAAAACCATCAAGAGTGAATATAGAAGGATCCCTTAAATAGTTCAGATTAGATGCCCATATTTCATACGGCAATCATGAAGCAAAATTAATCTTCTCTAGGTGATGATTCACTACAGAAATATGATACTTGAAATGCTGAAACTCCTTAAGACTTTGTATACAAACAAAAGAAATTTCCTCTGTAAACCACAACTCAGAAAGTAATCTCATATAACTTTTGGGAATTTATTTTTTGCTCTAGTCTACTTGTTGGTTAAGGTTATTCAATCCAGTAGTAAATACAGCATTGTTAGTAATGAAAGTTATTAGAAAAGTGGATTCACCCTGAAGCCATATTGTTTAAATTTCATTTTGAGATCGGTGGTATCAGGCATCCATATAATGTTTACAGCAAATGTAATAAAGGAAATATTAGCTTCTTGGTATTTTGAAGAAATGAATTCATTAAGGATAATTCAATCCATCTTTTAATAATCTGGATTTTCAAACATCACAAATAAGCAAAACCTCTAAGAATGTCTGCATAAACTCAGAAATCCTTTCATCCATATCTAACTTAGGCCGTATCACCAAAAGTTTTGTATTGGTCATACCATCTGTTTTGTCCTGCTTTTCCTTTCTAACCTTTATTTTACCTTTTATGTACATATACTTAACTGGAAGACCAGATAGATGTTGAGTGTTCTTCCAGTCATGGACAGTCTTTTCACAGATGGATAGACAGAGAAGTGACTGTCCATCCCATAGGATTCCACCTTACTTTTTCTACAACTTGCATATAATACTGACTTGCACTGGTGAATTCATTTTTCAAAACTTTAAAGTGGGATGTACTTTTCAAACTGTAACCATTAAGCAGCAATTATCCTTCTTCTAGGTTCTCTTTCTCTAGTCAATGAGTCTTTTGAAGCACCACTTGCCTTCTTTATTTTCAAGGAATTATCTAAGATTAACTTAATTACATCCTTGTTTCATTACTAGTTGTTTCAGGAATGGATACATCACCATATAGAGGTAACTATCACAGCAGATTCCTCATGAAGGAGCTATAGCAGCTTCGTCCATTGCTTACGTTTTTGAAATTTGTCACCTGGGATTTGCTGGGATGTTCTGACTGAGATCCAACTGCCTCTGCAGAAGAATGTAATTTCTTTTACAAATTTTTTATCTGTTGGTTTTCTCTGGGTATCTCATCTAGACTGCAGCCAATTGAATTATATTAAAAATATACAAGTACATTATTAAATCCATAAATCACTCCAGTAGGTTAGATACCTAGATATAAGCTAGTTAAAATTAGGTGAAATTAATTAACTTTTTGTTTGTAGTTGTATCAGATTTTTAACGTGAGTATAGTCATCTTCGTGGAAGCATTTACACGACGAGTAAGAATCCAGGATTACACTGTATTCAGTCAAAAATTAGTCAGTATAGAAATCTGTGTCACCTGAAACAGACACAGTTCATTTTCCCAGTATGTCATCCAAGGATAAAAAGAACATTAGAGAAAATCTCTCTCATCCTGCAGCAGCTCCTGTAGAACATCAAAGTTTTCTATAGGTCCTTTGTCACATACTGGTACCATGGACACATCTCAGATACCTTACAGAATCTCAAAGTGCGTTTTGTATATCTGTGTAGGCAGTTGAATAAGCACTCTAGTAGCTGATCAGTTGTTAACAGACAATTCCATGTATATGTCTGTAATCTGGAGTTGAAGTGCACATATGGTTTTAGTAGTGTATGCTTGCTATAAAAGCATTTATTTTTTGGCAGTGTAAGCCAGATATAAATTCACTATTTTTTTTCTGTTTGTTTCTYTGGTCACTTTATAAAGTCAAAACCAATTTTGTTATTATTCTTGTTTCACTGATTCGGAAATTTCTGAATGTCTATAAAGAAACTTCCAAATTAAGACTCTGAGTGTGCCCATCTTTGACCTTTGCCTTTCTAATTACTAGTTTTCTCTGTCTGATAAGGCTCAGAGTAGATTTGAGTTAGAATTAAGAATCATATCTTGCAAAATACTGTAAAACATTGTAATAACATTTTTATCAGAGTTGGAAAGTACTATATTAGCGTTCTTGTCAGAAGTGAAACTTACTAAGCTGAGGAGTTGAAGATTTTTGGACTATAAAACCAGAATAAATTACTCAATTTATTGGCAAGCTAGAGACTATCATTTCATGCTGTATAAAAATTATTCTACTAAGAACATTGATTTTTTTCTAAAGAGAAAAAAATCAGCTAATAAAATTGTTTTCTTTGCTGTCCATATTTTATCTTCTATGAAATGAAGAAGAATATGAAAGGAATATGCAGAGTATGTAAAAAGAAGTTTTATAAGTAATATAAATTCTGAAAATTAAGAATTAGTCATAATTCTCTTCTGTTCTCTTCTCTTCTCTTCTCTTCTCTTCTCTTCTCTTCTCTTCTCTTCTCTTCTCTTCTCTTCTCTTCTCTTCTCGTCTTCTACTTTTCTGCCTCTTGGAGTTTTAAAAAATACTGGGCCGGGAGAGGTTATTTGTGAAGTTCAGTTTGGGGAATAAATTTTATTTAAAAAAATAACTTCACTAACAACAGTATAAGTACTGAGAACATGCAAAAAAGTAGTCATACAGATAAGAGAAGTGAAAAGAGGGAGGCTTGTGAAAGAAATGCTTGTGTCAAAAATTTTTGGATGTTAAATGATCAGCTGTATTTCAAAATATATGGGAAAGAGAACTGGAAGGAATATTGTATTTGATAGGAGAAACACAGAAAGTCTGAATAAAAGTTAACTAGGAAAACTGCAAAAGAAAGGAAAGAAATTTTACAAGTGCRTCTTAGAAACTATAACCCAGATTCTGCCTCTTACAGGCATTAGGAATGTAAAGGGATGTTTTCAGCTAAGAGAACTAAAAGATAACTCAAGTTCTGATGAATTATACAGAGATCAGGACTTTTTCCCACTTCCTTTATCCCATCTGCTCCACTCCCGTGTTCTTATATGCTTTTGCTCCTACAGAAAATACTGTAGCAATAAGAATAAAGATATATTGAAAATTCAAAATATCTGGGCATTAGGATGTCAGAGAAAAAGCCTCCTGTCATTCACACCATGGGCATGTGAAAAGGTTGTCTTCATGTACCAATTCCATTCAATACAGAATTTTAGAATCATAGAAAGGTCTCTGTTGGAAGACATCTTAAAGATCGTCTATTTCCAACTGTCCTGACATGGACAAGGATACTTTCCACTAGATCATGTTGCTATGCATTCCTACAGGATAACTATCCACTGTATCAGTATTTACCATACATTCAAAAGTATCAGTTTTTAACAAGCTTGGACCACGCTGGCTGTGGGTGAGCCACACTATGGAATTCATGCCATACAGTTAGTACTGATGACTGCAGTTCCTGATTACTTGTAGAATGACCAGGCTTGAGAATTTCCTACAAAACAAATCATAACAGAAGTAGATTTCTTTTTCTCCATGTTTTCTCTTCTTTCTTGATATGATTTCTTCTACCCACTCCCAAGAAAAAGGGATTTTGGTCTGTCCCCAATACTGTCAATATCTTTCTCAATTGTGGCAGTCATTTTTTGTATTTGGGATGGTCTCCTACTTGTTTCTAATTCCTTGGGATTACCCAGTTCCTTCTTTTTCTGTAATGTGTGTGGTTCTGCATGTAACCTCATGTCTCTCTTTGCTCCTTTAGTGGTCCCACTGCTTATAATCTTATGGAGAAGTCTCATATTGTACCTGGTTACGTCATCACAATTTTATGAAATAGTTATATACTTATTCATTTACTATTTTAGTAAACTTATATTTGAGTTGAAGGGAAACCAAAAATAATTTTATCACCTATTTTTCACTTATAATTTAGAAAACAGTGTGGATAGATATAAGTTCTAAGACTAATTAGTAATCTGAGTATCTTAAATCTTCTTCTTCTTTTCCTATATTTAGGTAATTAATTTACTGTGACATTCTTCAGCCAAGCTAATATTCTGTAGAAAGAGTACGTGTTCTACTGAATTCCATTGAAACCTTTCCCTTTTATTTGTTTCTTGTCTTCTGTGATGCACTTTCCTTCCCAATGATTCATATACACTTGTGCGATCACGTTCTGCACATTTATCTACTTYTTCTTCATAGGATCCTTGAAATTGTATTTCCTTTGATATCTTACATGGAATACTAATTTTCTGTGATTTAGAAAGGAATCTATGTGGAAATGGAGTGTATCTTTTTACTAGAGAGACAATCACAGCTTCTGTGTTGTTCATATATGTCATAATAGAACAAGTAGAAAAACTATGAAATGTCAGTGAACAGTCAGACATGGTCCATAAAATGCTCTATGATCTTTTCACTTTCTTCTTTTCTCTAAAATCCTGTATACCAGATCAGCCAACCCCTTATTTGAATACTCAGTAAAGATGCTACTTTAGAATAACAGTTATTACTTCGAAGAATCTTTTTTGCTGCATAATTACATGTTATAGAAAGCATATATGTTAGAAGTTAGGTGCTAATGCTTTTTATGAAATTATTCAGCTTTCTCAATTATCTCTTTTTAGTATACAAAGAATTCTTGAAAGATTTGATAACAGTATACCTAAGGCATTTCTTGGTTGCCAGCAGTAAAGTTCTGTTATTTTTGAACTAGGTTTTCTGATGGTAGAATTAAATTGTCTATAACTGCCTTGCAAAAGGAAAAAACAAAAAGCTGAAAGATGGAAAAGCAATATTCCCTTACTTATTCAGCTAATCCAGTGGATTATTGGAATAGGAACTAATAGAACACTGTTTCTGTTACTCTCTTTCTCACTGGAATTGTCCTATTTAGATGTGAGATACTTTATGTGGCATAAGTGGAGTTAAGCAGTAATATAGGAAGCCATTCTCCATATTTCCCCCTTGGTAAAGTGATTTGTGGTAAGAAGTGGGTCTATAACTAAGATATTTGAATTTTTATGAAGAAGAAATCCATGATAACTTAGTAATTTTTAAACTTTTCTCCCTCCAACACAAAGAGAGATTAAACTTACATTTAGAGCTGCTAGAGCAAGATAACCAAAACCATTCTAAGAAACGATGTTCTGGTATATATTCCTGTAATGCTCTGAGATTCAGTTACTGATGCTTTTCAAGTCGCCACCATGGGACAAGCCAGAATAATCAAGCTGCACGTCTGCCTTCATTCAGTTCTGAAATGACATATCTGAAATGATGGAAATTGGTTAAAAGTATTAGTTTGTCTTCTCAGTTTGAATTTTCCTCCTTCTCTACTGTATTTCTCAATTTTAGAAATTCATTGTGCTTCCACCTTTAACTTCAGGAGGAATGTAATCACAAAGCAGCTGAATGAATTGCTACATAAAAGAAGATGCAGCATAACATCAAGGAAAACAGGCTTTCCAATTAAGATTAGTACACCCCCAGGATTCAGCATGCAGTTGGAAAGGATCACCCATTAATTAAATTAATTTCTCTTTTAATTATTTTAGTGAAGTACTATAAGATTAAAATTTAAATTAATTAGATCTTCTGTTCCTGGATAACTACTCTTATAGTAAGTAAATTTAAACAAACGGCAAAGTGTTCTGCTTAAAATCAGATTTAAAAATTTTGAGATGCATTTGTTCTATTGAATTTGCATAAATTTCAAGTTAAGTAACAGGTCATCTTGTTCTAAGCAGATGGCCCAGTTGTTGTGCTCCAAAGGACTTTGCTGAAACTATTAGATATACCTCTTAGTCTATTAACGATCAAATAAAATTATTTCCTGTGAAGACAGGCTGAGATACTCAGAATTGTTCATCCTGGAGAAAAGAAGGCACCAAGGTGACCTTGCAGCAACCTTTCAGCATCTAAAGGGGTCTAATAAAGTTGCAGAAGGACTTTAAAWTGGGCAGATATTGATGAGACCAGGGGGAATTGTTTTAAATTAAAAGAAGAGGTTTAGACTAGACTGAGGAAAAAATTCTTTAGTCAGTGCAAAGTGAGGCACTGGAAAAGGTTACCCAGAGAAGCAGTGGAAGTCCCACCCCCGAAAGTATTCAAGGCTACATTGGATGAGGTTCTGAGCAAGATGATCTATTCTGTGTCATCCCTACCCATGGCAGGCTGGCTGGAATTAGGTGTTATTTAAGATTCCTTCCAACCAGAAACTATTCTATGACTGTGAATCAGCCAATGCATGCTAAAATACCTTCATGAAATATCATCCAGGAATAGCTATAGCCATTSAAATATCATTACTACATTCTAATACAGTTGCCATAACTTAATCCTTCTATTACCGTTTTTTAATTTTCACATTTTTAAATTTTGATTTTTCTCTTCTAATAACTTGGATCGTCATACAGATATTTCCTTTAAAAAAGGAAAAATACGCATGATTAAAAGAATATTTTCATGCTAAGACTTCAGAAAGAAATCTGTAGGTAGTATAGCTTTTACATAATTTGAGGGTGTTTTGCAGCATCAAGCTCAAATTATTTTAATTTTTTTATTTGAAGTCTTTTCATGCTGTTTCAAATTGACTAAGGCTATCACCTACAACACATTCACAGTATTTCAGAAGCCACAAAGCTTATTTGCTGGAGATGAACTAATAAATTCATTGCAAGGTTTGAGTTCTGGATGTGTCTTTACACAAAATTATTAACAAGAGTTAGGTAAGGCTTAGAGCCCTAAAGATAAGCATCCAGTACTATTCAAAATTCTCTGGGATATCCAAAATACCTACATAGACTGAAAGATTCCAGTGGGAAACTTCAGGAAAATAGATACCTTTATTTCTATTAAAAATGAACAGCTGTAGAGAAGAAAACAATTTTTAATTAGAAAATGGCTTCTTGACTTTCATCTCTATAGAAAAGTAATGAAGAGTTGTTTTTAAGATCAGAACCCAAATCTTCATAAATTCTAGGATTTCTGGTTAGTTTTATTAATTTTGAGGCATATAAGCAGAAAAAAACTGCAGGAACATTGGCATTCATTTAACAATAGCAATGGGTAGCTATTCAAACTTCTCCTGTCTCTCATCTTGCAATAATGCTGATTCCTAAATATATTAATTTATGTAAATAAAACTATAGCCATTTCATGTTCTATTGATCTGAAATATCTCAATTTATACTTCAAACAAATTTGGTAGAGTGCCCTTGGAATGAACATCTTCATTAGTATTCTCTCAACAAAGAAATTATGCCTTCAATCAGAATAATAAGTTTATGCCTTCAATCAGAATAATAAGTGTGAATGAGGTAATTCATGGGCCACACATGTGTCTCTAATAAAAATTGTATGATGTTACCAGGTAGCCTTTGCTAAAAAAAAAATAATTAAAGAGTTCTCCTGAAGTCTATTTTTTGAAAATAGTTTTGTCTGTTTTCAAAGAGAGTAAAAGCATATGACTGGAATTAATTTGCTGCAATTTCGTCTTTGTGCTAGATACTTAAAAGCATTTAGTATTTTATTTTGAAATCTGCTGTTCTGATTCCAGCATTTGTTGCTGTCTTAATTTTTTATTCCATTTTTGTTAAGGAGGAATCAATATATAATATTCTGAAAATTTAGAGAATAAGTTTTGGTTAGTTTCACACTGTATTTTCTCATCCTACAAAATTCTGTATTTCAGGGTGCTTTTATTTCGTCTACGCAGAAGAGCTGCACTGAGGAACAATATCTATCTCAATTCAAGTATCCTATGCCTTTCAATAGATATTGACTGACATGGAAAATGTTCAGAAAGGAGCAGGAAGATGTTTCCTTATCTGGTGGGCAGCTGAACAGAATCTACTAAAGAGCCCTGTTAAGTATAGGTGACAAAATTCARAGGGAGAAATGAATAAAAAGATACACAGAAAAGGGCTGCAGGTCTCCATTCTTCTTCTGAGAGAAAGAGGGTCCATATCAATRTCCTAATGAAGGATTCAGGTAGTGGTCCTACTTCCTGCACCACACAGTCCCTACAATCCCAACAACCCTACCTGTTAGAAAATAATCAGGTCTAAAAGGGTTAAAGGAGAAATTGCAAATTTTGATATGAAAAAAAAAATTTGGCAAAACCAAATAGTTTCAGTTTCTTGAAAATGTAATTCTAGTTGATATTTTATTTAAAGCTGGACTTAAAATTAAAAAAAAAGAAAAATATGAGAAAAATATGTAATTATTGTCTCTTTTTGATCAAACCTAGGATAAAGAAAAGAGCTTTGCACACAGGCCACTAAGCTCTGATCGGATTTGGGCCTGCCATTCATCATTCTAAGAGAATCTCAGGGGCTTTTCGGAAGACAGATAGGATAGAGAGTKGATAGAAACAGTGAATTACAAACATGGGATAGGAAGGTGGTCAGTCTACTTGCATTAAGGCATTCCCAATGACTTCTAAATATAATGCATAGCAGGTCATAGGGGTATAATGACAGTATGATATTGAATATGTTTTTTGTGGGTTTTATTTTCTGAAGTCAATCAACTCACAATATTACTTTTATTGTTTTCCGTTTGTTTTTCCAGACAGGATTTGGATTTCATTGCCTTTATCATGTCAGACTCAGACGATATTTTCTACCACCAGTGTGTTTTCCTTTACTCTTAGAATAATACAATGGCCATAAGTTGGACTCTACTATTGACATGGGTCATTTTTATACAGATGTATTTTCTTAGTGGGTCAGAAAGCAATTGTTTGTCATATCAATCATACCTGTTACATTTTGCCTCTAAGGTTTATGATAGATAGGGTGAAATTGCCTGAAAACAAAGTTCTATGGTTCCTTTTATTTATTAGCCCCTAGCATTACCTCTACTTCTGTGGAAAGTTTATCTGACTAGTCAATAATTTACCTTCAGGATACAATTAATTCTATTTTTAAATTCTAGCTTACTTGTTGAGTAACATATGCATAGAAGCTTTGTATGGAAGACACAATGATTGCAAAAATAAGCTAATACCAAAAATTACACAGTATCTTTTAATTTTTTTTGTGGAAACTGGAAATCTTTGGTGTGAGATTCAGTGAGCATATAGACAGGTATTTAAGTTTTATGTTTTTAGCAACCACTGTAAACTCTCTCTATAACCTATCAATGGAAATAAGAATTTTCAGTGGCCAGTTTCTTCTCCTTAAATTAGTTAACCAAAATACTTCCTGGAAATATCTGGTTTTTAATTGAGGAAACCTGGCTAACTATTTAAAATYACAAACCTGCCTTTTAGATAGAACTACAGTGATGCAATTAATCAGTAATTTTATCTCAAGACACCGTCAGAGAAAACCTGCAGTAATTAATTATAGCTTTGGTCTAACAGTGGTTGGTATTCTATAATTCTAGTACAAATTAGAAAATAAAACAGCTGATATGCATTAGTGGTCACTAAACAACTGTTTTTACAGCTAAATTTAAAAAAAAATTAAAAAAGAAATCTTCATACAAGCCTTAAAAAAAGTTTCGGGCCAAGCAAATTCAACATGGTCCAGTCCTGGCCTCAGCAGAGCTAATACAAAGTCTCTTAACTCTCTACTGTTATCAGTGTTTCATCCTGATTAGCAGTGGTTCAGGCCTAATTGTGATATTACTCTCTCTACCTTTCACCCAGGCATGTATTGAAATACGGATTGGCATAGTCACATAAGAGGAAAATGGCAGTATTCCTCTTGTAGCTCTAAAAGGGAGTCAAGTGACCAGCATCCAGATGCAAACACACACTTGAATGAGCTGATAATACCCAGATCCCAAAAATTAGAGCCATCTGCTTTTTTAACCTATGAAAGCAATGAGTCATTCTTCATGCTAGGCAGATCTTGACCTACAGAGAATTGTTTATAGATACTGGTGACACACACTGGACTTTGGGTCCCAGAGAAGATAATCTCTTTGCATTTAGCTTCATTCAGCCTGGCTCCCAAAGTATGGCTCTCCTGATCTTGGAAAGTAAGAATCAACAAAGACTGCAGATATCAGAACCACAAATATATCACATACTTACTGATTAATTAGTATATGTTCTTAATATTTGATTCACAGTTGTTAGAGACAGACTACATATTAATTAAATGGAACAAATATATGCTTGAAGACCCAGGTTTTTGCTGGTGTCTCAGTTGCTGAGACTTTTCTCCCCAATTCCCTTGTATTGACAATTTCAATGACAGTAATAACATTTCTTGAGCTACAGGCTTACAATAGCTTTATTCCCAGCTGTGCCTTTTATGAAAGAATATCCAGAAACAAATCATAAATAGTCATCACAGTTGATAAGAATTAGGCTCTAGGAAGAGCTCTTCTCTGTAGAAATAGTCTCTTAAGGATCCTGCAACAGAGATGCAAAATTTGAATGAACACTGAATCTATAAACATATGTCCCATTAGAGATTTTTTTTTGTGTGGCTTTTCGGTTGCAATTTTAATGATTCTTCTTTGCTCTGCAAAAAGCCATGATTCCCTTGTCTGCTACCAGAAAACAAATATCAGCTTTTCCACTTCTGGGCAGGCAGAAGCTTACAAAGACATTTTTGAAGTAGGAAATTGTCTAAGATATTTTTGTGTAGAGAGGACCATCTTAATTAGAATCTTCCTTTATATCTCAATACAAGCATTTTCCAGAAGAGTGATATACAAATATATACATGTATTTGGAAGCAATATGTGCTAGAATTTTGCAGTCAATATCAGAGCTTATAATTGACATTGAAAGGCAATAGTGAATTTAAAGGCAAAGGTTTCACGTTTTTGTCTTTCTCAAGGTAAAGAATATACTACAGCATCTTTCCAATATAACACACTCAGCTTCCAAAAAAGAAGTATCTTTGTAGCAAATATCCCCAACAGTTAATATATATTTTTCCCACAATTATATTGATTTTTTTCCAATTTTAGGGAATAACAGGTGTTTCGAATCTGAATCTGATGTAGTGAGCAACAGGAAAGTTTTTCTCTGGGCAATCAAAACCATAGTTGATGAAGAATGAGCATGAGCAATGTGAAGATAACCTAAGCTTTGGGATGAGATGTCCAGGAATTTTTTATTGCCTTTAAAAAATAAAGTGTTTATTTTATTGGCAACATTTATTTTCTTAGCAGAACTCCTGGTTTTATAGATATAACAGTTTATGAAGTTTTCCTCTCCTGTCAGAGAGGAGACATTGCGCCAAGGAATGAGAATCTAAGGTATTTCACTGATAATAACAGCAACATCTAATATTAACAGCAAATATAATTATGGAACAGCAATTAGATGAGTAAAAAATCTTGGGATTTTAATAACAAGTTGATGTTGTAGTTTAAGGAACTTTGGTTTGATAGAGAGAGTTCAAGACTACTAATGGCATATTCTGTTAAGTGTTAAATAAATTTGATAACAATTGGATAATCTATCAGTACTCACCCTTTATTTCCCAAAGAATTTCCAAGGTTACTTCTAGATTCAAAGTAACTTTAGGAACTGCCATTCAGTGCAAACTTAATTTCACCAAAATTTATAATATCTTTAGTATCTTTTTTACTATTTTTAATATATTTATGGGCAGATTGAATTCAGCTTGTTAATGCATCTCACATAAGTTGCATATTGTGATGTTGAGAAGTCTCTGATGAGAATGTTCCTGACTACTGTCACATTATGAAGTGAGTCTGACCTCAGTCCTGTACTCATGAAGTGTCCCTGGCTCTCCTGTAAGGTGTTCAGCAGCAGTATCCTACAGCTACCTCAAATGTGTTTCTGATATCAAGCAGTATGTGTGACCTGCTATTTTTCCCTCAGGATTATTTGGTGTGCTCCTGTCTATAAGAATGTATATAAAGTTTAGCAAAGACAAATACTTCAGTACTCAGTGCTGTCTTTTCAAATATCAAAATCTCATTGCATAATGAACTGTGATTCAAAGGTGATGAATAGGAACCACCAAAATCTTCCACTTAAAACCTTTCAATGAATATACCCAAGGAATATGGATTTATTCTCAATTTTTTTTTYACAGTTTTGTGGCAATTTGACAAAATATGTCATATATCATAGCAAGAACAGCCACATGCAGTTTAAAGTCTGCTACAGAATGACCACAGGCTCGTTTTCTTCAACCTCCTGCACTGCTCAGAGAGAGGAGAAGAGGGTAAAGGAGTTGGGAATGAAAGATATACCATACAAAATACTGGAGATTAAAAATATAGTCATAACTGTGTGCTTAGTGTAAAAATTTTTAAAAATGCTCTTCCAGCTAACCTGAAACAAGTCTATGAACTGGCAGGTCTTTACAAAAAATGTCATGTCCACTTTTGAAGCTGACTTCATCTGAGTTATGGAGAAAACCTGTGATACAGTAGTTATCCACATGGCAGATAGAGACTGTTGCAGAATTTGTGGACCAAACTCCTGAATGAGCGAAATAATTCACCAAATTTTATTTGATTCTAGGACAAAATAAATCAAAACCAGTAATAATTTTGTAAAGACATGAAAGTCTCAGGTGTTTTAGTTTCTACTGCATCACAGCTGTTTTCTTTAAACCAAAATAATGTAATGAAATCTTTCAGTTAAATGACAAAATCCTTGAAATTACGTAACAACATCTGAATAAGAAATCTTATTCTGTACACTTAAAAGCACAGAACTGTATTCCAGTAACACAACAGTATGAAAATACTCGGTTCTTCATCAGAACCATTAATAGAGAACAAACTACTGAGATCTACCCCAAACTTTAGTACAAAGTCTCTGTGCTTCTTGAAAAGCTGGAGAAGACACAGGCATCTGTTATTTTACAAGATACTGTCAGATGCTGGTAAGAAAAAGTTTATCTCTAAAGATTAGTCTAGTGTGAATAATTAGCTATTTAAATGTGAGGTCTTCCTTTCCTGTTTTCCAGTGTATCACAATTAATACTCTTGCCTTCTCCAGAATTACCCCTACATAAATGGCCTGTACTGTTCTTGCTTTGGACTGTACTTTTGTCTTAGAACTTTGTGCTATATGTGTACACACACATAAAGGTCTGCTGCAGAATTTTCTTCTGAGATATGATTATATAAAATAATTGGACTGGCCATCAACAGGAATATACTGCTGCAAAGCAGAACTGGAATGTCCTCTGGATTTCTTAATTTAAAGTAAGAAGCCACTTCTCTCTGAATTACAACAGTCACAGTGTACCATTCTTAATGTCCTCATCCTAATTAGTATTTAATGACTCATACGAAGTGACAAAGCTCCAAGAGGAAATAGTGTCCTTTCCTGCCCTTTTCATACAAGACAATTTATAGGGCTCCTTTTGTCAATCTAATTGTACGTTACCTCTTCAGGACTTTATCTACCCCACTAGGCCCCATCTGTATCAAAATAGACAATCATAGAGACGTGTTAAAAGAGGTACAATAAATGCCTGACATAGCAGGTCTCTGTTAGAGCATATTCCAATAAAAAGAATGTCATGGTTTGACACTGGCACAATGCCAGTGCCCCCATGAAGATACCCTCCCCCTGGTGTCTGCTGTGAGATGTGACCAGGAATAAGCAAAGCAGGCTCTCACTTAGTGATAAAGAAAACTTTATTAACTACACTACAAAGAAAAAACTAAACTACAACAGAAAG